>CM058043.1:49246777-49809913 GCA_030169165.1 Centaurea solstitialis
CCAAATACCATTTCATCTATTATATGATTTTGACAAAAATTTCAAGTTTTCTGAAATTTGGGAACATTGTGTGTGTTAGTTGTAGAAACTTTTTAGTTTTTTAGAAATTTTTTCCAAAGAAAATGAAGTTTTAAAAAACGTATTTGGTTTATTTAGTTTTTAAAAGTTTTTCAAGCAAATGAAAATTTCCAATCCTAACTTCTATGTAAATTAAAAATTTGTTTTTGTAGCTTTCTAAAATTTTCTAAACACATTTTCTAATTTCCTAAAATGGAAAATGAAACTCTACCATTTCAATCAACTCTTTTTATTAAAACGTTTTCTAAATAAATAAAAACATTTGTCCACAACCAAACGCACCCTTAACTTTCTGCTTGTAACAAAAAATTTTAAGTTTTCTAAAATTTGGAAAAATTTAGGGTGTGTTTGGTTGTAGAAAATTATTATAATTTTCCTATAAAACATTTTCTAAAAATGAGGTTAAGTTTTATTTTCAGTTTCTATGAAAATTTTAGGGTGCATTTGGTTAAGAATTTTTTTCCAGTTTTTCAAGAAAAATGAAAATTTAGAAACGTGTTTGGTTCATCAGTTTTAAAAAGTTTTCCAAGAAAATGAAAATTTTCCGTTTTCTAACTTCCATGTAAATTAGAAAAGTGATTTTAGTAATTTTCCAAAATTTTCTAAATGCTCTTTCTAATTACTAAAACAGAAAAATGAAAACTCCACCATTTCAACCAAACACGTATTCTAAAATTTTCATTGGAAACTCAAATGACAACTCAATTACATTTTCTGAAAACGTTTTCTATGAAAATGAAACAAATTTCCACAACCAAACGCACATTTAGAAAACACGTTTGCTTGCAACGATAGAGTTTTCTCTATTTTTTCTAAAATTAGTTTTTTAATTTACATAGAAAATAGAAAATTTTCATTTTTTAAGTAAACTTTTAAAAATTGAATGAACCAAACACGTTTGGTAAATTTTCATTTTCCTTGGAAAACTTAGGAATTTTTCTATTACCAAACGCACCTTAACTTTCGGCTCATAAAACTACATTGTTCATTTATTTATTCTTGACAAATATGTGATGATCAGTCTTGTGTTCTGAACAGTCTTGTGTTCTGAACAGTCTTGTGTTCTGAACACTCATCACTCTTCATATTGTTATGAATTTTTTAGGCAAACCTTATTACTTTGTTGAATGCTGATCAATTACTCATGATGACCGGATTTCTACAATCAACTTGAATAGGAGCAAGGAACTCCACAAAAAGAGTATACTTAAACAAACAAAAAACTCTCAAAAAGTAAGTAATAAAAAAAATGACTGAATATGGTCAAAATAACTTATTTACATAATGCAATTGTCGAAATCTAAAACTGAATCGATAAAAGTATAAGAAGCAATAAAAAGAAGACAATCCAAAAGTTACTATATTTTATCTTTGTTAGGGCATGCGTACCACGGCGACGTGTAGCACATGGATAGGGGTAGGTTCAACAGGCCCGATGTTTTGGTGGTAAGGGGTGAGTGGGTAGGGGCGGGTTTACAAACCCGTGGAAGCGGATGGTATTAAAAATATTCTATTTCATTTTGACCGTTGGATAAGCGTAAATTTTTTTTTGAAAAACAAGAAGCTAAATGACTATTTTTTTGTTTTATTTTTTTTAAATTATAAACATTTTATATTATCCTCTACCACCTTCATTTTTTCACACTAAAATATATCTCCAATTCTATATTTTCTTCAAAAATAAAAACATGATAGGAGATTATCTATTATTTATCTTTTCCTTTTTACACTAATCTATATATATATAAAAGTAGGATGTTGGAAGAATGATGTGGCATCCTATATATTGAGTATTGGCTTAGAGGAATTTTCTCCTTTTTTTGAATTTTTTAAATATAAAATAAGCTAAAGACTATTTTACCCCTAAATGAAAATTGCATGTTTTAATATAATAAGGACTCTTTGGTAATTTGACTTAACAATTTAATTAGCTTTAACTTTCATATCATTTAACTTATAAAAATATTTATTCTACCCTTTTCATCTTCTCATTCATTAATTAAAAGAAAACCTACAACATAATCATCAATAAATTAAACCAAATATTTAATATTCCACCAAAAAACATTTATTCTATCCTTTTCACCTTCTCATTCATTAATTAAAAGAAAACCTACAACATAATCATCTATAAATTAAACCAAATATTCCACCAAAAATGTAGTTCAACAACTTTTAGTTCTTTGTTTTGCTATTGGGTTTCTTTGTTTGTAAGATTGTTGTTCATTCTTCGTAAAATTTCTAGGTAAGCTAACACCTTTTATGATTTTCGTAATTATATATTGTTTATGTGTGCCAATCAATATTATTGTTTTTTTTTCTATAAAAAAACACCATATTATTTTTATATGTTTTTGTGTATATTCCTTATTGTTATTATAAAAGTTTTTTGTTTTTTTATTTTTATATATATACATATATATGTGTATAAGCAAGATGTTGGAAGAATGATGTGGATATCCTATCTATCGAGTATTAGCTTATAGGATTTTTTTTCATTGTTTTGAGTTTTTTATATATTAAATAAGTTAAATACTATTCTACCCCTTAATTAAAATTTTGTAATTTACTACAAAAAGGTTTCTTTGGTAATTTTGCTTACAATTTAATTAGCTTTAATTTCCAATTTTTTAACTTCTTATAGACATTCAATTTGGTCTCCTCAAATTCCCATTTATTAATTAATAAAAAAACCTACAACAAAACCATATATAAATACAACCTAATGCTCCCTTAACCTACAACCTTTATGTTCTATGTTATATTCTGTTACATTTGTATGTATTTTTGTTGTTTCTCTTTTATAGAATTTTTTTTCTTCGTTACTATTGCTCAACCTTCGTAAAAGTTTCCGGTAACGTTTCACTTTTTATTATAAATTTTATGATTATAAGATTTATATGTTGTTTTTGGGATGAGTATCATTAGTTTTTTATATATAAAAAGATTTTCATAGTTTTGTATGCAACCATAGAATAATGTTCTTTTTTCTTACTATTACTATTACTTTGCATTTGATATTTAAGTTGTATTGGTGTTTTAAGTGATGTCATTCTTCTTAATTCGTTTTGCTTATATTTTGTATTTTCTTATAAAAGTTATTTTTGTTGACAACAACCAAACTACAAAGTACGATCTACGTATTTTTTATTTTTTTTTTGTTTTTTGTTTTGTTGTGGATTCACTTTTGATTTTTTAATGTACTTATAATTTCTTAATTTGCAATTTAAAAAAAAATCCAACAATGAGATACCATTTTTCTAAGCAATTCAATCCTAAATTTATTCTTTAACTTTTCTCTAAAATATTTTCCTTTTTAATGTAGTTAATAACAAAATTTTTATTAAATAAAATTATTCATACTCTTTGTTTGCATCTAAATTTTTTTTATTTCATATTATTATAATATTTTTATACATATAACATTTAAGGATCAAGGGAGTGCATTGGTTCAAATTGTTTGTATATTATTTTTTTGGTTCACAAAAGATTTTCCCTCCTCTCTCTCTCTATATATATATACATATATATAATCAACATATTTAAGAACTCATTAGGGATGAAAAACTACAACAATGAACATATATACTTTCATTTACATGACACTTAAATATAATAATATGTGTAATTTAAATAAATAAAAATATTATAATTAATATAAATAACTAATTGAAGATGACGATGAATCACGTCAATATAATACATTTATAATTATTGTTAGTTATACTATTTACATAACTCTTTATATATATATATATTATTTAGAAAACAATATATTTTTAAATGACCAACCACGCAAGTTGTAGTCATTTTCTTTAGTACTACATATATATTAATATGTATTATTCACAAAGAAAACTAAGTATCTAAAATTTCTATTAATATATAAAGTTTGAATGAACATATAAAATTAAAATCACCAATTATTATTTAAAATCTTATTGGCACCAATATATAAATAAAAATAACATTAGAGTCAATATATAAGTAAAATAAGAATGAACATTTAGTTAAATAATAAAATTAATATATAAATATAGAGACAATATATATACATATATATGGAATGATAATATAATTAAATTTTATATTAGACAATTCTTGAACAAATGACATACTTACTACTAAATAAAATAATATATATTTAAAATATATTAAGAATAAATATTTATTGGATTTGTTAAATCAATTTAATAGTAATTAACATTTGTAAAAATATATATAGATTAAATAGAATAAATAAGTATATAAAATTCGAAAATAACTTACTATAGTAATTATTTCAATTTCATTTTTATGTTAAATTTAAATTGAAATCAAAATATGTAAATAAAATTGATGTAATATTTTTTATTTTGCATAATATTATTAAAACCTCTTTTCAATATTCTTTAACGAGAAACTAAGCTATAAATAAATAGCCTTAAGTAGATCGAAAAAAAACTTGAACGTGGATACATTAACAATTAAATCAGATTCGCATATGATCGAATATAAATATTTTATAGGAATATTATGTCGCGGATAAATCTATATATTACGAGTTATGAAAAAAAATACCCATCATACACATCATTATTATAATAAGTAGCCTCACACATTTCTTTTATCATTCGAGTCTATTACAAAGTTTGATAATGTTGAACTTATAGGTTGTTATTTAATTATACATATCAAAAGAAACAACTAAGAATAATAAGGCAACTTCGTCTCAAATGTACATCAATTCTTATTATCTTATTATATGATATGTGATTCTCCACCCGATTTAACTTCAAAATTGTCTAAATAATCTATCACCGTCGCGCAACGTGCGATGCCGTTCAATGGTACATTAAGTATAAAAAAAAAGTCCAATGATAAAATATGCTCAAACAGAATAGTTCATTACCCTTATAAGTCATTAACCCAAAAACTAAAGTATATTATCAATGTATTTATGGCTTTAACCAACAAGCTATATAAGGAACTGAGGGTCTCACACCAGGTAAGTGTGAAAATGACTCTTACTTGATAAGCATTTGTTGGAATTAAGATGTTTATCACCAATTCGTTTTTATGGACAAAGATGTTGAACGATAATATAAACGATTTTGAGTTATTTAGATAATGTGATTACAATTATGCAAAACAACATAAATGATAGGATGATTGATGGTAGAATGTCAATATTCTAAAACGTGTATCATATAAGTTAAACGGTATTTACATAGGACGGATGAATAAAACTTATTAAATATAATTAATACACAGATACTTATATTACTTATGTAGGACAAATGAATAAAACATATTAAGTATAATTAATACACAAATACTTATACTATTTTTTAAACACCGCGCAACGCGCGGTGCGGGCCACTAGTTTTAATAATAACAAGAAGTAGTAGTAATACCATGTTTCCTATACATAGTTGATGAACTATTGATTACACATAACCTTTTCAAATAACGATAAGTTGGAGAAAAGATTTAGAATTAACAGATGATCAAGTGACGACCCTTACGAAGCACTACAAGATGATTGTTAGGGTAAAAATCTACAATCGCACGACGACCAAATATAATCGTAAGACAAATGTTAGGACAATAATCCTGTATTAAGATAAGGTCCTGAGATAAAACCTAAGAGGACTATCGAACAAAGATCATTAAACATCGAACATATACATCGAATAAGTCGAACGATATCCACAATATCGTACGACAATACTAACGAATAAATATACAAAGTTTATATGTTTGATGCAGGTAAGCTGATTATCATATCTAACAATTGTCCACCTTTGAGGAAATCGGAAATTGAGTACTATGCTATGCTTGTTGAAGATCATCACTATATCGAACAAGTCGTAAGTTATGTATCGTTCGACAGCATCAAGATCGACCGTTACAAGCAAGATTCTCGCAGCAGTTACAATCTGGACATTAACTCTCAGCAATACCGTTGGACAGTTACTCTCCAGGCATTAATTGAAGACAATAACGTTGGACGGTTACGATTCAATCATTAATGAGCCACAATACTGTTGGACCGTTATTATCAAGCCACTATATAAGAAGAATCAAGCCAGCATTTCAGGACACGAAGTCTATCCGAAGCTCACAAGTTCTATAATCATTATTCTTGATAATCACCTGTAATTTACATTCGATTTCATAGTTCTCTCAGTTGTAATCGTACGATCAAAGCTGTATACTTGAAGGACATCACCCCTGATTGGTGATCATAGTGCTCTGTCGACTTACCTTTTAGGTCGACCGCAGGTTTTTTCCTCCGTCGTGAGGTTTTTCCTGCGTCATCAAATTATTCGTCTCATTTTACTTTTCCGCACTTATCATTGATTGTAATTTCTTTCTCTCGACGGTTAAGCCTCACACAAGTTTCTTTCGACATCGAGTTGTGTAATTTTTTACATAAACAGTTTGGCGCCCACCGTGGGGCTCCGTTTTGAGAAAAATTTCATTCGGTGAAAAGTGCGCCTTAGTACTAACCTTTTCTTTGAGTTCTCTTTGAGCTATTTGCGCAGGACAATGGATAACGGATTCATAGCATCACTCCAACAACAATTGCAAGAAGCTAACAACGAAATTCAACGTCTTCGAGCTTTGCCAGGACCATCGATGACTATTCCAATGTCTATTCCTCCTCCATATCCTCCTCAACATCTAAGACCACCGCTTCGACCACAGTTCAATGCCTCAATGCCATTTTCAACTGTGAACCAACAATACAACAACGTACGACCATCTTTACCACAGTTTACACCACCAATACCTCATGGCCCGCCACCTATGCCTCGAGGTCCACCTTCTATGCCTCAAGGAGCACCCATGTTCACGTTCGAGCCTTTTTCCCAACAAATTCCTATTCCTGGTCATATACCCACAGCTGCTAGTTCCACCGTTCATACGACAATACCACCCAGTACCGGAATCTCTTCTAGTTGTATTCCAACAATCCCAATAAACGTTGAAGATCCTCTGAACGTACGACTGAAGTCCCTAGAAGAACAGAATCAAAAATTGTTCGCATTACTCACCAAGCTACCCGGAGCAGCAGTACCCGTCGAAGTCGAACCTAAAACTGGATTTCAGGCTTCACCGTTCGTTGATGAATTAGCTCTTGTTGACGTTCCTAAGAAATATACTATACCAGCTTTCGCAACAAAATATTCTGGAATCACAGATCCGGTCGAACATATAGCACAGTACAAGCAACTTATGTGGACAGTTCCTATACCGACGCAATATCAAGAAGTCTGCATGTGCAAAAGCTTTGGATCAACTTTAACAGGAGCAGCATTACAATGGCTTATTAACCTAAAGCCAAAGAGTATCGGATCATTTGCAGAATTGGTGAACCAATTCACTCGACAATTTGCTAGCAGTCGTAAGATGGAGAAGCAGACCAGCGACCTGTACTATATCGTACAGAAATCTGGAGAAACAATCCGCGACTACTTCAACAGATTCAATGCAGCAATGATTGAAATAAAAAACTGCGACGTGAAAACAGCAATCGAGGCATACAAGCGAGGATTAGAAGATTCCTCTGGATTATATCTGGAATTAACGAAATATCCACCAGAAAACTTCGACGACGTACGAGCTAGAACACTAGCTTTCATGAGAATAGAAGATGATGCTCTCTTCCGACGAAAGCATTCCGCAGAAAAGAAACCTCTTGGTGCTCAAAAACATGACTTTAAGCATAAAAGAGTAAACAAGATTGGAAATCTTCGATACGAGTCGAAAACTCGACCAAGCAAAGGTACTGTTAAAATACGATATCCAGAGTTATCTACTTACAATTTTGCAGGTACATCAAAAGATTTGGTGGATTCACTACGAAAGATTGATGCAAACGTACGATGGCCGAAGAAATCTGATAAACCAAGTAAGGACAAAGATCAGAATAGATGGTGCGACTTCCACGACGATCATGGTCATACGACGGATGAATGCATCAGTTTAAAGAAGGAGATTTCATATTTGAAATCTAAGGGGCATCTAAAAGGCCTCATCCCAGAAGAACAAGGACGACCAGCGTCACCAGTTCATACAAAAGTCATAAACTGCATCACTGGAGGATCAGAAGTTTGTGGACTTACATATTCAGCTGCAAAGCGACATGCACGAGATGGTCCAAGCGAACATCCAATCCCTGGAGAAGCCAAATCAAAGACAGAAAAAGAGCTCGATGCAATGGCAATCACGTTCGACCAAGACGATACACAGGGGGTCCATCATAAACATCATGACGCTCTAGTCATACAGTTGACAATCGGAAACTGTTCGACCAAGAGAATATTGATTGATGGAGGCAGTTCGGCTAACGTTATTTTTGCAGATACTCTTAAAGTCATGGGAGTCGAACGGTCAGAAATCGTACGACGAAGTACTACTCTGATTGGATTCAATGGAGACCCGATGAACACTCTCGGAGAAATCATCTTGCCTGTCTACGCCAAAGGCATCAACAAACAAACAAAATTCAATGTTGTGGACTGCCAATCAGCTTACAATGTTATTCTTGGAAGACCATGGATCCACGAGATGAAAGCAATTCCTTCGACATACCACCAGAAGATCAAATTTCCTTCTCCATGGGGAATTCAAGAAATTGCTAGTGAGAACAAAATCGCACGAGAATGTTACAAGATTACGATGAAGACAAAGTCGCAGGACATCTAGCAATTACAGAGCCAGGATGAAAGGAAATCGAACGATGATCTTCGGCTAGAAGAAGTCGTCCTTGATCCTGAACATCCTGATCGAAAAGTCTTCGTAGGAGCCTCGCTCCCCCTGACATAAAAAATACGATTATATCTTTTTTGCAGGAACATTCAGACTGTTTTGCATGGTCGCATGAAGATATGGTCGGAATAGATCCAAGCATTATATCACATAAATTGAACGTGGATCCTACGTTCAAACCCATTAAGCAGAAACGTCGCAAGTTCGCGCCTGAAAGAAATAAAGTGATCAACGATGAAGTTGACAATCTGCTTAAAACAGGGAAGATCCGAGAAGTCAAATATCCAGAATGGTTGGCTAATGTAGTCGTCGTACAAAAGAAGAATGGAAAATGGCGAGTCTGCATTGATTTCACAGATCTAAACAAAGCTTGTCCAAAAGATCCTTTTCCTTTACCTCATATCGACGCCATGGTTGACGCGACAGCAAGACATGAATTGTTGACATTCATGGACGCATATTCAGGATACAACCAAATATTGATGCACACGGACGACCAGGAGAAGACTGCATTCATGACAGACAAAGGCATATACTGTTACAAAGTTATGCCATTTGGTCTCAAGAACGCAGGATCAACATATCAAAGATTGGTTAACATGATGTTCAAGGAACATCTTGGTCGAACGATGGAAGTTTATATCGACGACATGCTTGTGAAATCAGAACGTTCGATCGATCACGTTGCACATTTAAAGCAATCCTTCGATATCCTACGACAATACAAGATGAAGCTCAATCCAACAAAATGTTCCTTCGGAGTACGAGCAGGAAAATTCTTGGGGTACTTGGTCACGCAACGTGGAATCGAAGCAAGTCCAGAACAAGTCAAAGCTATCGTCGAGATACAATCCCCAAGGAATGTCAAAGAAGTCCAAAAGTTAACAGGACGAGTGGCAGCTTTAACCCGATTTATTTCACGATCATCGGATAAATGCCATTTGTTCTATAATGTCCTACGAAAGAATCAAGGCTTCTTGTGGACAGACGAACATGAGAAAGCTTTGCAAGAACTGAAGCAATATATGACGTCACCTCCACTGTTAACAAAACCAGTCGAAGGAGAAAGTCTACAATTGTACTTGGCAGTGAGCAAAAATGCGACAAGTGCAGTACTTGTGCGAGAAGAAGATCAACGACAACAACCAATCTATTATGTCAGCAAATCTTTTCTCGACGCAGAAACCAGGTACACATCAATGGAAAAATTGCTACTGGGTCTTACGACGGCAGCAAAGAAGCTAAGACATTACTTCGAGTCACATCATATCATTGTTGTGACCAATTATCCACTCAAGACGGTGCTTCGAAAACCAGAATTGACAGGACGACTAGCCAAATGGAGCATTTATCTCAGTGGGTTCGATATTGAATTTAAACCCAAGACGGCCATCAAATCGCAAGTACTAGCAGATTTTGTGGCAGAGTTTTCTCCAGGATTGGAACCCACGACGTGCGACGAAGTTATGATGATTTCAGACAACCAGCCTTGGATACTCTACGTTGATGGTTCCTCGAACGTACGAGGATGTGGATTAGGTATTGTCTTAAAATCATCACAAGGGGGAAATATAGTATACTCCGTACGATGCGAATTCAAAGCCACAAACAATGAAGCAGAATATGAAGCTTTGATCGCAGGACTAGATATTGCTCTTAGACTGGGGGCAAAACAGTTGCACGTTCGAAGCGATTCTTTACTGGTCGTAAACCAAGTAAATGGAGATTTTCAAGCAAAAGACTCAAAAATGATGAGTTATCTCAAAGCCGTTAAAGATCGAATCGCACGATTTGAACAGTTCCTGATCGAGCAAATACCAAGAGATCTAAATATGCAAGCGGACGCACTGGCCAATCTGGGATCTGCATTTCATGATCCGTTCATGGAAAATATCCCAATACTTCATCTCACAACACCAACAATTGCGACAAACGATGAAGTACAGATGAACGAAGAAATTTATAATTGGTCGCTCGACATATGGAACTACCTCAAGCACGACCAACTACCTGAAGATAAAATGGAAGCTCGAAAAACAAGGTCGAAAGCTTCAAGATATACAATCTTTGAAGATCAACTTTATCGAAGATCCACGACAGGACTTCTTCTACGATGCGTCACAAATAAGATACAAATCAATCAAATTCTCCAAGAGATGCACGACGGAGAATGTGGAAATTACGCAGGGGGCAGAAGTCTTGCTAGTCGAATCTCACGACAAGGTTACTATTGGCCTACTCTACGAGAAGATGCCATAACGTACGTCCAACGATGCGACGCATGTCAAAAACATTCGAGTATGGTCCATCGACCATCTGAACCTTTACATTCTGTTCTAGTTCCATGGCCCTTCATGCGATGGGGAATGGACATCGTGGGAAAATTACCTCCAGCCCCTGGACAAAAAGTCTATCTACTCGTGCTCACCGATTACTTCTCGAAATGGATAGAAGCTGGTGCTTTCTCACAGGTCCGAGATAAAGAAGTCATATCTTTCATTCAGAAAAACATCATTTATAGATTCGGGGTACCAGCTGAAATCATGTGCGACAACGGCTCACAATTTATAAGTGATAAGACTCGTACGTTCTGTGAAAAGCGAGGAATCAAGTTAATCACTTCAACTCCGAGATATCCACAATCTAATGGGTTAGCAGAGTCGAGCAACAAAGTCATCATTAATTCAATCCGAAAGAGGTTGAAAGGAGCAAAAGGAAAATGGGTAGAAGAATTGCCATCTGTCTTATGGGCAAATCGTACGACACCTAGAGCATCAACTGGACAAACTCCGTATTCTCTGGTATATGGATGCGAAGCAGTCTTGCCAATCGAAGCTCAAATACCAACTGCCAGAAGTCGCACGTATGATCAAAATACAATAAATTTATCTTACGATCTTGACGCCTTAGAAGAAATCCGAGAAAAAGCACTACGAACGATGGCTGCACAGAAAGGAATTGTCGAAAGACACTTCAACAAAAAGGTAAAGGCAAAAATTTTTCAAGTTGGAGATTATGTCTTACGACATGTGTTTCAAAACACACAAGAGCCAAACGCTGGAAAACTTTCCATCAAATGGGAAGGACCTTACATAATTTCCAAAGTCATTGGAAATGGAGCATACAGGCTTACGACTATGGAAGGTATGGAAATCCCACGAAGCTGGAACGCCCATCACCTCAAAAGGTATTATTTCTAAACCTATTTACATACGATTTATTCCTTATCCATTACTGACTTAAGCATCGGAGCGCCGTTGGCTAAGCCAACGGCCACCCCTTAGTCATCCTTTTTCGCAGGTATCGCACGATAAATCGCACGGATCGCACGATTAACGCAAGTATCGCACGACTTAAATGCATGCTTATTGCAGGAATCGCACGACAAAAAATCGCATGGATCGCAAGAAAACCGCTAAAACGCACGATTATATCGCAAGAGCGCAAGTCAATTCGCCAGTCGCACGAATACTCTCATGAGTACAAAAGAAACGTTTCTATAAATAAGTCTAAGGACTTTAAAAACAAATGCATGCAAAAACACAAGACAAAAAGCTAAAGCGCACGATACATGCTATGACGCACGACGCAAGTTATAACACACGAACACAAAGCTAAAACATAAGATAAAAAGCTAGAACGCACGATATTCAATCAAAATTTCTTTCATTAAACATTTTTTCTGCCTTAAAATGGCAGAGTACAAGAAAAGAACGAAGTTCTACGATTACAAAGATTAAAACTATTCTAATGGAGCGTTGGTGGCAGGTGGATCTACGACAGGGGTCTCTTCAGGATGTGCAGGAACGGATCCAGAGGTTTCAGGAACCTCCTCCTCGACACCTGCATCCTCGACCTCCGCGGGCTTTTCTTCGTCCAGGCCTTTTAGATCCTCCTCGTCGAGAAGGTCTTCAGAACCCATCACCTGAACAAAAGAGGCCACCTCGTCCTTTGCCATCTGAGAAGTGACAGTCCCAGCGGCTATTCGTCGCATGACCGCAGTACGTGCGACCACGCGAACCAAGGCAGCGTCCTCTTCCAGTTCTTGGATCTTGGACGATAGAGCTTCTTCCCTCTCAGCTTTCTCTCGTCGAACGACCAGCAACTCCTTCTCCAACTCCTTGGTGTGGTCCAAGGCCAACTTCAGCCGTTCTCGCTGTTGAACTTGGAATTGCTCACTGAGTTCCAGCTTGGATTCCAAGTCCCCAATCTGGACCGACTTGGCATTAACCTCGTCAGTCAGTTGGACCAGCTTCTTTTTGGCCTTGTCGGCCTCTTTCCTGGCCACCTTAGCATCATTCTGGTTCGACGCCATCTCCTCTTTGATCTTAGCCATCCGAGTATGGAGGCTAAGACTGGTTTGGAGAGCCTACAAGAATAAAAAAAGAGAAAGTTAGAAGCTGTACAAGAAAAATAAAAATAAAGTCGTACGACAGGGACTTACCAAGAAAGAGATACCCGCGATGGAGGCATCCAGGTCTTCGATGTCGGCCTCCTCCATGCGCGCCTTCTGAGCAGGAACGTGAAACTGCTCAAGGACTGGAAAAGTGGCCGCCGTCCTGATCACATCGTCCACCATGAAGTCAGAAGGGATCTGGATCGTCATGGTCGTAAGACCAGACCCCTCTTTCTCCTTGCCCTTGTCGACCTTCGACACAGGCTGGCTGGACGCACCTTCTCCCTTTGCAGGAGGGGCGAAGCTAAGAGGGATAGCCGCTATCCCACCTTCAGCCTTGCGTGCGGCATCCTTAGGTGGGGTATCCACAGAAACGTACGACGACCTCGTACGTTTAGCCACCAAACCTTCCTGGGCGGTAGCCTTCCTTTTAGCAGCACGAGCAGCTGCTTCCATCGTCGACGCCTTCTTAGAAGCTGAGCCTATACAGAAAGGAAAAATCATAATCAAACGAAACTAACATAAATAAGAATATTGACGTGCGATATTTACCTTCCATATCTGTTTCCTCGATTATTTGAACTTCAGGCTCAACGTCACTTTCCTCACCGCCCTTCGACGTTCTATACGTGCGATCTGTCACACTATAACTCAGGAAGTGTGAGATCAACTCGTTAGATTCTTCGGTTGTCTCAAACGTAAAGCTGACAGCTGCAAAAAGAAAAACAGACGATTAGTATTAAAAAATAAATAAAAGCACAATAATGAATAACGAACGTCCAAATTACCATTGGAGTTCCATTCAGGAACGACCCAAGACTCATCAGCGACCGAAGACGTCTGGACGAAGACGTAACGAGACTTCCACCCTCGATCATTCACTTGCGTGCGATGAACAAGCATGGTGTCATTCCTACCCTTAGGAAACAACCCATAACAGTTGTAGGGCAGTTTCGTCACGTTGTAGGCAGAAAGAAGGTCATCTACAGAGAACGCGCGACGACCCCAATCCTTGGTTACCCGTTCGATTACCAGGATAACACGCCAGAATTGAGGCATCAGTTGCCCCGGAGACAAGTTGAAACGGGACATGAAGGCTCGAAAAAGTGGAGAGTAAGGCCATCGAAATCCGATCTTAAACGGATATTCGAACAGGGCGAAGAACCCCGTCGGAGTATCCGCCGGCCGGATCTCTCCGGCCACCCTTATTTGAGCACCCTCTGGTAACCCTGCTAACTCCCTCAACTCTCCTAATTCTAGGCTTTCCGTAATTGAACTCCTAACTTCCGATGACATAATGAACTCCAGTCGACCTAAACTATTTCTTAAACGGGTGAACCTAAGATTATCTAAACCTCTATTACTCTTATTTGCTATTGATTTCAAACGCATGAAACAGGGAAGAAGGAGGTACCTTTTAAAGCCTAGTCGCACGAAAATCTTTGCCAAAAATAGTCGGATTACGATCTCAAGCAATTGGTTATAAAATTAAAAAGATTCGTAAAATCTTTTCTCACAATCAGACGCCTCATTTATAGCAACTAAATCATATGAGTCATTAGAGATAATCGTGCCACGCGTCAGCACTTAGCCGTTAGAGAACACGCGTCCAGAGTAACGGCTAGATAACGGCTAGTTTATCAACGTTAATTCGACCGTTTACCAACGTATTTTTACTCTTTGTCCAGCGAATTAAAGATTTAGATAAAATTAGAATTATTTTCTAAATCTTGGGGGCAAATTGTTAGGGTAAAAATCTACAATCGCACGACGACCAAATATAATCGTAAGACAAATGTTAGGACAATAATCCTGTATTAAGATAAGGTCCTGAGATAAAACCTAAGAGGACTATCGAACAAAGATCATTAAACATCGAACATATACATCGAATAAGTCGAACGATATCCACAATATCGTACGACAATACTAACGAATAAATATACAAAGTTTATATGTTTGATGCAGGTAAGCTGATTATCATATCTAACAATTGTCCACCTTTGAGGAAATCGGAAATTGAGTACTATGCTATGCTTGTTGAAGATCATCACTATATCGAACAAGTCGTAAGTTATGTATCGTTCGACAGCATCAAGATCGACCGTTACAAGCAAGATTCTCGCAGCAGTTACAATCTGGACATTAACTCTCAGCAATACCGTTGGACAGTTACTCTCCAGGCATTAATTGAAGACAATAACGTTGGACGGTTACGATTCAATCATTAATGAGCCACAATACCGTTGGACCGTTATTATCAAGCCACTATATAAGAAGAATCAAGCCAGCATTTCAGGACATGAAGTCTATCCGAAGCTCACAAGTTCTATAATCATTATTCTTGATAATCACCTGTAATTTACATTCGATTTCATAGTTCTCTCAGTTGTAATCGTACGATCAAAGCTGTATACTTGAAGGACATCACCCCTGATTGGTGATCATAGTGCTCTGTCGACTTACCTTTTAGGTCGACCGCAGGTTTTTTCCTCCGTCGTGAGGTTTTTCCTGCGTCATCAAATTATTCGTCTCATTTTACTTTTCCGCACTTATCATTGATTGTAATTTCTTTCTCTCGACGGTTAAGCCTCACACAAGTTTCTTTCGACATCGAGTTGTGTAATTTTTTACATAAACAATGATCAAAATGGAAACGAGAAAAAAAGCAATTTCTTCATTTACGACATGTCGCAATTTTACACCGGCAATGTATAGTATTTCACCGTACAATTTATTTCTAAATTTTTCTATCAATTATTTATTTATTTTTAGAAAAAGGGATGAAACCGTAGGAGAAAATTTATTCAAGAAAGAGGAAACTACAAGCTAGCTACGAGGACCTACCCTAAAAAAATGCAACCGTCTAAAAAATGTTTAGGCAAAACCCCGATAACAGGGACAAACTCTAAGGCTATCAGCAGCCAACCCTCTGAGCCCTTCGGGCTTCATTGCCACATCAGCGCCACATCAACTTTTCTCCAACCCTCTCTTAACCCTCTCATAACCCTCTACAACTCGTACCCAACCCTTCCAACCCTCACACACACAACACACACAACATACACACACCACACACATAAAAGGAGCGGCTTCTACAAGCCGTTTGGACTTCAACCCGCCAAGCTCAAAGGCAACCCACCGGTACCCGCTGAACCCGCCATGCCCGGCGGGCTTAGCCCGCTCAACCCAGCGGTTCCGCTGCGCATAGCCTAAAGTCATATTTTAGAGTTAATAAGCCAATTACAAAAAAAGATAATAAACCATTAAAAGAAATCCAAACTCCCTCTTCCAATATGGCTGTAATAATAATTTTTTTTAGCTTCCACGAGTCCAACAGCCACCATATATTAGTCCAATCAAAATTGTGTTGATTCCCATTCCTCAATTGAATCTTTATAGCCCAAAGCATAGTATTATCATGGCCTACCATAAGAAGCCATTGGGCCCAGCTTAATGGAATCAACAGCTACGGTTAATGTGCAAGAATCGAAACAGAATTTTCATTAAGATGCTAATTCCATTAAGCTGTTGTCGGAAATAAATGAAAAACAATGACTAAGAATCGATTCGAAAACCATCTCTCCATCGATATCTAACAAAATCGAACACCATTATGTGAATTTCCAAACTACACCACAAATCAATCCTCCCTTTTTTTTCTCCAAATTTTGATTATCAGAGTTTCCAAATTGAAGAACCAATCCATTCAGCAGCAAAACCCGATTCCTTCCAATCGATCTCAACCAATCTTTTCAAAACCCCTTCAAAATATCCTTGATTATCCAAGTTTGAACTCATGGTCAACATGAGTCGATATCTACATCATGGGCCTGCCACGTAATTGGGCTGGGTCATGGTCAAGGGGGATTAGTGGGGTGACGTTGGATCCCGGATACCTTGGAAACGTGTGTACCATAAACAATTTGGCCATACAAACCAAAGGATTCAGCTCCAACCAAAAGACAAACTCAAAAATGGATTTGGGAATAAGAATAAACACTTCTGAAATCCAAATAAAAAGAATTAAAAGCTTGGAAAAACAACCTATGAATAAATTGCCAACCAACTAAACATCCTCATAGAGTAGTATATATGGAGGATCATGAGTACAAAGAAAATCCTACAAATTAGCTGGATCCAAAGATCAATACCAAAAGGAATAGGATTAAAGCACACATAAAAACAGTCCAAAATCACAATCATGTCCCAGGTTACCAAACAACCATGAAAGAGAGATGCAACTTCTTACAAAGGAGTTGCTGCAAATTTTTTAAACTCAGCTTCCAACCCAATGATTTTGTTAGCAAGCTGATTCACGTTTGATTGCAACATTTTAATCTCCTTATCCTTCATTTTCTTCTTGTTTCTACTCACCACCAGTGTCTCCTGCAAATCCTGCATTGTCCCTTGGAGTTGACCGGTTTCCTCATCGTTGAGCTCATGTACTTGGGCTTTTGCATACAGTAATTGGTTCAAACGAGCACGAAGGGTACCCACATCAAACCCATGAGTCTCCAACTCAACTAAAGTTTCCAAACGGTCGTGGATGATGTGGTCGGGATCATCGAACTTTAGTTGTGAATTTCTTTGAACCACATTCGCAAACATCACCATCTGGGCAATGGCTAAACCCTCACGGGAATCCTCTTTGACCTTGTTCAACGGAGAAAAGTGTGGCTTTTGTGGCGGATTTTGGTATAACTCGAGAGAATCGATGGTGGCCCAGATTGGAGACTCCTTGATGAAAGGCCACTCTTGTTGGTATTCAAGATTGTTGACTATGGCTGGATTTTCATCACCTCCTAAGTGTGTGTATATATTTATTTATATATATATATATATATATATATATATATATATAGAGGAGAGTTATTTTGTTAACCCATGAATTTGTGTTAACCGTGTTAACCAAAAATGGACCAATAGGATTTCTTTATTTTTCCTATTTTCCTGCATATGTGGGCCAACCTCCTTTATTTTAGGATTTCATTAACTTCCCCCTAATTTAGGAAATTAATCTTAACCATTGATTGAAATGATCAACGGTGGTTATATGGTTAACACGGTTAACACAAATTACTGGGTTAACAAAATAACTTAGCCCTATATATATATATACATATGCCAACAAGAACCAAGATTAGATCAACCATATCTAAGAATGAAAATCTTAACTTTCAGAAAACCAAACGAACCCTTAGGTGTGTTTAGTTGTAGAAAAATTTTCTGTTTTCTAGAAACAATTTTCCATGAAAAATGAAAAATGAAAAAACTTGTTTAGTTGATTCAATTTAGAAAAAGATTCCAAGAAAACAAAATTCTCATTTTCAAAATTTACACTTGATTTAGAAAACAACTTTTTATAGTTTTCCAATTCTCATTTTCATTTTCTATTTTCACTTTCAATTGTCATCCCCTTCTCGTCGCCGGCCACCGCCACCACCGTCACCCCCGCCGCCTGCTGCCGCCGCCGTCCGTCGCGACCACCGTCCCGTTCTCGTCGTTGTGAACAACGTCGCCGCCCCGCCGCCGCCGCAACCACCCTCCCACAACTACTGCGACCACCGCCCCACCGCCGCCACCACCGTTACCGTCACCATCGCCACCCCCATTTTCGCCACCGCAACCCCGATGTTGCCATCGCCATTGCAGCCGAGGCCGCCGAAACCATCGCCGTCAACGCCGAGGCCACCGCCGTCGCTGCCAAGGCCCCAGCCGTCGCCGCTGAGGCCACCGTCGAGGCCACCGCCACCACCGCCGTGGCCACCACCGCCATCGCCGTCGAGGCCACCGCCGTCGCCGTCGAAGGCACCGCCACCACCGCCGTCGCCGTCGAGGCTACCCTCACCACCACCGTGGCCACTGCCGCCACCGCCGTTGCCGTCGAGGCCACCGCCACCACCGCCGCCACCGCCGTCGCCGTCGAGGCCACCGCCACCATCGCCGCCACCGCCGCCAAGGATTGAGAAAATGAAAAATGAAAAGTGATGAAAAATGCTCAACTAAACGGGTTTTCTAATTTTCTGAAAATGGAAAATGAAAACTCCATCATTTCAAGTAAACAGGTTTTCTAAAATTTTCATAGAAAACTGAAAATGAAAACTCCACTCCAATTTTTGAAAACATTTTCTATGAAAATGAAAACACTTTTCTACAACTAAACATAACCTTAATATTCCATTCGAAAACTTAGTGGAAATTTTACAAATTACATCATGGAAATTTTAACACTTATGTGGAACTATGATATATATGTTGAGCAATGTCCCACATCGGACACAAAGTGAACTTGTAATGTGCTTATAAGGGTCCTGGGTTACTCCACTCATAGCCAATTGGTTTTGAGTTGGAACCCCACAAACTTACATGGTATCAGAGCAAGGTTCAACCGTGGTTGGTCAAAAAGCCACACGGACTCCACGTAACCCAAAGTATCCACGTGTTAGGCTGAAAAGAACGCCACACGTGAGGGGGCGTGTTGAGTAATGTCCCACATCGGACACAAAGTGAACTTGTAACGTGCTTATAAGGGTCCTGGGCTACTCCACTCATAGCCAATTGGTTTTGAGTTGGAACCCCACAAACTTACATGGTATCAGAGCAAGGTTCACCCGTGATTGGTCAAAAAAAAGCCACACGGACTCCACGTAACCCAAAGTATCCACGTGTTAGGCTAAAAGAACGCCACACGTGAGGGGGCGTGTTGAGCAATGTCCCACATCGGACACAAAGTGAACTTGTAATGTGCTTATAAGGGTCCTGGGTTACTCCACTCATAGCCAATTGGTTTTGAGTTGGAACCCCACAAACTTACAATATAAACATGTAGAAACTGACCAAGTGGTACACTCTAGTACCAAAATTGTGGTCCATTTCGCACAAGTAATTAACAGAACTAAGAGTTCCATCAACATATACATATTTGTGGACCTTTATCATTTACTGATCAGTTGTGCACAAAGTTGCATAAATGATAAATCCAGTCAGCTAGAAAATAAGTTCCTGAATTTTTTAATGGCATATATATAGTTTATCAAAAGAGTTTGACTACCAATACAAAAATACTCTGAGATTTCACCAAAAAATTGTAAACATCTATATAAGACTTGCAAATATTAGAAATCAACAACTAGAGCAACATTTCATGCAAAACATACACTGATCTCATTGCAGATCCATAAATTATCAGATCAAGAAAGCTACATATGTTCAACGAATCAAACAGCGTGGATTTCATCACAAAAGTTTGATTATTTTAGGCGAATTACAGATCTAGAAACAAGAATATTTTGTAGTTAGAGGAAGATTCGAACCTCGTAATAAACCATTTGGCATTTCAGTTGTTGACTTTGATGGTGTACCCCTCTTTCGCCTCTCGTAGTATACCATTTGGCATTTCGATTAGGCCTTTGCTTCACAAGTTTCCTGGTCAAAACAACAAACAAATGGTATATCAACATAAGGTTTCTGTATCGAGTAAAAGCACATTCTAATTGCGGGGTTTTAAATATATATATATATATATATATATATAGGGGTGGTTTCATTTGCAAACCCTTATTAAAATACAAACTATACAAACCTATTTATTTTAAAATGGATGGTGGAGATATAAGCTCCTATATTTATGGTAATATCCATAATTTTTCTAATTAAAAATAAGCAAAAATAATTTTAAAAGGGCATTGATGTCTTTTTCCTAATAAAATTAATTTAGGAATTATGAATTTCAAATTCACAATCCCGATTTCTAAGTAAATGTCAAAGTTTTAAACCTTCATCTTGTTTATTAATTCAATAGAATATCTATTTCCCCATAAGATTGATTTCAGCAAAAAATTATTCCAAAAGTTCACTGGCAATCGATTTTGCAGGAAGGAAGCAAGTGAAAGGATAATAAAGAACAATTCATTTGTGAATTTCATCACAATCAGATTTATTTTGATGAGTATGGTAACAAAATAAAGCCAAAGATGTGAGTGCGAGTCAATCAAAACATAGCAGAAAAACTTCTGAGAAGCCGGCGATGAAACCGGCTATGACGGAGGTGATGAAACCAGCTATGGCGGAGGTGATGAAACCAGCTATGGCAGAGGTGAAACCGGCGATGAAACCGGCAATGACGGAGGTGATGAAACCAGCTATGGCAGAGGTGAAACCGGCGATGAAACCGGCAATGACGGAGGTGATGAAACCGGCTATGGCGGAGGTGAAACCGGCTACGGCGGAGGTGAAACCGGCTACGGCGGAGGTGAAACCGGCTACGGCGGAGGTGAAACCGGCTACGGCGGAGGTGAAACCGGCTACGGCGGATGTGAAACCGTGATGAAACCCGACTATGGCGGAGGTGAAACCAAGCAACACGGAGATAAAACCCAACAATACATTGAAAAACTCTCGTTATCAAGAACACGGAGATGAAACCCAACAAAAAAACTCACGTAGAAAAACTCTCGTTGAAACTATATCATCATGTAGCATAAATCGTTTGCTATAAAACTATTTCATTAGGTGATGTAAACAGGAATCCTTCTTGGTATTAATGTTTCATTACTTCAATGAAGAAGAAACAAAGAAAAAAAATAAAAAAAATAGAACTCTTCCTGGAAACATTCTTTAATAAACCATCCAAATCTTTTAAAAAAAATTAACTGAAAATACATCATCGATAATTTTAAACAAAGATAGATCTCCCTAGATAAATTGATACTCAATAAACATATCCTCTAAAACGGGAATGATAACTACCGTAATTAAAGCCTTATAATTCCAAAAGGACAATCTTGCCCTTATTAATAAATATTACAATTAAAATAAAGAAATTTTGTGATTGGCTGGATTTGGTTTGTAAAGTTTGTAATATAAGAGTGGTTTGTAAATGATCACCCCTCTATATATATATATATATATATATATATATATAGGGGTGGGTTCAAATGTGAACCACTTTTTGGTTGTGAACGTGAGGACAACCGAGAGCGCGACACGTGGCGAATGACTAGGCACCACGTCAAGTCCACGACGGATGACTAGGCGCGATTCATGGGAGGGCATTGAATTAAAGAGGGGGATCACACTCAAAGCCGCCACGTGTCGCGCTCTCGGTTGTCCTCACGTTCACAACCAAAAAGTGGTTCACATTTGAACGTTCCTCTATATATATATATATATATATATATATATATAGGGGTGGGTTCAAATGTGAACCACATTTTGGTTGTGAACGTGAGGACAACCGAGAACACGACACGTGGCGGATGACTAGGCGCCACGTCATGTCCACGACGGATGACTAGGCGCGATTCATGGGGAGGGCATTGAATTAAAGGGGGGGACCACACTCAAAGCCAACGTGGCGCCTAGTCATCCGCCACGTGTCGCGCTCTCGGTTGTCCTCACGTTCACAACCAAAAAGTGGTTCACAAATGAACTTTCCTCTATATATATATACCTTCTTTCGTGGGATCTCCCAATGGCCGTCAATCCAGTCAACGTGAAGTCGCAGCTTAGACTTTTCATACTCAAGTACGTCAGGAAACCTTTCAAAGGAAACCATATACTTATCGTGCTTGATGACCTCGGTAACAATCCCCATCCACCATCCCTCTCGGTCATAAGCATCGACGACGTCGTACAACTCGTAACCAGTGGCCTCTTCTTTCACCTCATTATCAACGTTGTTACGAGTAGGATAAAGAGGAGGCAAAGGTCTTACGAAGGAAGGGTCTACGATCCCTCTTAAACGCTCACACGGATCACCGTCTTCAAGCAACGAAAAAAACTTAACAAGATACCCGATTTTCTTCGGGTTTTTGGAGCTGCTGGAACCCTTCTTCTTACTCATGGACTGATAAATTTCTACTTGGTCTAGGAAGGTGGCTACATACCATGCACCATGGTATCCAGGATCATCACTGCTTACTTCAACTAAACACCCTTTGGTAATCCCCATTGCCATTAGAGAACACAAGAGAAGAGAAGAGAAAAGGTTGTTGAGAATTCAATTCTGCTTCTTTTTACTTAAGAGGCCAGAGTTAATATGGACGAATTCATGGGTTGTAAATATAGAGGGTTGCCATTGGTTCATGCAGGGTCGTACGTGCTTCACCATTCTCGGAAAAAAGAAGGCATCTCACAAGTTATTATCTATTTTTGGCAAATATCAAAAACTGAGAACCCATGTTTCTTATGCTTTAAATACTTGTATCTTATGCTTCTTAGAACATCCACAACCGGGCGTCAAGATGCATCGGTATTGCATCCGTATCGAGCGGTACCCTCGGCAATACCGTGCCGATCGCTTAGACCACCTGTACCATCCTCCTCAGGTGAGGGGTCAGGTGAGGGTAGTGGGTTTGTGGGTGGGTGTACATATCGGTACTACCTCTTCATTGAACCCGAGCGGGTATGGGTCCCGGTGTGTACACCCTACCGCCTCCTCCCCTTTATCTTCCGCTTTCACTCTCTTTCTCTTATATATATATATATATATATAATTAAAAAAATGGGGTAAAGATTAGGGTGGTGGTACTCCACTTTAGAGTAAATTGGGTAGGGAAAAGAAAAGGTTGATACGGAGGTGTCATCAGAGTAAGCAAGGTAAATAAGGTAACGGTACTTGTAACACCCCAACAATTGGAGCTAACAAAAACTTTTCAAACAAGAAAGATGGTATAACAATACGCCATGGCGTGAGCTCTTCCCAAAATTAGGGGCATATAGTAACAATATAATTACATGTTCGTAATTTCAACAAAACCATGTCAATAACCGAATAATCTATTTCCTACTCTAGGAAAAAGATTACAATAGGGTTGTCGTTCTATGATAGTCAAAAGGTCTAGAAGACCGGTCCCTCCAACATTTCCCTAGCTCACTCTAACCCAAGCACCTACTTGAAAGCAGCGCCCCTAGCACATGTGATACACTTCGACACCACACAATTGTTAGGCCAAAAAGTCTAGTGAATTGTACAAAATAAATAAGCCGTGACACAAACAAGTAAGCATCTTAATGAGACTCATCTACATCCTTTCCTTGACCTGTAACATTGCAATTAATCACTTTTTGACTAGTGACATCTTGATCACTTTCTGACTAGTACATCTCGATTCACTTTCTGACTAGTGACCACAAGCATTTCACAACTAGTGATGTTTCATAGGAACATAGGTACTCACTTTGTGACTAGTGATACCTCGTAGGGATTTTGAACACTACTCATAATAACGAGTTCCCTCGTAGAGTTTAACCTCCCTACTATGACATAATATAACATCATTTTAGGCATTCCATTCCAAGCATATCATACAACGACATAGGCAATATTCATGTAATAATTGTATATAAATACCATATGACATTCAAGGATTGATTTCACGAACACAATCATACCATCATTTATTCAATAGCTCCATAGTATGTTTGACATCATCCGTCAATAACTTTCTTCTAAGCTTAACAAATTAATATTCCAAATCATGATAGAGCATATAAGATAATTCACATCTTTCATGCTAGAGCAACTAATTTGATGTGTATAAAGTTTTAACAAAGTTTAGAAACTCACCTTAGGGTATGCAACCAAAACCCCCAAATTCCAAGATTCGGATTGAATAAGAGAGAGAGAGAGAGAGAGAGAGAGAGAGAGAGAGAGAGAGAGAGAGAGAGAGAGAGAGAGCCTAGATGCATCAAATCAAACCCTAAATCAATTTACATTCACTTTATAAAGGTTTAATCTACACCAAAGAGCTAAATAAAGCTTACCAACTAGGATCTTGAGCAAAACCCTAGAAGTGGAGAAATCACCTAAAATGGTGGATGAAACCTTGAGGTGAAAAAGATGAAGTCCTAGCTTGGAGTTCTAGCTAGCTTGATAATGTATATTCTTTCAGATTCTTGGGGTTGAGCATTTATAACTCTAAAATTGACATCAATGAAGAGAGAGAAGAAAGGTGGAAGAGAAATGAGTTTGGGTTTTGAAATGAGGAGAAAGAAGAAATTGGGTCTTAAAGAGCTAACATGGCTCGCTGCGCGAGGCCTAGGCTTGCTGGTGCGAGCGGCCTCCAGTGGCCAACTAAAAGAACAGCCAAACTTGGCTCGCTCGCGCGAAGGCCTTGCTCGCGGCTCCAAGGACGACTAGCGGCCGTAAAGGGACTCTAGTAGCTCAAACAGCAAGATCACAAAATTTGACCCATCAGATGCAACCAACTCATAGCGCGAAGGCCTTGCTTGCGGCACGAGGCAGCTGCAGTTCCTTCCAACGTTAATTTTTTGGACTTTAATTCTAGGAGTGAAAGGGTAGGCAGTTTAGATGTTTCGTACCTGAAATTCTGAGTGTTACAGTACTCATGGTCTTACAATGATTAGTCTAAAAACTTTATCTTTTTGCCATTAAGATTTGATATTTTTTGAAAAACTCCATTTTTTCAAGACAATTAAATTAACACCAAACGAACAATGTAATAAACCAAAAACGGTGAAAAAAAGTTTCTTTCAAGTATTAGAAGCTTATGAGAACTCCTTGTTTCTTTGTTTAAGTACCAACGCCTATAGTTGACAAATGTGCTGAATTAAATGAGACAAATAGATTGGTTGGAAATTTTGATAATTGAAGTAATTTATATAATTGTAATTGTGTAAAATTTGTTTAATTCTTTTTTAACTATGAAAAAAAATTCGCATGTTGTTTATATTATTACTTATTAGATACTGCAAATTGGTAAAATGTAATTGATGAAGAAAGGGTTTTCCAATTATAGACTTTTTTCATTTTAAAAAAAGGAGAATTATAATTGAGTAAATTACATGTTTGGTCTATGTGGTTTACATAAAATTGCACTGTTGGTCCCTAAATCAAAATAATTATGGAATTGGTCTATGTGGTTTACATTTTCACACACCCTTGATCCCGATACCCCTAACACTGTTAAAATATCTATTAAATCATTTTATTTAGAGGGGCAATTTAGTCTTTTTATCTTGTCTATATTTTTATTACACAATCAATGGCTGTATGTATGAAAGTATGATATATATATATATATATGAGTTAATTACATTTTTGGTCCCTGTGGTTTGGTGATTTTAACACTCTAGGTCCATTTTTAAAATAATTATGGATTTGGCACCTGTGGTTTACATTTTCTAACACTCTGGGTCCACAATTGCTAACACCGTTAAAGTATTCTGTTAAGTAGGTTAATTACAGGGGTAGTTTGGTCATTTCATTTATGTTTTTGTTTTCAATTAAACCATAGGGACCAAATATGTAATTTACACTATATACAATATCACAAGGACCAAAGATGTAAATTATTAATATCAATAAGAAAAGTAACAAAAAAAGAAATTTCCATCATCTTCATCATGCCATCTGTATTTATTTTCCAAGAAACCCTAGACTACCATCACCATCAGCCATCACAATCTACCACCACACCACCACCCATCACCTCCCCCCCCCCATCTAAATCCATCTTTCCTATATCCATCGTGAAATTGATATCATCTTCCCATCCAAACCCTAAATCCATCATCTCCTCCACCCAACCACCTCCATCATCAACCATCGAAAGAGAGACGACTGCCGCCGCCACTTTCAACCAACCAACCACCAGCCACCTCCCCGCCGGCCACCCACCGTAAGACCTCCCCATCTTCACCAGCGCCGTCGAAGACCAGCGCCGTCAGAGACCACCATCGTCGTCTTCTCCAACGAAACTAGACCCTCTCCTTCTTCTTCTTTCTCCTCTCGGTAAACCCCTTTCCCGGAGTCTTCATCTCCCCATCGCCTCAGATCTGGGTTTATTTTTCAGATTTTCATAGCTTTAGGGTTTCAATTTCTTAGGTTTCGTAGATTTAGGATCTTTTCCAAATCTGGTTTTCGTGTTTCCAAATCTGGTTTTGGTTTCCAAATCTGATTTTGGTTTAAAAATCTAAATAAATTTACGGTTTTGATATTTTAGGATGGTGATTCTGGTGGCAGTGGGCGGCGGTGGGTTGTGCTGGTGATGGTGGTGGCAGTGGGTTGTGGCGGTGATGTTGATGGCAGTGGGTTCTGGTGGTGGCTGTGGGTGGTTGGTGTTTATGGGTTAATGAAAAATTATGATCTTGGTGGTGGTGTTGGGTGGTTGGTGGTGGTGGTTTTGGGTGGTTGGTGGTGGTGTTGGGTGTTGGGTGAAGGTGGTGTTTGGGTGGTTGGTGGGGTTGAAGAAGATGAAAATTGGGTTGAAGAAGATGAAAAATCAAATTAAAAGAAAAAATTAATAAACTATCAAATGACCAAAATACCCTTGTATTAAATCCATTTAATAGAAAAATCAAACGGAGTTAGAATTAATGGACCCAAAGCGTTATAAAATGTAAACCACAGGTACCATATCCATAATTATTTTAAAAATGGACTCAGAGTGTTAAAAACACCAAACCACAGGGACCAAAAATGTAATTAACTCTATATATATATGTATTGGAACCATTGTAACACCCCAGATTGCAAGACAATAATATAACTAACTCCCAGTGATCTAAAATCGCGGATAAACATAAGGTACTAAATCCAAATCATATAGTTAAGAGTGCATGTGCAACATCCCTCCACATCCGAGATTCTATTAGTTAAGGTACTTGAAGTAAAAACTAACGCCTCTAAACTAGACATTCACCTTCTCTTTTCCCTTATGTGTGCGCTCTTTCCCTGAAAATATTTTTAAGAATTTTAAAACGAGGGTTAGACCATAAGGTCTAGTGAATTCCCTCAATACAGTTCAAATAGTTTAAACACAGCCCGTTGGCCAAAAACTAAGTCATATACCACATTTGCACTAGAGTAGCACCATGAGCAAAGAACTTGTCACCCCGTGACTACCCGGGCTACTCCAGACCTCACAGGCCTTAGTAGAAACCCAAGTGGCAGGCTCCCACGGATGCTCAATTAGTAAGTGACGAATAGAGTTCATGCCCCACACGCCATACCACTCCATTTCCAAGGGATGTACGGTCCCTTGGTACACATTGCTCATATTGCAACTCTAAAACATAACATAAAATAATTAAAGCATGCATAAAGATGATCATCAGTATAGCAACCACAGTTCAATTAAGAATTCACAGTTAACACTTGCAAAACATTTGATTTCAGTTCAGTCCACAAAATCTTGGGTAAGGGAACTCATCTAAGCGTATCTCACAGTTCTCCCAGATATTTCACCCAGTGAATTTGTAAATATTATAAGGCATTAGTGATTCGCGCTTAATAGAACCCATTAACTATGACAACCCTTAGCAGACCTAGCATGGGGGTTCTTCTCCGAAAACTAACCCTAAAGTCGAAAAGCCCCCAAAATCCGACCCTACAAATCCGGAGTCGGGCTTCTGACTATCCCGAGTCGTGAAACCTAATAGCTCGAGTCGGGAAATATGAAATGCCAAGTCGGAGATCACGAGGATCCTGAGTCGGTTCATTGAAAACCCCGAGTCAGGAAACATGAAATCCCGAGTCGGGAAACATGAAATCCCGAGTCGGTCTACAACAATATCCCGAGTCGGGAAACATGAATATACCGAGTCGGACTAGGGAAAGTCCGAGTTGAGATTCTGCAACCCGGGGGTTGGGATATCGAACACAAAAGCCGCTAAATACCCAAAAACTTTGATTTTTAGCATTTAAAAGCCTATTTGGATCTCCTAATTAAGTCTAAACAACATAGGGATCGAACTACAACAACTACAAAACAAGGATTAAGGAATACTTACTTGATTTGATAAAGATCTTGCCTACAAAACATGTTGGTCCCAAGGTGTGACCTTCAAGTAAGGATTAGTGTTTGGGATTATAGAAGGGGGGGGGGGTTGAATATAATCTCACAAGTTTTCACTTTTAAATTCTATGTTTTATAAACACTTTGAATTTACAGATTGTTGCAGAATAGAAGAGACTATGTCTAATCTAAACAATCTAAGTTACAATATTTAACTATGCACTAAGTGAGAAGGTTAAGAAAAGATAAGAACTAGAGGGATAAAGAGAGAACGGATTAGGGTAGAAAGATGGATGAAGAAGAGGTATGGAAAACATCTTCTTTACGTCCATTTATACCCCATGCATTAAATGCATGCAGACCTACTATTGTGTACGTGTCACACTCTTAGAGGTCCTTTGTACTATTTACTATAAACAAATGTCTTTGCATGGTGTGCAAAAGAGTGCTTATATAAACAGTTGCCTTGAGGTCTGATAAGTACGGAGGGAACAGTAAAGTGACTGTCCTTGTGTACTTTTTGTGTTAGTAAAGGCGTGTAATCCTTTTGTGCATTAGGTAAAGACATTATACTACTCCTTCAAGATCAGGATACTGATCAGTAAGGAAGGCCCTGATACTGATGATGATCAGGGGTCACTGTATCCTGATGGTCTTCAGGAAGTCATACGAGTTTGAGCAGCTTGCTATCACTGAGTTCCGTCTTCAGATCACGAGCATGCTGTTCCTGCCATCAGCTATTTCTTCGACGTCGCTGATGGTTCTTTGAGTATGATCTTGATTTCTTTAGGAGGTCTTCAATTTGATGGTCAGGATCAGTAGTCCTCAGAACAGACTCTTTCAACTCCTGATCTTGATCCTGAACTTTTAAACTTACAAACTACAACTTAAATAACAAGGAATAACAGTGAACAATCTCAGTGGTAATTCCTCAAGCTGTAATAGAAGCAAAGACCTATTCACTAAGTAAAGTAAAGTAAAGTAAAGTAAAGTAAAGGATCATTATCATTTCATCAGGTCTTAAGAGAGCTGGATCAACAATCTCCTCCTAAATGATAATGATAAGACAACAGAGAAATTGTCTAAGTCTAGAAACTTAAAGAAAATTCTAAGTCTAGAAGTAACAATAGGAAATAGAACTCATAAAGATACATGACCCATTTACTGTTTTGAGGGATCTTTTTCAGTACTATGATGGAATAAAGTATGATGCACTAAAATGCATTTCCACTAATCTCAAATGAAGTTGTACAAAAGCAAAGAAAATACACAAGTACATGAATGAAGTACTGAAAGATTACATAAACGAAATTCCTAACTATCAGGAACTTCCTCCTTGACTTGAATGGTAAGAGTGGTTTCTCCAGTAGCAATTCGTCTATTGAGTATGGACCTAACAGCGCGAACAAATTTCTGAGCATCTTCATTTTGTTCGTCTCTGTTGGCGATGAGGAGAATGGTAACCAAATGTTCATTGGGTCCTTTGTGTAGCTCATCGAACCTTTGAAAGCCTAGGATGTTGAAGTTGTCGACTACACAAATACCATGAATTGGTTCCTTAATGACTTGACCTTCTAGGAGTTTTACTTCTGTTAGGAAGGAGACATCAAACATTGATAAATCAGTTGGAGGTGTTGACAATTGTGAACCAATTTACTTGAGGATTTAGACAAAAACAGATGAAGATAGAGAGATTATTCAAGCAAAAGATAAAACAAAAACGAAGAACACGAGCACAAAATCAATGGAAGTCGACTCTCATGCAATCTTCAATATTATACTAATGAAAATGTACGACGGTACAAAAGTGGAAGGGTTACCCTACCACATTACACAAACACTCCTATTTATACTCAAGATTACCTATTCTAAGCCCAAGCCCATTACATTTGAGTTTCCTAAGCCCATTACCACATATTTTATCAAATAGACAAAATAAGCTTACATTTATAAAACTTTTACATGTTTAGCCTATAACTAAGCTAACAGTCTCCCCCTAAGTTTTATAAATGAAGCACGATCTGGGTTCTCTTCTTTGCTTCCTTCAGAAGATGCTGGCAGAGCTCTGAAGTTTCTCTAGCAGAAGCTTGTGTCACAGATCCTCTAAGAAGTATTGCAGAGGCTCTATGACTTTTGACTTGTTATGAAAGTGCATCTTTTGTTGATCTTCTATGAATGAGACAAGCTCCTCCTTGAGTGATGCTCTGTGATTTTCCACTAACCAAGAAATAGAAAATTCTTTAAACAATGGCCCCAACTGGTTTGCACATGAAACAGCCCAACCTGTAGATAACTTGACACATCTTGATAACTGCAGAATGCAACAATTACCCTAAGGCTCTGTTGATTCATCCATCTCCTGTAGATCACAAAGAAAGACAGTGGAATTGATGCATGTGTATGTTACTGTGCAGACCAGCAAGAATGGTAGAAGCTCTATCCCTTGTACAGTTGAATTTCAGCAAAGAAGCAAGTCTTGGATCATTGAATCGTCATATTGGATGAAAGTATTGCAAAAGTGATTCCTTTTGCCTAGTTCCAGAGACACGTCACCCGTCCAGTGAACTCTTCAGATTCTCTCAGAGGGCAGAGAAATAGGAGTGTTCATGTTGGATTGATTAGGGAACTTTTGATATCCTTCAAGAACCAACTAGGCAGAGGCCTCATAGGATTATATTTTATAGGGATGGGTTTAGAGAGGTGGACATGGGTTGTATGTAATTGGAGTGGTTTTTGTCTCTAATAAGCTCAGGGAAATTCAGTGTTTGAGCTAATCTGAGTCTTTTGTTGGTTTGGATTTGTTCTGGAGAGATCTTTTCTCGGTTCATTAAAGCTTCTGTAGATGATGTTGAGGCTCTGTGACGAGATGGTGACAGAAGTTCTGTGGAGTGTACAAGATGAAGCCGTGAAGTTTGCAGAGTCTCTGTGTAGAATGACTAAGTGCATTCTTTGAAGAACTTTTCAGCATGAGCAAGTAGTGAGCAGAAGAATTCAGGAGCTATACCTGCTGCAAGTTGATCGAAACAGCCAGAGAATCGTCTTAACGTTTAAGAACTGGCAGAGGCTCTGAGGTGGTTCATAGAGGTCCTGAGATTTGGCAGAGGCTCTGGCGTAAAGCACTTACTAGGCCACTATTTGATCAAGACTGTAAGAGCAAGTAAGACAGAGGCTCTGTGATGTTTGACAGAGGCTCTGTGTTGTCTGATAGACTCTGTGGATCTTTGACAGAGGTTCTGTGACCTTGACCTTCTGTGATAGTACTCCAGTCTTTTAGCCACTTTTTGGCTTAGTGATGTCAAACCTCTGAAAAAGACACACTTCAAGTGACTCTAGGATACTACACTTAACATCCGTGTTGAGGGATAGACCACCTTACTGATATCCGTTACGACTTCACAAAAACTTTGAAAATCACCAAATCTCCAAATCAATTGATTTGAAGATTTTCTCAACAAAGAGATTCTCAGTTATTAAAGACCTCACACTCTTCAGAAACTCAAGAACACGTTGTTGAACTAAAATGAAAAGACGTTACGAACGGTTTTCAAGAACAAGATTTCCAGATCCAATAAACAACAGTCTAAGAAATAACCAATTCTAATAAGAAATTGTTTGAAGAACAGACTCAAATTTGACACAATACAGGACGAAACAAAGAAATTCCAGATGATTTACCTCAAGAAAACTCGTTATAAAGGATCGAAAACGAATACTCTTGATCCGTTCCCGCTCTGATACCACTTGTTGACAATCGTGAACTAGCTTACTTGAGGATTTAGACAAAAACAGATGAAGATAGAGAGATTATTCAAGCAAAAGATAAAATAAAAACGAAGAACACGAACACAAAATCAATGGAAGTCGACTCTCATGCAATCTTCAATATAATACTGATGAAAATGTACGGCGGTACAAAAGTGGAAGGGTTACTGTTAGGGTAAAAATCTACGATCGCACGACGACCGACTATAATCGTAAGATAAGTGTTGGGATAATGATCCTGTATTAAGATAAGGTCCTGAGATAAAACTAATAGGACTCTCGAACAAAGATCATTAAACATCGAACAGATACAACGGATAAGTCGAACGATGTCTATTATATCGTACGACAGTACTAACGAATAAACATACGAAGTTTATATGTTTGATGCAGGCAAGCTGATTATCAAATCTAACAATTGTCCACCTTTGAGGAAATCGGAAATCGAGTACTATGCTATGCTCGTTGGAGTTCATCATTACAATGGACGTATCTTAAGATATAACTCGTTCGATGGAAACCAACAACATCAAGAGATCGACCGTTACAAGCAAGATTCACGCGACGGTTATGATTTGGACATTAACACTCAACAGTAGCGTTGGACAATTACGAACCGAGCATTAATGGTCAACAATACCGTTGGACGGTTACTTTCAAGCTACTATATAAGAAGAATGAAGCCACCATTTCATAACACGAATTCTGCGCGAAGCTTACAAGTTCTATATTGGCTATTCTTTGATCATCATTTGTAATTTACATTCGATTTCATTGTTATTTCTCTTGTAATCGTACGATCAAAGCTGTATACTTGAAGGACATCACCCCTGCTTGGTGATCATAGTGAACTGTCGGCTTACCTTTTAGGTCGACCGCAGGTTTTTTCCTCCATCGTGAGGTTTTTCCTGCGTCATCAAATTATTTGTCTTATTTAACTATTCCGCACTTATTATCGATTGTGATTTCTTTCTCTCGACGGTTAAGCCTCACACATTTTCATACGACATCGACTTGTGTAATTTTTTACATATACTATTTGGCGCCCACCGTGGGGCTCCGTTTTGAGAAAAATTTCATTCGGTGAAAAGTGCGCCTTCGTACTAACCTTTTCTTCGAATTCTCTTTGAGCTATTTTTGCAGGATAATGGATAACGGATTCATAGCATCTCTACAACAACAATTGCAACAAGCTAACGAAGAAATCCAGCGTCTTCGAGCTTCACAAGTTTCATCAATGCCTATTCCTCCTCCTTATCCACCTCAACACCTGAGGCCACCGCTTCGTCCACAGTTCAACGCCTCAGTGCCTTTATCAACTGTAAACAGCAGCATAATAACGTACGACCACCTATGCCTCAAGGTCCACCACCTATGCCTCAAGGTCCACCACCTATGCCTCAAGGTCCACCACCTATGCCTCAATACCCACCCGCATTCACGTTCGGACCCTTTAACAACATCTCTCAGCAAATCCCTATTCCTGGTCATATACCCACAGCTGCTAGTTCCACAGTTCATACAACGATACCACCCAATACCGGAATTTCTTCTAGCTTCATCCCAACAATTCCAGTGACCACCGAAGATCCTCTAAACGTACGATTGAAATATTTGGAGGAGCAGAATAAAAAATTATTCGAATTTCTTACAAAATTACCTGGAGCAGCAGTACCTGTCGAAGTCGAACCTAAAACCGGATTTCAAGCTTCGCCGTTCGTCGATGAATTAGCTCTTGTTGACGTACCCAAAAAGCACACTATTCCAACTTTTGCAATAAAATATTCCGGAGTCACGGACCCAGTCGAACATGTCGCACAATATAAGCAACTCATGTGGACAGTTCCTATACCGACGCAATACCAAGAAGTTTGCATGTGCAAGAGCTTTGGATCAACCTTAACGGGAGCGGCGTTACAATGGCTTATCAACCTAAAACCAAAAAGTATTGGATCATTTACTGAATTGGTAAACCAATTCACTCGACAGTTTGCTAGCAGTCGTAAGATGGAAAAACAGACTAGCGACCTATACTACGTCGTACAGAAGCCTGGAGAAACAATTCGCGACTACTTCAACAGATTCAACGCGACAATGATCGAAGTGAAGAATTGTGATGTGAAGACTGCGATCGAGGCATACAAACGTGGGCGAGAAGATTCATCGGGATTGTTTATGTAAAAAATTACACAAGTCGATGTCGTAAGAAATTTGTGTGAGGCTTAACCGTCGAGAGAAAGAAATTGCAATCAATGAGAAGTGCGGAAAAGTAAAATGAGACAGATAATTTGATGACGCAGGAAAAACCTCTCGAAGGAGGAAAAAACTTGCGGTCGACCTAGAAGATAAGTCGACAGTGCACTATGATCACCAAACAAGGGTGATGTCCTTCAAGTTTACAGCTTCGATCGTACGATTACAAGTGAATTAACAATGAAATCGAATGTAAATTACAACTGATGATCAAAGAATAGCCAATATAAAACTTGTGAGCTTCGAGCAGACTTCGTGTGTTGAAATGATGGCTTGAATCTTCTTTTATAGTAGCTTGAGAGTAACCGTCCAACGGTACTGTTGTTCATTAATGCTTGGTTCGTAACTGTCCAACGGTATTGTTGAGAGTTATTGTCCAGATTGTAACTGCTGCGAGAATCTTGCTTGTAACGGTCGATCTCTTGATGTCGTTGGTTTCCATCGAACGATATATAATTTAAGACATGTCCATTGTAATGATGTACTCCAACGATCATAGCATAGTACTCAATCTCAGACTTTCTCAAAGGTGGACAATTGTTAGAAATGATAATCAGCTTTCCTGCATTAAAGATACAAACTTCGTATGTTTATTCGTTAGTACCGTCGTACGACATAATAGGCATCGTTCGACTTATCCGGTGTATTCGTTCGATGTTTAATGATCTTTGTTCGATGGATCCTTTAGGTTTTATCTCAGGACCTTATCTTAATACAGGATTATTGTTTTATCATTTGTCTTACGATTATAGTCGGTTGTCGTGCGATTGTAGATTTTTACCCTAACAATTTGCCCCCAAGATTTAGAAAATAATTCTAATTTTATCTAAATCTTTAATTCGCTGGTCAAAGAGTAAAAATACGTTGATTAACGGTCGAATGAACGTTGGCGAGGATGACGTCATATAGCCGTTGTATGATACGTGTCCTCTAACGGTTATCTGGCGACGCGCGGCTTGGTATTTTTTCGACGATTCATCACAGAATTATTACTATAAATACGTGGGTTTAGATTAGAGAAAGATTTTACAAAATCTTCTTAACTTCCAGACTGATTCGCGAGATCGTAATCCGACTTTAATTTCGGCAAAGATTTCGTGCGACTAGGCATATAAGGTACCTCTTTCTCCCTTGGTTCATGCGTCTGAAATCAATAGCAAAGAAGAGTAATAGAGGGTTAGACGTTCTTAGGTTTACACGACTAAGAAATAGTTTAGGCCGATTAGAATTCATCATGTCAAGCGAAGTCCGTAGTTCGATTACAGAAAGTTTAGAGGTAGGTGAATTAAGGGAGCTTGCAGGGCTGCCAGAGGGTGCCCAAATAAGGGTGGCCGGAGAGATTCGGTCAGCGGATACTCCGACGGGGTTCTTTGCCCTGTTTGAATATCCGTTTAAGATCGGATTTCGATGGCCTTATTCCCCACTTTCTCGTGCTTTCATGTCCCGTTTCAACTTATCTCCGGGGCAATTGATGCCCCAATTCTGGCGTGTCATCCTGGTGATCGAACGAGTGACCAAGGATTGGGGTCGTCGTGCGTTCTCTGTGGACGACCTTCTCTCTGCTTACAATGTGACGAGACTGCCCTACAACCATTATGGGTTGTTTCCTAAGGGTAGGAATGATACCATGCTTGTTCATCGCACGCAAGTGAATGATCGAGGGTGGAAATCTCGTTACATCTTTGTCCAGACGTCCTCAGTCACTGACGAATCCTGGGTTGTTCCTGAATGGAACTCAAATGGTAACTTAGGCGTTCGTCCTTCTTTATTGTATTTTTATTTATCTTTTGATGTTAATCGTATGTTTTTCCTTTTGCAGCTATCAATTTTATGTTCGAGACCACTGAGGAGTCGACTGGACTGATCTCACACTTCCTAAGCTACAGTGTGACGGATCGTACGTATAGGACGTCGAAGGGTGGTGACGAGAGCGACGTCGAACCGGAGGTGCAAGTGATCGAGGAGACTGATATGGAAGGTAATCGTCTTACGATGATAATTAGATTTTATATTAGTCGTACGTTTCTAACTCCGGTTTTTTCCTCTTTATGCAGGTTCAGCTTCCAAGAAGACGACGGTCATGGAGGCGGCTGCTCGTGCTGCCAAGAGGAAAGCTGCGGCCCAAGAGGGTTTAGTGGCTAAACGTATGAGGTCGTCGTACGTTTCCCTGGACACTCCACCTAAGGATGCCAAGCGAAAGGCTAAAGGTGGAATAGAGGCGATCCCTATTCACTTTGCTCCACCTGCAAAGGAAGTAGGTGCGTCAAGCCAGCCTTCGTCGAAGGTTGGTAAGGGTAAGGAGAAGGAGGGGTCTGGTCTTACGACCATGACCATCAACATGCCCTCCGACTTCATGGTGGACGACGTCATTAGGACGAAGTCCATCTTCCCTGTTCTGGAGTAGTTTCACATCCCTGCCCAGAAGGCACGTATGGAGGAGGCGGATATCGAGGACCTGGATGCCTCTATTGCGGGCATCTCCTTCTTGGTAAGTTTTCTTTGTCGTACAATTTTTATTTCGTGTGATTTTTATGTTTCGATGCTCAATTTCCTGATCTTCTCCTTTCCTATTTGCAGGCTCTCGAAACAAGTCTTAGCCTCCATACACGGATGACTAAGATTAAAGAGGAGAAGGCGTCGAACCAGAACGACGCTAACCTGGCCAAGAAGGAGGCTGAGAAGGCCAAGAAGAAGCTGGCCCAACTGACCGAGGAAATTAACGCCAAATCAGTCCAAATTGGGGACCTCGAGTTGAAGTTGGAGCTTGGCGAGCGTTTCCAGGGCGAGCAGTGAGAGAGATTGAAGATCTACCTCGATCGCACGAGGGATTTGGAGAAGGAGCTACTTGACGTCCGATGGTAGAAGACTGAGAGGGAGGAGGCTTTATCGTCCAGGATCCAAGAGCTCGAGGAAGATGCTGCCTTGGCCCGAGTGGTCGCACGTACGGCACTTATGCGTCGTGTGGCTGCCGGGACTGTTACTTCACAGATGGCAAGTGAAGAGGTGGCTTCCTTTGTGCGGGTGATGGGCTCAGAAGACCTTCTCGATGAAGAAGACCTTAGAGGCCTGGACGAGGAGGTGGCGGTCGAAGAGGAGAAACCTGTCGAAGCCAAGGGTGCTGAAGTCGGAGAGGAGGTTCCTGAAACCTCTGGATCCGTTTCTATGCCCCCACCGGTGATCGAAGAAACTCCTGTCGCTGATCCACCTGTCTCTGACTCTCCCGTAGAATAGTTTTTGTAGTTTCTTAATCGTTTGTTTTGTAATTTTTGCCACTCTTAGCAAAATATTAATGAATTTTTTTTAGTTTAATGATTGCTCATCGTGCGTTTTAGCCTGTGCCTTTCAATTTAACTTTTGTCTTGCGTTTTTAGCTTGTATTCATGCGTTATAGCTTGTATCGTGCGTTAGAGCTTTTGTTTTTGCATGCATTTGTTTAAAGTCCTTAGACTTAGATTTAGAAACGTTTCTTTTGTACTCGTAAGAGTATTCGTGCGACTGGCGAGTAGATTTGCGCTCTTGCGAAATAGTCGTGCGTCATAGCAGTTTACTTGCGATTTGTGCGATTCTTGTCGTGCGATTCCTGCGATAAGCATGCAATTAAATTGTGCGATGTTTGCGTTGATCGTGTGATTCATGCGATTTACCATGCGATACCTGCGAAAAAGAATGACTAAGGGGTGGTTGTTGGCTTAGCCAACGGCGCTCCGATGCCTAAGTCAGTATTGGATAAAGAATAAATCGTATGTAAATAGGTTTAGAAATAGTACCTTTTGAGGTGATGTGCATTCCAACTACGTGGGATTTCCATACCTTCTGTTGTCGTAAGCTTGTATGCTCCATTTCCAATGATTTTGGAAATTACGTAGGGTCCTTCCGATTTGGTGGAAAGTTTTCCAGCGTTTGGCTCTTGTGTGTTTTGAAACACGTGTCGTAAGACATAATCTCCAACTTGGAAAATTTTAGCCTTTACCTTTTTGTTGAAATGTCTTTCGACGATTCCCTTCTGTGCAGCCATCGTTCGTAATGCTTTTTCTCGAAGTTCTTCTAGAGCATCCAGATCGTAAGATAAATTTATTGCATTTTGGTCAAACGTGCGATTTCTGGCGATTGGCATTTGGGCTTCGATTGGTAAGACCGCTTCACATCCATATACTAAAGAATATGGAGTTTGTCCTGTTGATGCTCTTGGTGTCGTGCGATTTGCCCATAAAACTGATGGTAGTTCTTCTACCCACTTGCCTTTTGCCCCTTTCAATCTTTTTCGGATTGAATTGATGATGACTTTGTTGCTCGATTCAGCCAATCCGTTGGACTGAGGGTATCTTGGAGTAGAAGTGACTAGCTTGATCCCTCATTTTTCACAGAACGTACGAGTTCTATCACTTATAAATTGTGAACCGTTGTCGCACATGATCTCGGCCGGTACTCCAAATCTGTAAATAATATTCTTTTGGATGAAGGATATAACTTCTTTATCTCTGACTTGCGAAAAAGCATCAGCTACTATCCACTTCGAGAAATAGTCGGTAAGCACAAGTATATATACTTTTTGTCCAGGAGCTAGGGGTAATTTTCCCACGATATCCATTCCCCATCTCATGAATGGCCATGAAACTAGAATAGAATGCAAGGGTTCGGATGGTCGATGGACCATACCCGAGTGCTTTTGGCATGCGTCACATCGTTGGACGTACCTCATTGCATCTTCTCGTAAGGTAGACCAATAATAGCCTTGTCGTGAGATTCGATTAGCAAGACTTCTGCCCCCTGAATGATTTCCACATTCTCCATCGTGCATTTCTTGGAGAATTTGATTGATTTGTGCCTTATTTGTGGCACATCGTAGGAGAAGTCCAGTCGTGGATCTTCGATAGAGTTGGTCTTCAAAAATCGTATATCTTGAAGCTTTAGACCTTGTTTTTCGGGCCTCTATTCTGTCTTCAGGGAGTTGGTCGTGCTTGAGATAATTCCATACGTCGAGCGACCTGTAATAACCTGAATTCTAGGTTAGATTATCGGTTAACTTTAACTGTGACTTTGTGTGTAAGGCTTTTTGAGTGGAGGGGCTAATTGTGTAAGTTCTTGGAAAGTTGTTGTGTTTGTTGGGTTTTAAATATCCATTCGAATTTGCAAACTGATTTGATGATATTAATGTGATTTTGTGAAATTATAAATGGTTGTGAATGCTATATTGATGATCATCATATGCATGCTGTTTTAATATTGCGGAATTGCATCGTGAGTAATGTGTACCATGGGACCGTACATCCCTGGGAAGTTTAGTGGTGTGAGGCACGGACCACGTCCGTCACTCCTTAAATGAGAATCGGGGAGATCCGGCCACGTAAGGTTGATTGTGGGATGGTGCGAGGCACGGACTACGTCCGTCACTCCTTAATTGAGTATCCGGGGGATCCGGCCATCCGGTTTGTTGTGTTTGTTGGGTTTTAAGCTTGTTAATGGGCTTGGCCTTGTAGCCCAGAGTATTTAAAGGAGGAAAAACTAGGGTTTTGTCATTTTGGGGAATGAAGCAAGTGTGTGAAGTGTGTGTTTTTGGGAGAGAAGGCTCCATCATCATCTTCATCAATTTCTCTCATCATCACCATCATCAAGGTTTTTTCTTCACAATCAAGGTAAGATCTATGGTTTTAAGCTTTAAATTAATTGTGTTATGATTGTGATATAAGATAAAACCATTTCGGGGCTTTTTGGATCGAATTGAGGGCTGTAAGGATCGATTTTGGTCACTTTTTGGCAAAGTTTTGGGGTATTCATGTTACCCGAATTGGGTATTCATGTTACCCGAACCGGGTATTCATGTTACCCGAATCGGGTATTCATGTTACCCGAATCGGGTATTCATGTTACCCGAATCGGGTATTCATGTTACCCGAGTCGGGTATTCCGGATTCCCGAACCGGGAGGTCTTACGATGTTCAAATGCCTTTCCGAATTGGAAATCATGATTTCCGAATCGGGATTTGGCCTTCCTTAGATGAGATGCTTTTCGTTTTGGAAATGGAGTTTCCCTCATTGAGTTTCCCTCATTGAGTTTACTTATGGGGTTTCCCTCATTGGGTTTCCCTCATTGAGTTTCCCTCATTGAGTTTACTTATGGGGTTTCCCTCATTGGGTTTCCCTCATTGAGTTTCCCTCATTGGGTTTATTTGTTGAGTTTCCCTCATTGAGTTTCCCTCATTGAGTTTCCCTCATTGAGTTTCCCTCATTGAGTTTCCCTCATTGAGTTTACTTATGGAGTTTCCGTCATTGGGTTTATTTGTTGAGTTTCCCTCATTGAGTTTCCCTCATTGGGTTTATTTGTTGAGTTTCCCTCATTGAGTTTACTTATGGAGTTTCCCTCATTGGGTTTATTTGTTGAGTTTCCCTCATTGAGTTTCCCTCATTGAGTTTACTTATGGAGTTTCCCTCATTGGGTTTATTTGTTGAGTTTCCCTCATTGAGTTTCCCTCATTGAGTTTACTTATGGGGTTTCCCTCATTGGGTTTCCCTCATTGAGTTTCCCTCATTGAGTTTATTTATGGAGTTTCCCTCATTGAGTTTCCCTCATGGAGTTTCCCTCATTGAGTTTACTTATGGAGTTTCCCTCATTGAGTTTCCCTCATTGAGTTTCCCTCATTGAGTTTACTTATGGAGTTTCCCTCATTGAGTTTCCCTCATTGGGTTTACTTGTTGAGTTTCCCTCATTGGGTTTCCTTGTTGAGTTTCCCTCATTGGGTTTCCTTGTTGAGTTTCCCTCATTGGGTTTCCTTGTTGTTGCTATCATTCCATGCAACCCTTGCTACCTTGTTATCATTTCATGTGGGAGCAATTGGCATTTCGGGTGTCATTTCATGTAACCCTAGCCTTATCATTTTATGTGAAATCGGCTATCGTCTTGAGTAGGCTTGGTTATCGTTTCAGGCTGTCATTTCTTGTGAATCTGTTCCTCATCACGAGTGAGTTTGCGTATCATTTTAGGTGATGTTGATCTATCATGCCGTGTATCATCTCTTGAGGCCGTGGTACCTTGTCGTCATTTCTTGAGATATCAGTTCGTGGGAAAAGCCTAATCGTATTCATTTCTTGAAAACCCTAGTTGGTTATCCGAGAAACCCTAGTCTGTTATTCCATGTTGATTCGGGTCGGATGATGATGAGAGCTAAGATTTGGTAACTAGGAAAGAGTCTTCCTAGTGGGTTAGTATGATCTGATTGAGATTTGTGTTGTAGGTGTGGATAAGGCAGAGCGTAGCTCAGTTGGGGCAGGATCAGGTGAGTTCCCTTGCCTGAAATGAATGGATTGTTTTTACTGTTTTAAATATCCATTCGAATTTGCAAACTGATTTGAAATGTGAAACTTTGTGGATGTTTGTTATAAGACATGGAGCGATATTACATTTAAAGCATGCTTAAAATGGTAATGACTTGATGACTTGACTGATGTGTTGCACTATGGACACTAGGTACCTTGGAACCTCGCGTTCCTTGGGAGTTTACCATTTGGTCTGATCCGCCACTTGGGGGTACCTTGGGACTACGTCCCTTGGGAGTTATTGTCAGGCGACCTGGACTGGGCCTGGACGGTGTTTTTCTTTGTCCGCACACATTCTGTGGTTTTTGAACTGATTTTACGGCCAGCGGGCCGGAACTGTTGTTCAAACTGTTTTGAGGGAATTCACTAGACCTTTCGGTCTAACCCTCGTTTTCAAAATCTAAAACCTTTTCAGGGAAAGATCGAGTTGCTAGAGGCAAAGAGATGTTGAGCGCTTAGAGTAGCGTGGTCAGCCAGGAGTTATGATTCTTATCCTTTTAGAAATCTCAGCTGTGGAGGGTTTGTTCCGCATGCACTCTTAGCTATTGTACCTTTTGAGAAAAAGATTTTTATGTTATTGCGAATTAGATCACTGGGATTTATTATTGTTATGTTGGTTTTTATTGCCTGGGTTTCGGGGCGTTACACGACCAATTGTAAATTTCTTCGTTCATCTGTACTTCGTCTTTTGCTTCAATTGTTGGCGTCGTAAGATGAAGTATTGGGATATTCTTCATAGATGGATCGTGAAATGCAGATCCCAAGTTAGCTAGTGCGTCAGCCTGCATGTTTAGATCTCTTGGTATTTGTTCGATCAAAAAGTGTTCGAATCGTGCGATTCGATCTTTGACATCTTTGAGATAACTCATCATCTTTGAGTCCTTTGCTTCATTGTTCGTGGCTTTGAATTCGCATCGTATGGAGTATACTATGTTTCCCCCCTATGATGATTTTAAGACAATACCTAGTCCACACCCTCGTATGTTCGAAGAGCCATCAACGTAGAGTATCCAGGGTTTGTTGTCTGAAATCATCACAATTTCGTCGCACGTCGTTGGTTCCAATCCTGGAGAGAATTCTGCTACAAAATCTGCCAGTACTTGCGATTTAATTGCTATCTTGGGTTTGAACTCAATGTCGAACCCACTGAGATAGATGCTTCACTTAGCTAGTCGTCCTATCAGTTCTGGCTTTCGAAGTACCGTCTTGAGTGGATAATTGGTCACGACAATAACATGATGCGACTCGAAGTAATGCCTTAGCTTCTTTGCGGCAGTCATGAGACCTAATAGCAATTTCTCCATGGACGTGTATCTGGTTTCTGCGTCGAGGAAGGACTTGCTGACATAATAAATTGGTCGTTGCTGCTGATCTTCCTCCCGCACGAGTACTGCACTCGTCGCATTTTTGCTTACTGCCAAATACAGCTGCAGGCTTTCACCTTCGACTGGTTTTGTCAACAGTGGTGGCGATGTCATGTACTGCTTCAGTTCTTGTAGAGCCTTCTCATGTTCGTCTGTCCATGAGAAGCCTTGATTCTTCCGTAGGACATTGTAGAACAAATGGCATTTATCCGATGATCGTGAGATAAATCTGGTTAAGGTTGCCACGCGTCCTGTTAACTTCTGGACCTCTTTGATATTCATCGGAGATTGTATCTCAGCGATAGCTTTCTCTTGCTCTGGACTTGCTTCGATTCCCCGCTGTGTTACTAAGTATCCCAGGAATTTCCCTGCACGTACTCCGAAGGAACATTTTGTTGGATTGAGCTTCATCTTGTATTGTCGTAGGATGTCGAACGATTGCTTTAAATGTGCGACATGATCAATCGAACGTTCTGATTTCACGAGCATGTCGTCGATATAAACCTCCATCGTTCGACCAAGATGTTCCTTAAACATCATATTAACCAGCCTCTGATACGTCGAACCTGCATTCTTAAGACCAAATGGCATAACTTTATAATAGTATATGCCTTTGTCTGTCATGAATGCGGTTTTTCTTGGTCATCCGTGTGCATCAGGATTTGGTTATATCCCGAATATGCGTCCATGAATGTCAACAATTCATGTCCTGCTGTGGCGTCGACCATAGCGTCGATGTGAGGTAACGGGAAAGGATCTTTTGGACAAGCTTTGTTTAGATCCGTGAAATCGATGCAGACTCGCCATTTTCCATTCTTCTTCTGTACGACGACCACGTTGGCTAACCATTCTGGATATTTGACTTCTCGGATTTTTCCAGTTTTGAGCAGATTATCGACTTCGTCATTGATTACTTTATTTCGTTTAGGTGCAAAGTTGCGACGTTTCTGCTTGATTGGCTTGAAAGTAGGATCCACGTTCAGTTTATGTGATATAACGTTGGGATCTATTCCAACCATATCTTCGTGTGACCATGCAAAACAGTCTGAATGTTCCTGCAAAAAAGATATAATCGTATTTTTTATGTCAGGGGGGAGCGAGGCTCCTATGAAGACCTTTCGATCAGGATGTTCAGGATCGAGTACGATTTCTTCTAGTCGAAGATCATCGTTCGATTTCTTCCCATCCTGGCTCTGTAATTGCTAGATGTCCCGCGACATTGTTTTCATCGTAATCTTGTAGCATTCCCGTGCGACCTTCTTTTCACTAGCAATTTCTTGAATTCCCCATGGAGAAGGAAACTTGATCTTCTGATGATATGTCGAAGGGACTGCTTTCATCTCGTGGATCCATGGTCTTCCAAGAATAACATTATAGGCCGATTGGCAATCTACAACGTTGAACTTTGTTTGCTTGTTGATGCCTTTGGCGAAGACAGGTAAGATGATTTCTCCGAGAGTGTTCATCGGGTCTCCATTGAATCCGATCAAGGTAGTGCTTCGTCGCACGATTTCTGATCGTTCGATTCCCATTACTTTAAGAGTATCTGCAAAAATAACGTTAGCTGAACTGCCTCCATCTATCAATATTCTCTTAGTCGAACAGTTTCCGATTGTCAACTGTATGACTAGAGCGTCATGATGCTTATGATGGACCCCTGAGTATCGTCTTTGTCGAACGTTATTGTCATTGCATCGAGCTCTTTTTCCACCTTCGATTTAATTTCTTCGGGGATAGGACGTTCGTCTGGACCATCTCGCGCATGTCTTTTGGCAGCAGAATAGGTAAGTCCGCATACTTCTGATCCTCCGGTGATGCAGTTTACAACTTTAGTATGAACTGGAGATGCTGGTCGTCCTTGTTCTTCTAGAATGACACCTTTTAAATGTCCTTTAGATTTCAAATATGAAATCTCCTTCTTAAGACTGATGCATTCATCTGTCGTGTGGCCATGATCCTCATGGAAGTCGCACCATTTGTTTTGATCTTTGTCTTTGCTTGGTTTGTCAGATTTCTTTGGCCATCGTACGTTCGCATCAATCTTTCGTAGCGAATCCACCAAGTCTTCCGATGTACCTGCAAAATTGTAAGTAGATAACTCTGGATATCGTATTTTAGCAGTACCTTTGCTTGGTCGAGCTTTTGACTCATGTCTAGGGTTTCCGATTTTGTTCACTCTTTTGTGCTTAAAATCATGTTTTTGAGCACCAAGAGTTTTCTTTTCAGCAGAATGCTTTCGTCGAAAGAGAGCATCGTCCTCTATTCTCATGAAAGCTAGTGTTCTAGCTCGTACGTCGTCGAAGTTTTCTGGCGGGTATTTCGTCAATTCTAGATATAATCCAGAGGAATCTTCTAGCCCACGTTTGTATGCCTCGATCGCAGTCTTCACATCACAATTCTTTACTTCGATCATTGCTGCATTGAATTTGTTGAAGTAGTCGCGAATTGTTTCTCCAGGCTTTTGTACGACATAGTATAGGTCGCTGGTCTGTTTTTCCATCTTACGACTGCTAGCAAACTGTCGAGTGAATTGGTTTACCAACTCTGCGAAGGATCCAATACTCTTTGGCTTTAAGTTGATAAGCCATTGTAATGCTGCTCATGTTAAGGTTGACCCAAAGCTCTTGCACATGCAGACTTCTTGGAATTGCGGCGGTATAGGGACTGTCCACATGAGTTGCTTATATTGTGCGACATGCTTGACGGGGCCGGTGACTCCAGAATATTTTGTTGCGAAGGTTGGAATCGTATATTTTTTGGGTACGTCAATGAGAGATATTTCGTCAACGAACGGTGAAGCGTGGAATCCAGTCTTGGGTTCGACCTCGACGGGCACTGCTGCTCCGGGTAACTTCGTAAGTAACGCGAATAGCTTCTGATTCTGCTCTTCTAGAGATTTCAATCGTACGTTTAGAGGATCTTCAATGGTTATTGGAATTGTTGGGATAAAACCAGAAGAGATTCCGGTGCTGGGTGGTATCGTCGTATGAACGGTGGAACTAGCAGCTGTAGGTATGTGACCAGGGATAGGAATTTGTTGGGATATGTCGTTGAAAGGTCCGAACGTGAATGCGGGTGGGCCTTGAGGCATGGGAGGTGGACCTTGAGGCATAGGTGGCGGGCCTTGAGGTATTGGTGGTGAACCTTGAGGCATAGGCGGTGGTACGTTGTTATACTGCTGGTTTACAGTCGATAAAGGTACTGAGGCATTGAACTGTGGTCGAAGTGGTGGCCTCAGGTGTTGAGGTGGATAAGGAGGAGGAATAGGCATCGATGGAACTTGCGAAGCTCGAAGACGTTGGATTTCGTCATTAGCTTGTTGTAATTGTTGTTGTAGAGATGCTATGAATCCGTTATCCATTATTCTACACAAATAGCTCAAAGAGAACTCGAAGAAAAGGTTAGTACTAAGGCGCACTTTTCACCGAATGAAATTTTTCTCAAAACGGAGCCCCATGGTGGGCGCCAAACTGTTTATGTAAAAAATTACACAAGTCGATGTCGTAAGAAATTTGTGTGAGGCTTAACCGTCGAGAGAAAGAAATTGCAATCAATGAGAAGTGCGGAAAAGTAAAATGAGACAGATAATTTGATGACGCAGAAAAAACCTCTCGAAGGAGGAAAAAACCTGCGGTCGACCTAGAAGATAAGTCGACAGTGCACTATGATCACCAAACAGGGGTGATGTCCTTCAAGTTTACAGCTTCGATCGTACGATTACAAGTGAATTAACAATGAAATCGAATGTAAATTACAACTGATGATCAAAGAATAGCCAATATAGAACTTGTGAGCTTCGAGCAGACTTCGTGTGTTGAAATGATGGCTTGAATCTTCTTTTATAGTAGCTTGAGAGTAACCGTCCAACGGTACTGTTGTTCATTAATGCTTGGTTCGTAACTGTCCAACGGTATTGTTGAGAGTTATTGTCCAGATTGTAACTGCTGCGAGAATCTTGCTTGTAACGGTCGATCTCTTGATGTCGTTGGTTTCCATCGAACGATATATAATTTAAGACATGTCCATTGTAATGATGTACTACAACGATCATAGCATAGTACTCAATCTCAGACTTTCTCAAAGGTGGACAATTGTTAAAAATGATAATCAACTTTCCTGCATCAAAGATACAAACTTCGTATGTTTATTCGTTAGTACCGTCGTACGACATAATAGGCATCGTTCGACTTATCCGGTGTATTCGTTCAATGTTTAATGATCTTTGTTCGATGGTTCCTGTTGGTTTTATCTCAGGACCTTATCTTAATACAGGATTATTGTTTTATCATTTGTCTTACGATTATAGTGTTGTCGTGCGATTGTAGATTTTTACCCTAACAGGGATTATATCTAGAATTGACGAGATACCCGCTAGAAAACTTCGACGACGTACGAGCTAGAACATTAGCTTTCATGAGAATAGAGGACGATGCTCTCTTTCGACAAACGCATTCCACTGAGAAGAAACCTCTTGGTGCCCAAAAACATGATTTTAAGCACCAAAGAGTGAACAAGATTGGAAACCCTCGATACGAGTCAAAAGCTCGACCAAGCAAAGGTACCGTTAAAATACGATATCCAGAGTTGTCTACTTACAATTTTGCAGGTACATCGAAAGACTTGGTGGATTCATTACGAAAGATTGATGCAAACGTACGTTGGCTAAAGAAGTCTGAAAAACCAAGCAAGGACAAAGATCGAAACAAATGGTGCGACTTCCATGAAGATCATGGCCATACGACGGATGAATGTATCAGCCTCAAGAGGGAGATTTCATATTTGAAGTCTAAAGGACATCTTAAAGGTGTCATTCCAGAAGAACAAGGATGACCAACATCTCCAGTTCATACTAAAGTCGTAAATTGCATTACCGGAGGATCAGAAGTATGCGGTCTTACATATTCTGCGGCCAAAAGACATGCACGGGATGGTCCAGACCAACGCCCTATTCCCAATGAAGTCAAGTCGAAGATTGAGAAAGAGCTCGATGCAATGACAATAACGTTCGACAAAGACGATACTCAGGGGGTCCACCATAAGCATCATGACGCTCTGGTCATACAGATGACAATCGTAAACTGTTCGACTAAGAGAATATTGATCGACGGAGGCAGCTCTGCTAACGTTATTTTTGCAGATACTCTTAAAGTCATGGGAATCGAACGATCAGAAATCGAACTACGAAGTACTACTCTGATTGGATTCAATGGAGACCCGATGAACACTCTTGGAGAAATCATCTTACCTGTCTTCGCCAAAGGCATCAACAAACAAACCAAGTTCAACGTTGTAGATTGCCAATCGTCCTATAATGTTATTCTTGGAAGACCTTGGATCCACGAAATGAAAGCAATTCCCTCAACGTACCATCAAAAGATCAAGTTTCCTTCTCCATGGGGAATTCAAGAAATTGCTAGTGAAAAGAAGATCGCACGGGAATGCTACAAGATCACGATGAAGACGAAGCCGCAGGACATCTAGGAATTACAGAGCCAGGATGGAAAGAAATCGAACGATGATCTTCGATTAGAAGAAGTCGTACTTGATCCTGAACATCCTGATCGAAAAGTCTTCGTAGGAGCCTCGCTCCCCCCTGACATAAAAAACATGATTATATCTTTTTTGCAGGAACATTCGGACTGCTTCGCATGGTCGCACGAAGATATGGTTGGGATAGGTCCTAACATTATATCGCACAAGTTAAATGTTGATCCAACTTTCAAACCAATAAAGCAAAAGCGACGTAAGTTTGCGCCGGAGCGCAACAAGGTGATCAACGACGAAGTTGATAACTTGCTCAAGACAGGCAAGATCCGAGAAGTTAAATATCCAGATTGGTTAGCAAATGTGGTCGTCTTACAAAAGAAAAACGGAAAGTGGCGAGTTTATATCGACTTCACAGATTTAAACAAAGCTTGTCCAAAAGATCCTTTCCCGTTACCTCACATCGATGCTATGGTCGACGCAACAGCAGGACACGAATTGTTGACATTGATGGACGCATATTCAGGATACAACCAAATCCTGATGCACACGGACGACCAAGAAAAACCGCATTCATGACAGACAAAGGCATATACTGTTATAAAGTCATGCCATTCGGTCTTAAGAATGCAGGTTCGACGTATCAAAGATTGGTGAATATGATGTTCAAGGAACATCTAGGTCGAACGATGGAGGTTTATATCGATGACATGCTCGTGAAGTCAGAACGTTCGATTGATCATGTAGCACACCTAAAGCAATCATTCAACATTCTACGACAATACAAGATGAAGCTCAATCCAACAAAATGTTCCTTCGGAGTGCGTGCAGGGAAGTTCCTGGGATACTTGGTGACACAACGAGGAATCGAAGCAAGCCCAGAACAAGTTAAAGCTATCACCGAGATACAATCTCCAAGGAATGTCAAAGAGGTCTAAAGATTAACAGGACGTGTGGCAGCTTTAACCCGATTTATCTCACGATCATCGGACAAATGCCACTTGTTCTACAATGTCTTACGAAAGAATCAAGGTTTCATATGGACAGATGAACATGAGAAAGCTCTACAAGAATTGAAGCAATACATGACATCGCCACCCTTGTTGACAAAACCTGTCGAAGGAGAAAGTTTGCAGCTATACTTGGCAGTAAGCAAAAATGCGACGAGTGCAGTACTCGTGCGGGAGGAAGATCAACAGCAACGACCAATTTATTATGTGAGCAAATCTTTCCTCGACGCAGAAACTAGGTACACGTCTATGGAGAAATTGCTGTTGGGACTCATGACTGCAGCAAAAAAGTTAAGGCATTACTTTGAATCACACCATATTATTGTTGTGACTAATTATCCACTTAAGACGTTCCTCCGAAAGCCAGAACTTACAGGACGTCTAGCCAAATGGAGCATTTATCTCAGTGGGTTCGATATCGAATTCAAACCCAAGACGGCAATAAAGTCACAAGCATTGGCGGACTTTGTAGCAGAATTCAGTCCTGGAATGGAACCAACAACGTGCGACGAAGTTGTGACGATTCAAGACAACCAACCTTGGTTACTGTATGTTGATGGATCCTCGAACATACGAGGAGCAGAGCTAGGTGTTGTCTTAAAATCCTCACAAGGGGGAAATATAGTGTACTCCATACGATGCGAGTTCAAGGCCACGAACAACGAAGCAGAATATGAAGCCTTGATCGCTGGACTGGATATAGCTCATAAACTGGGGGCAAAGCACCTTGACGTACGAATTGACTCGCTATTGGTGGTAAATCAAATAAATGGAGATTTTCAGGCAAAAGACTCAAAGATGACGAATTACCTCAAGATCGTCAAAGAACGAATCGCACAATTCGATCATTTCTTAATAGAGCAAATCCCAAGAGATCAAAACACTAAAGCTGATGCATTAGCCAACTTGGGATCCGCATTCAACGACCCAACTATGGAGAATATCCCAATACTTCATCTTACGACGCCAACAATTGAAGCAAAAGATGAAGTACAGATGAACGAAGAAATTTACAATTGGTCGCTCGACGTGTGGAACTATCTCAAGCACGATAAGCTTCCTGAAGATAAGTTGGAAGCCCGAAAAACAAGATCCAAAGCTTCGAGATATATAATCTTTGTGGATCAACTCTATCGAAGATCCACATCTGGACTTCTCTTACGATGTGTCGTAAGTCAAGCACAAATGAATCAAATCCTCCAAGAAATGCATGACGGAGAATGTGGAAACCACGCAGGGGGCAGAAGCCTTGCTAACAGGACCTCACGACAAGGATACTATTGGCCAACTTTACGAGAAGATGCAATAAGGTACGTCCAACAATGTGACGCCTGTCAAAAACACTCAGGTATGATTCATCGACCATCCGAACCTTTGCATTTTGTTTTAATTCCATGGCCATTCATGCGATGGGGAATGGACATCGTGGGAAAGCTACCCCCTGCCCCTGGACAAAAAGTATATCTACTTGTGCTTACTGATTATTTCTCGAAATGGATAGAAGCTGGTGCTTTTTCGCAAGTCAGAGATAAGGAAGTTATATCCTTCATCCAAAATAACATTATTTACAGATTTGGAGTGCCATCCGAGATTATGTGCGACAACGGCTCACAATTTATAAGTGACAAAACTCGTACGTTCTGTGAAAAACGCGGGATCAAGTTAGTCACTTCTACTCCAAGGTACCCTCAGTCCAACGGACTGGCTGAATCAAGCAACAAAGTTATTATCAATTCAATCCGTAAACGATTGAAAGCAGCAAAAGGCAAATGGGTGGAAGAACTACCTTCCGTCTTATGGGCAAATCGAACGACACCAAGAACATCCACAGGACAGACTCCATACTCTTTAGTATATGGATGTGAAGCTGTGTTGCCAGTCGAGGCCAGAGTACCCATCGCTAGAAATCGTACGATTGAACAAAATGTAATAAACCGTGTTGGACATTTTAGTGTAATTGGATTAAGTTGTTTGACCAATTTCATCATAATAAGACATCATTTAGGCTTGGCGGTGCGGAGTGCACACCTACTTGAACTTATTATGATATTATGGGCGAAGCCTCTAATGAACGGGAGTCCGGGGGCATCGCCCCCGGTAGCGGGGTCCAAGGGGCGGCAGCCCCTGGCGGGGTCCAAGGGGCAGAGCCCCTGGATGGGGTTGAGCTAAGTTACTATATCAAAAAATACTTAGAAAAATTAATTTTCGGAAATTGGGTGGATAAATCCGACCCGGCTTCGACCTGGTTTTTGACCCGTTGACAAAACAGAAAACTGCCAAAAGGGCAGTTATCTGTGTTCTTGTGAGATATACGTTTTTGGTCATCGTTTTCTTTTCTGGTTCAAAAAATCGCAGACACACATACATCGAATTCCAAATTCTCTGAATTGTATCCGATTGAATAATTCGGGAGAACCACCGAATTGATTCGATCTGAAAGTGTTACACGCCTTTCAGAGATATCCGATTTCGTTACTGACTATTCCCCACAAACCTATCCTTCGATCTGGATGCTCTAGAAGAACTACGAGAAAAAGCATTACGAACGATGGCTGCACAGAAGGGAATCGTCGAGAGACATTTCAACAAAAAGGTAAAGGCTAAAATCTTCCAAGTTGAAGATTATGTCTTACGACATGTGTTTCAGAACACGCAAGAATCAAACGCTGGAAAACTTTCCGTCAAATGGGAAGGACCTTACATAATTTCCAAAGTCATTGGAAATGGAGCATACAGACTTACGACAATAGAAGGTATGGAAATCCCACGTAGTTGGAATGCCCATCACCTCAAAAGGTACTATTTCTAAACCTATTTACATACGATTTATTTTTCATTATCTATTACTGACTTAGGCATCGGAGCACCGTTGGCTAAGCCAACGGCCACCCCTTAGTCATTCTTTTTCGCAGGTATCGCACGATAAATCGCACGAATCGCACGATCAACGCAAACATCGCACGATTTAATTGCATGCATCGCACGACAAAAAATTGCATGAATCGCAAGAAAAATGCTGTAACGCACGACTACTGCGCAAGAGCGCAAGACAACTCGCCAGTCGCACGAATACTCTTATGAGTAACAAAAGAAACGTTTCTAAAACCTAAAGTCTTAGGACTATAAACAAACGCATGCAATAACAAAAGTTATAACGCCCGATGCAAAGTTACAAACGCATGATACAAAGCTAAAAATGCAAGACAAAAAGTTAAATGACAAAGGCTAAAACGCACGATAACAAGTTATTAAACCAAAAGTTTTTTCATTAATACTTTGCTAAAAATAGCAAAATTACAAAAGATCATAGGATTACAAAAAACTATTCTAGGGGAACATCGGAGGTAGGTGGATCTGCGACAGGAGTTTCTTCGACCACCGGCGGGGGCACAGAAACGGATCCAGAGGTTTCAGGAACCTCCTCCTCGACACCAGCACCCTTGGCTTCGACAGATTTCTCATCTTCGACCGCCGTTTCCTCGTCCAGGCCCTTGAGGTCTTCTTCGTCAAGAAGGTCTTCAGAACCCATCACCCGTACGAAGGAAGCCACCTCTTCACTTGCCATCTGTGAAGTAACGGTCCCGGCAGCCACACGTCGCATAAGCGCAGTACGTGCAACCACACGAGCCAAAGCAGCATCCTCCTCGAGCTCTTGGATCCTAGACGACAAAGCCTCCTCCCTCTCGGCCTTTTCTCGTCGAACGTCGAGCAATTCTTTCTCCAGATCCTTCGTACGTTCCAGAGCCACCTTTAGCCGCTCCCGTTGTTCGACCTGGAACCTATCGCTGATCTCCAGCTTCGATTCAGGGTCTCTAATTTGGACCGATTTGGCGTTAACCTCATCGGTCAGTTGAGCCAGCTTCTTTTTGGCCTTTTCAGCCTCTTTCTTGGCCAGCTTAGCGTCATTCTGGTTCGACGCCATCTCCTCTTTAATCTTAGCCATCCGCGAATGAAGGCTAAGACTAGTTTGGAGAGCCTGCGAAAAGAAAAGGAGAAAGATCAAAAAATGAACAATGAAGTATGAAAATCGTACGACGAAGAAAACTTACCAAGAAGGAGATGCCCGCGATGGAAGCGTCCAGGTCCTTGATATCCGCCTCCTCCATGCGCGCCTTTTGAGCAGGGGAGTGGAACTGCTCCAAAACAGGGAAGATGGACTTCGTCCTAATGACGTCGTCCACCATGAAGTCGGAGGGCATGCTAATGGTCATGGTCGTAAGACCAGACCCCTCCTTCTCCTTTTCCTTGCCCGCCTTCGGCAACGGCTGACTCGACGCACCTACCTCCATCATAGGTGGGGCAAAATTGATAGGAACCGCCTTTATTCCACCTTCAGCCTTTTGCTTGGCATCCTTAGGTGGAGTATTCAGAGAAACGTACGACGATCTCGTACGTTTAGCCAACGAGCCTTCACCGGCTGCAGCTTTCCTTTTGGCAGCATGAGCAGCTGCCTCCATCACCGACGTCTTCTTTGAAGCCGAACCTTCATAAAAGGAAAATTCAAGTTATAAACGAATGACCAAAACTAAAACTGAAGTAAACAATCATTGTGAATATATTTCCGTTTCTTCAATGACCTGCACTTCGGATTCGACGTCGTTGTCGCCTCCTCCTTTCGACGTTCTAAACGTATGATCCGTCACACTATAGCTAAGGAAGCGGTCGACTACATCGGTGGTCTCCTCAAACAAGAAGTCAACAGCTGCAAAACAAAAGACGCACGATTAGTGAAACGGAATAAAGTAATTAATCAAAGAAGACGTGCAATATTTATTTACCGTCCGTGTTCCATTCTGGAACAACCCACGACTCTTCGCCCACAACCGAGGATGTTTGAACGAAGACATATCTTGCCTTCCATCCCCGATCGTTCACTTGGGTACCATGGACAAGCATAGCATCGCTTCTCCCCCTTGGAAACAACCCATAACGGTTGTAGGGAGAACGAGTCACGTTGTATGCAGAAAGGAGGTCATCGACCGAGAACGCAGGACGATCCCAAATCTTGGTCACCCGTTCAATCACGTAGATGACACGCCAAAATTGGGGCATAAGCTGCCTTGGAGACAGGTTGAACCGAGTCATGAAGGCTCTAGCTAAAGAGGAATAAGGCCATTGAAATCCGATCGTGAACGGATACTCGTACAGGGCAAAAAACCCCGTCGGAGCATCCACCGGCCGAACCTCTCCGGCCACCCTCATCACAGCACCCTCAGGAAGTGCTGCAAGGTCTCTCAACTCTTTTACCTCTAAGCTTTCGGTGATCATACTTCTAACCTCTGTCGACATGATAAAGTCTAACCTATCTAAACTGTTTCTCAAACGATTAAACCTAAGGGCGTCTAAACCTTTAGTACTTTTCTTAGCAATTGATTTTAAGCACATGAAAGGAAGAAAAGAGATTACCTTTTTATAAGCCTAAATTTGCTAGAAATCTTTGCCGTATTATGAGGTCGGATTACGATCGGAAAAAGATTGGAGATCAAAGAAAAATTTGAGAAAGATTTCGTAAAATCTTTTCATAAACAAACGCGTCTTATTTATAATAATCAGATTAAAGGTGAATCATCGCAAAAATCTGACAAGCGTCGCCAGATAACCGTTAGAGGACACCTATCGCCTAACGGATCTATTACGTCATATGCATTAACGTTAATACGACCGTTAGCTAACGAATTTTTACTCTTTGTCCAGCGAGTTAAAGATTTAGATAAAATTAGAATTATTCTCTAAATCTTGGGGGCAAATTGTTAGGGTAAAAATCTATGATCGCACGACGACCGACTATAATCGTAAGATAAGTGTTGGGATAATGATCCTGTATTAAGATAAGGTCCTGAGATAAAACTAATAGGACTCTCGAACAAAGATCATTAAACATCGAACAGATACAACGGATAAGTCGAACGATGTCTATTATGTCGTACGACAGTACTAACGAATAAACATACGAAGTTTATATCTTTGATGCAGGCAAGCTGATTATCATATCTAACAATTGTCCACCTTTGAGGAAATCGGAAATCGAGTACTATGCTATGCTCGTTGGAGTTCATCATTACAATGGACGTATCTTAAGATATAACTCGTTCGATGGAAACCAACAACATCAAGAGATCGACCGTTACAAGCAAGATTCACGCGACGGTTATGATTTGGACATTAACACTCAACAGTAGCGTTGGATAGTTACGAACTAAGCATTAATGGTCAACAATACCGTTGGACGGTTACTTTCAAGCTACTATATAAGAAGAATGAAGCCACCATTTCATAACACGAATTCTGCTCGAAGCTTACAAGTTCTATATTGGCTATTCTTTGATCATCAGTTGTATTTTACATTCGATTTCATTGTTATTTCTCTTGTAATCGTACGATCAAAGCTGTATACTTGAAGGACATCACCCCTGCTTGGTGATCATAGTGAACTGTCGGCTTACCTTTTAGGTCGACCGCAGGTTTTTTCCTCCGCCGTGAGGTTTTTCCTGCATCATCAAATTATTTGTCTTATTTAACTATTCCGCACTTATTATCGATTGTGATTTCTTTCTCTCGACGGTTAAGCCTCACACATTTTCATACGACATCGACTTGTGTAATTCTTTACATAAAAAGTTACCCTACCACATTACACAAACACTCCTATTTATACTCAAGATTACCTATTCTAAGCCCAAGCCCATTACATTTGAGTTTCCTAAGCCCATTACCACATATTTTATCAAATAGACAAAATAAGCTTACATTTATAAAATTTTTACATGTTTAGCCTATAACTAAGCTAACAGAAGGAATGGAAGATCCTGATCTTGGAAGACAAGGAGTGTATCTCCTTGTTGAAGTGCTGCCTGATCGTCTAACAGGAGGCTTAGGCAAGTCTGAAGGAGGTTGGAGCAGGGATTCAAGAATTTTCAGTGGTTTTTTGGATTCTTGCAATGAGTCCACTGATTGTTTCTTCCACTTGAGTTCTATATTTAGTGTTAGCTTTGGGAAGCAGACATTTGATTTCATTCCACTCTGTCAAGTTGTATCTGTCCAACTTGTCCAGAGTGTGTTGAACGTCTTTAACTCCTGATCTCCGGATGGTGATGAAGATTTTTCCAGGATGTCCTCTCTTGTCTCTTTTCTTGTTGAGAGAGATTCCTGAAACTTGAGCATCGTGCTTCCTCAGATGAAGTCGGTCTCTGCACCATTTCCTTTCTTCAGTCTCCTCTTCAGCTTGTTCTTCAGTCCTCCTATTGAAGATTTTCAAGACAGCCTTCTGTGCAAGTAGAGGGTCTGTACTTATTTCTACATCCTCTTGGACGAAGTCAAAAGCAAGCTCTTTGGCAGCTTGTGTTGAGAGAAAAGCTTCTATTTTATTTCTTTCTATCTCCTTCTGAGCCTTTATTAATTCGAGGTACTCCTCTTCTGATAGATAGGCGAACTCAGAGTCCCAAGAGGTACGAAGAGGAATTTTTACTCTTGTACTCTCGAGTCGCTCTATCACTTCATTTAAACGCCCATCCCTGTTGAGATTAGCAGAAGTGTCAGGGATGTAATTATCATATTCTGATCTAGGTGACTTTGAGGGAGGGGATCTAGGAGAAGATAGAGGGGTAGAGAAGTCATTAGAGGAAAATTCCTCATCAGAAGATATGTCAATGTGGTTTGGGTTTGAAGGACCAGCTTGGTTGAGGTTTGGCTGTGAAGAGGAGGCTTGAGAAGTAGAGGGGTTAAAGGAATTTACAGGGAAGGCTTCAGAATTAAGTGGGGTGACAGAGAAGGTCATCCTGTTAACTTTAGCCCTGGTTTCTGCTGAAACACTATTCTCCATAAGGCTAATAATGTCACCAGTAACACAACCAAAGTTAACATCTTGGTTTGGTTGTGGTTCAGAAGATGGTTTTTGAGGAGAGTTTTGAGGAGGTTGGTATAGAATAAGTTGAAGGTTGTTTGTGGGTGAAGAGTCAAATGAAGAATCTGATATGATTAAGGTTTCAGGTTGAGAAGGTTTGGGTTTAGATAAAAAGGTAGAGATTGGTAAGTGATCAAAATCAGTTGAGGGAGAGGAAAGGAGGTGAGACGTACCAGGTGAGTCAGGGTTCTTCCACTGAGACGTTCTCAGTGGGTCCTAGAATGGGCATTGGAGTAACCTCAGAAATCTTTTCAACACTGAAAATTCTTCCTCTTCAACGACGTCATCATCATCAACTTCGTCGTTGGTTCCCTCCTCCTGATCTAAATTGTCGTTTACTACCAAGTTGGAGGAGGGAGAGTATGCAGAGTGGTTGCTGGTGACATGGCGATGTAGAGGTAGCTCTCTCTCCCCCCCAACAGGTGTCGTTGCCTTGGAAATGGCAGCTGTTGTGATACACCTTTGGATTTATCCACTCAAGTAGAGCCCTTTCGTTGGAAGTAAACGCCAGTGGTGGAGGAGCAACAGTGGAGAGAAGGTTGACAACAGTGGAGATCTCTGCAACTTTCTCCTGAAGGGCTCGCAGCCCGGACTCCTGAGCATCCAATCTCCTTACAACCTCATTTTGGAAGGAAGTAAGGGATGTGGTGTTGGGTTTTATACAATTTTAGTTTCAAAAACTCATATTTAGCAACGGAAGCAAATTAATCGTATAACAATAAAACTAGTTTTATTCCCAAACAAGGATCATCATGCAACACTTTGAAAGATTAAAAAAACAACCATAGAGGGAATAAAAATAACAACCTTTGTAGATCTTTGAGTCCTCTAGGGGAGGCTTGATAGTTGATGAAGAAGGCAAAGATCCAAGCAAGAATCTCTCTATATGTATCCACCAACAAGTCACCAAACCACCTTGAAATGCTAGTTTCCACTTGTAAATATTGTTGTTCTTAAGCCTCAATAACTTATACCAAATAAGTTATAAAAGGAGAAGCAACAAAATCACTTAAATCTACACAACCATTGCTAGAAAAGTGAGAGAGGGAAGAAGCTTGGAAGCCTAAGGTTTTGATGCAAGAAGAGAAGAAAAAGAACTAGTTTATTTTTCATGCCAAAGCCTTCTTTATATACTTCTATCCAAGACAACTACACCATGCCTTGAATTAATGCAAGTAAGGTCTTCCAAGTAGCATGTCCATGAGTAAGAAAGTCATCACAAGCCATCCCTCCCATACCATGAAACCCATGGTTTCATGATGAGAAGATGGCAAGGTAGTGTGATGTTTACTCAAGGTAAACTAGCTAGTTCCATGTATATTAGTAACTTCCATTCCATATGGTTAGATACCTAGACTTTCTAAGGTTCCAAAATAATGTACATGACATAAATATTCATACCTTATGAATATATCTAGTTTTTGCTATCTTTATTATTATTTCCAATAAACAATAATTCCCAATATAAATACAAGTGTTGATTATATTTATTAATAATCAAATTACTTAATAAATAATCAATTAGTGTTTACTTGTTATATGGTGTGACCCTATAGGATCATATGTTATTAGCAAATATCATTACATAATGAATCTTGAGCATAAAAGATCTTTCAATCTCCCACTTGCACAAGGTTCATTGTGCATTGATATAGACAGTGGTCAACGTCTAGCAACGCATTACTGCCCCTAATAACACACGACGAGGTGCCATTCAATCAACATCCAATTCCCCTTAGCTCAAAGCTACAATTGGTGTATCAGGTAAGTTATCAGTTATCCCTTTGTCACAGACATCATGTTGAACATGAGATACGGATCGCAATCAATCTCATTTCGGTGTTCAACTTTTGATAAGGCGCCTTAGACGTCTAACTCTCAACGAGTAAGAGGAACAAATCCCTTCCGACTACATATGCCTCTTGCACAGTTCACATTGTACCCAATAATGGCCTTTATAGCTGCCTGTTTAAAGAACAGCGTTGGACCACATCAAAGTACAACATTCCCCATACACAAGTCCCAAATATGTATCTAAGGTCTAAGAATACAAAGATAATACCTTTATCAAGTATCACTCATGATAGCGATCCATGTAGTGATCTTGAACGGGTCAAATCCAATACTTGTTCTCTGACAAGTACCTATGAACTTGGTTGCAACCTTTTGCTATTTTCATCTCTATGAAACATCAACCAATCCAATTCATATTAGTCTTACTTCATTTTGTTCCCACAATAATGATCGACTATGGACATTTAGAATAATTTCACTATTCAAGGATTTAAACATGTTAATCTAGAACTCAATAAGTATTTAATGAAAAGATCATATTTCATATATATCATAATCATTACAATAGTCATTGATTATAAGTTCAAAGTTCAATACTAAACCAAGATCAAATCCATTCACTAGAATAACGAAGTCCTATTCCTCTAGCATGACCTTCATGTTTGGCTTGCGATAAGGGCTTCGTGAATGGGTCCGCCAAGTTATGATCTGTGTGTACTTTGCGAATACAAATATCACCATTTCCAACTTCATCACGAATGTAGTTGAACCTTCGGTGAATGTGCCTGGTCCTTTGATGTGACCTGGGCTCTTTGGCTAAAGCAATAGCACCCTCATTGTCACAAAAAATCTCTAGGGGATCCTGAATGGAAGGAACAACCCCTAGTTCATCAATGAACTTCTTCATCCAAGCAGCTTCCTTTGCAGCTTCCGAAGCAGCAACGTATTCTGATTCTGTAGTGGACTGTGCCACAACACTCTGTTTGGAACTTTTCCATGAAACCGCACCTCCATTCATAATGAAGACATATCCTGATTGTGACTTACAATCATCCCGATCAGTTTGGAAAGAAGCATCAGTGTAACACTTTACATTAAGCTCTTCTTCCAAACCTCCATAGACGAGGAACATTTCTTTAGTCCTTCTTAAGTACTTTAGAATGTTCTTCACAGCCATCCAATGACTGTCTCCTGGATTCTGTTGATATCTGCTCGTCATGCTCAAAGCACACGATACATCAGGTCTAGTACATATCATGGCATACATGATGGAACCAATAGCTGAAGCATATGGAATGCCACTCATCTTTTCTAGCTCAACCTTTGTTCTAGGACTTTGAGATGTACTCAAAATAATGCCAGGTTGCATTGGTACGAATCCTCTCTTAGAGTCTTCCATCTTGAACCGCTTCAAGACTTTGTCAATGTATGTACTTTGACTTAAACCTATTAATCGCTTTGATCTATCTCTATAGATCTTTATACCAAGAATGTATGCTGCCTCTCCCAAGTCTTTCATTGAGAAGCATTTTCCAAGCCAAGACTTAACACCTTGCAAGGTCGGAATATCATTTCCCATGATTAGTATGTCATCTACATACAAAACTAGGAATGTTACTATGCTCCCACTAGTTTTCTTGTAAACACAAGTGTCATCTTCGTTTTTGATAAAACCATACTTTGTGATTTGCTCATCAAAACGAATATTCCAAGTTCGAGATGCTTGCTTCAATCCATAAATGGATCTTTTAAGCTTACACACTTTATTAGGATTCTTTTGGTCGACAAAACCTTCTGGTTGATCCATATAGACATCTTCTTCCAAGAGTCCATTAAGAAAAGCGGTTTTGACATCCATTTGCCATATCTCATAGTCATAATATGCGGCTATGGCAAACAATATCCTAATTGATTTAATCATAGCAACTGGAGAGAAGGTCTCGTCATAGTCAATACCATGAGTTTGAGTGAAACCTTTTGCAACAAGTCTTGCTTTATAAGTGTGTATATTACCATCCATGTCAATCTTCAACTTGAAGATCCACTTACTCCCTATAGTCTTACAACGGGGAGGAAGATTAACCAAGTCCCATACTTGATTCTCATACATGGATTGCATCTCAGCGTTCATGGCTTCACGCCATTTGTCAGATTTAGAATTTGACAAAGCTGCCCGATAGTTGATAGGTTCATCGGAACTCATCAAGAAACATTCGTCAATGAGAAATCCATATCTCTCAGGTTCTTGACGAACTCTATCAGATTTTCGAACGCCTTGTGTTTCAATTGGTCCATGAACAACCATTTGTTGAGTACTAGTGCCAACTTGAGTTGCATCTGCCTGTGGTTCTTGATCTTCTTCAAGATCCACTTGCCTCCCACTTGCTTCATCATTTAGAAACTTGTTTTCTAAAAATTCAGCTCTTCGTGCAATAAAAATTTTATTCTCACTAGGGATGTAGAAGTAATAACCTAAACAATCTTTAGGGTATCCTACAAATATGCATTTGGTAGATCTTGGATCGAGTTTGCTAGAAGCTTCTTGTTTCACATAAGCTTCGCAACCCCAAACCCTCATGTATAATAGGGATGGAACCTTTCCATGCCAGATCTCATACGGAGTTTTATCTACCTTTTTAGTTGGTGCCATATTCACAATACGGGCGGCAGTGAGTAAGGCATAACTCCAAAATGACAGTGGAAGAGTGCTTCGACTCATCATAGAACGAACCATATCAAGTAAGGTTCGGTTCCTCCTCTCAGACACACCATTATGCTGCGGTGTTCTGGGTGGAGTGAGTTGTGAGACAATCTCACAATTCCTAAGATGATATTGGAACTCTTCACTGAGGTATTCACCTCCTCTATCTGAACGAAGGACCTTAATGGTTTTGTTGAGTTGATTTTCAACTTCACTTTGAAACAATTTGAACTTTTCAAATGCTTCATGTTTATGTTTCATTAAGAACACATAACCATAGCGACTAAAGTCATCAGTGAAGGTGATGTAATATCTTTCACCATATCTCGACATGACTTTGAATGGACCACATACATCAGTATGTATGATTCCTAACAAATCACTTGCCCTTTCACTTGAACCAGAGAAAGGGGATTTTGTCATCTTTCCACATAAACAAGATTCACATATATCAAACGATTCATTATCATTTGCCTCCAAAAGTCCACTCTTTTGGAGTTGGGATATGCGCTTCTTATTTATATGGCCAAGACGACAATGCCATAGATAGGTTTGGTTCAAATCATATTTGATTCTTTTGGTGTTTACATGATAAATGGAATTAATGCTTGAAGAACAATCAAGGTTTAATTCATATATTCCATTAATAGGCCTTGCCTCAAAATAGAATATTCCTTTCAAAAAAGAGTGAATATTATCATCAACAAATTGATAATTAAAACCAGATTGTTTTAAACGCGAAACTGAAATTATATTGCGAGTTAAACTTGGAATATAACAAACATTGTCTAACAATAAGTACAAGCCATTTGGTAAACACATTTCAAAAGTTCCTATTTCTTGGACTGCAACTTTTGCTCCATTGCCCATGTGTAGTACCATATCGCCTGCCTTCAGTTTCTTACTCCTTCGAAACCCCTGTAACGAATTACAAATATGAGTTCCACACCCGGTATCAAATACCCAAGTAGTAGATGAAAAAGTAAATATTCCCATTTCAATCATGAAAATAGATATACCTGAAGTGCCCTCCCCGGCCTTCTTGGTTTTCAACCCAGCAAGGTAAGTGGGACAATTCCGCTTCCAGTGACCGACGACGCCACATTCAAAACATGCATCTTCTTTGGCCACTTTTTCCTTTTTCTTCGGCTGTTGGGGTTTGGAAACATTTTTCCTCTTTCCCTTACCACCTTGTGGTTTAGCCTTGAAGTTCTTGCCTTTGGTCTTCTTGATTTGTCCTTCCCGGATCATGAGCACTTGAGATGGTTTCTTTGGGATGTTCTTCTCGGCAGTTTTTAGCATCGAATGCAACTCCGAGATGGGCTTATCCCAACCATTCATGTTGTAATTCATGATAAATGTGTCATACGACTTTGGCAAAGAGTTAAGGATCAAATCCGTTGCCAAATCAAGTGGATAAGGAGAGCCTAGTCTCTCTAAATGATCCAATTGACTCTTCATCTTAAGAACATGAGTGCTTACATTTCCACCCTCCTCCATTTTAAAACCATGGAGCACTCGAACAGTTTCGAATCGCTCGGTTCTTGCTTGCTTTTCAAACATCTGTTTAAGATGTGCAATTATATCATATGCTTCAAGATGTTCCAGATCCTTCTGAAGGTCTGGAATCATCGTAGCAAGCATTAGGCATGCGACATCGATCGAGTCATCAGAATGCTTGACCCAGATGTCATGGGCAGCCTTTGGAGTAGTTTGGGGTTCTTCGGGAACGGGTTTCTCAAGAACATATTCCTTTTTTCTTGTTTTAGTACAATTCTTAGGTTGCGGTACCAGTCTAAGAAATTTGAATGGTTAAGTTTTTCCTTCTCAAGGATTGATCGGATTGACATTGGGTGAGAGTGATGTTGAACAACAGTAGTCGGTGGAGCCATCTACAAAATATTTACAAAGTTTTTATTTAGTATTTAGTTCTTTAAAATTAATACCCTTTTGTTTCTAAAACATTAATTTTTAAAGGCTAGAATCCAAGTTGCATAACAAATAAATGGTTAGGTGACTCACTTTATCCCATTCATTTAAATCAACAAGGTAAGTAACGATTTACTAATTACATCCAACTGTAATTTCTAGTTGCATAGGACCTTTAACGACATTTTGTTAACATGACATGTTTGATCCCATCTATGCCTCAGATCTCTTTTGTTTAGGTGACTCACTTTATCACAAAAGAATTCCAATCAAGTCATCCAATTAGAGAAACTTGTATAATCGGTCTATAACTGTTATAGAAATCACGAATACACTTCGGCCACCAAAAGATAACACAAGTGGTTAGGTGACTCACTTTATCCCACAAGCATCTAACAAATGGTGATGCGAATGTTTCAAAATTTGGATGGCATAGACTTGCGTTTGAAAGGGATTTATAAATGTTTTATAATTCTAGTTTAAAACATCTTATATCATGGTTATTGCATGCATCCAATAAGTCATGGTATAAAAAAAAATCACATTTTAGGTTCTATATAAATCTAGCTTTATATATTTCGACGCAATCAAATTTTAAAATTAATATCTTATATATTAAGTTCGACGTTTGAGCGTTATAGAACCATTTTGAACCTTTTAATAAAACTTCCTTTTATTATAAAGACGTAGAGTTCGGATAAGTTTCAAAATCACCATTTCAAACTTATTAATTTCAATATTTCAAAATTTGTCATAATAGAGCTTTCAAAACAAAACTATTTTATTTTAAAGTCTCATTTTATACATCTTATGTTTAAAAGTCATATTTTGAAAACCAAACTCCATGTGAAGATATTTATGTTCAAAATATTATCTAGCATGCAAAATCCTATTTTACCAACCAAGCATAGTATTAACATAAAATTAAACATCACAAACATGCATATGTGCATAAACCAAGCCATAAACTAGTGACATTTTGTGAGCCATCACAAAATGCCAAGTCCATTCCTAAAGGGACAAAAGGAACAAATCTTCTAAATGATGTTCTTCAAGCTCCCACTTGCTTAGACAACTCCTTGTAGCAAACTCTTGAAATATCCATGGAAGTTGTAAAACTTCACAAAACCATAGGGTTGATTTTGACCTTCAAAATGGCCACCATCTTCAATCTTGTTACATTTTATATAAAGATAAACTAGTCTAAAACTAATCTATTACTTACAAAATAAACAAGATCAAAAACGAACTATTAAATTATTACATACCATATGAATAAAAGAATATTACAACCATTTTGAATAATCAACACAAACAACATCACAAAAGGTCCATGGCTTGTTTATGCACTCAAATATACATATAAACATAAAACAACTCTTTGTTTTTCTAAGACAACTTATATGACCAAAAATGCATGTAAACTTTTGGTCAAAAACAAATAATAACAATATTATAGTTGTCATAGAAAACATGTATAAACATATTCTTACAAAAGAAAGTTATCCATGTTTTCCAAAAACTAAGATCATCCAAATGATCAAAAAAAAAATCTAACCAAGCTTGCAAGATGGCTCTGATACCAATTGTTGGGTTTTATACAATTTTAGTTTCAAAAACTCATATTTAGCAACGGAAGCAAATTAATCGTATAACAATAAAACTAGTTTTATTCCCAAACAAGGATCATCATGCAACACTTTGAAAGATTAAAAAAACAACCATAGAGGGAATAAGAAATAACAACCTTTGTAGATCTTTGAGTCCTCTAGGGGAGGCTTGATAGTTGATGAAGAAGGCAAAGATCCAAGCAAGAATCTCTCTATATGTATCCACCAACAAGTCACCAAACCACCTTGAAATGCTAGTTTCCACTTGTAAATATTGTTGTTCTTAAGCCTCAATAACTTATACCAAATAAGTTATAAAAGGAGAAGCAACAAAATCACTTAAATCTACACAACCATTGCTAGAAAAGTGAGAGAGGGAAGAAGCTTGGAAGCCTAAGGTTTTGATGCAAGAAGAGAAGAAAAAGAACTAGTTTATTTTTCATGCCAAAGCCTTCTTTATATACTTCTATCCAAGACAACTACACCATGCCTTGAATTAATGCAAGTAAGGTCTTCCAAGTAGCATGTCCATGAGTAAGAAAGTCATCACAAGCCATCCCTCCCATACCATGAAACCCATGGTTTCATGATGAGAAGATGGCAAGGTAGTGTGATGTTTACTCAAGGTAAACTAGCTAGTTCCATGTATATTAGTAACTTCCATTCCATATGGTTAGATACCTAGACTTTCTAAGGTTCCAAAATAATGTACATGACATAAATATTCATACCTTATGAATATATCTAGTTTTTGCTATCTTTATTATTATTTCCAATAAACAATAATTCCCAATATAAATACAAGTGTTGATTATATTTATTAATAATCAAATTACTTAATAAATAATCAATTAGTGTTTACTTGTTATATGGTGTGACCCTATAGGATCATATGTTATTAGCAAATATCATTACATAATGAATCTTGAGCATAAAAGATCTTTCATGTGGAGCCTGAAGTGAGGGCGTTTGTAAGGGCGGGCAGAGTAGACACCTTCATGTCCTGTATGGACTCTTGAAGGATGGTGGAAGAAGTGGCCGTGTAACGACTCATTTCCAAATAACATGAGTTTAACGGTAATAAACGGAAATAAGTAACCAAAATGTTGCGGAAGCTTTGATGATTTAAAACATGACAAAATTCCCAAACTTGGGTCCAAAATGTACTAACCTTAAAAACAACTCAATTCATAATTAGTTTACAACACAAAATGTCTTCGATAAAAAAAAAACAATTTGTAATTACAAAACAAGTTGTTCGTATATCGTGTCCCAAACACAGCTGAACTGATTCCGGATCCGAGCCATCAAACGTGAGCTTTTCCTTGTCTTTCGACTGGGTACCTGACTGAACCACATGAACCACAACGGGTTAAGCATAAAGCTTAGTGAGCACAAACCTAGGTTCTATGTGTAACACCCCGCTAAAGCGGAACCGCAAGGTGAGACAGCTAAGATTTCATCGCGATAGGAGATAAACCACACCAATCATTCATAACATAAATTAAGATAGTTTAAAAAGTATTACAACCCAACCATAATTCAAGTTTTACAGACTTAAACAAAATAGACATTGTCTTGATTGGTGAACACAACATTCCACTAAAGACCTGATCAAACTTTCGGATTTCCTGAAAAGCATGTTAAACAAGTGTCAACTACAAGAGTTGGTGAGTTCACAGGTTTTATAGATGCAAAACAGTTATGTACAACATCAATTCTGATAAAACGTTTGTTCGCAACATTTTCTTTGTAAACAGTTTGGTGAATCAGTTCACTTACTCAAAAATAGCAGTTTTGTATCAAACAGTAAGTAAATTTTCCCAGTGATGTGTTAATTACATGATATGCAATCAGTGAGTTACTACAATCCTTCATTTTGTGACATAGCTACGCCCCTATCCAACCTTGCCGGGGGAAAACTAATTCCAGCCGGGGTGAATATTTTTCAATACAGTGCACCTATATTCTCGTCAGTCAAGGTGGGTATGTCAAACCAAATAGCGCTATCCACTTGTATCATAGGCCCAATTTGTAAGGGTTAATAGTAGTGCAGGGGACATTTTCATTTATTGCTCACTATATCATGATTCAACATATCAAAAATTTATCTCATAAAACATTTCATTTCATTTTATTTCGATACTCGAATTCATTTTATTTCAATTCATTTAGATACGCAAAGCATATTCCCATTTCATTTCATTTTAAATTACACAAAACATTTCATTTCAATAATTCATTTCATTATCATACTCACATTTCAATTTATTTCATTTTATAAAAAAAAAAATTTCATAACATTTCAAATAAATGATTCATTTCATTATGTCACAATAAATCATTTCATTTCACAACAAGTTCACAATTAAACACATTTTATTCATAGACATGCTTTTCACCCCAAAAACTTCGTAAAAACGGTAAAAATGGGGCTGTGAATACTCACCTCGGGTGTTTAGTGCGGATTTGAAAAGGGTTGATGCGTGACCTAAATCCCGGCTCCGAACTAGGGTCGTCCTACCAAACACGTAATTTTAACGTAAGTTCTAGGTCCAACGGTCCTTATCAAAAATCGTACCGAAATCCATATAATGCCATTATATTATTTTTATAGTCCAACCTAATAAAAAAATTCATTTTGTCTCATTTGAAAGTCTTCCAAACATTTTGGAAGTTCAAAGTTTGAAAAATTGGGTTTTTATGAAATTTCCAGAATCTGTCACAAATTTTGAGTTGTAAAAATTTCTACTTTGAACTTGGGTCCTCTAAATATTAAATCTTTAAATTTTTACCCTCTGAATTAGGGGATGTTAGGAACAACTCCACCAAATTTCACAATTTTTAGAGTTCTTTTACTATTTTTAAACAATTTTACAAAATCAGTGGTAAAGGCTGAAATTCCAGAATACCTTTTGGTAAAGTTTAACTCATAGATAATTCATTACACCACTAATTCACGAATTTCAAAAGGGATTTTCTAACCAACACACATACCAAGCTAATGAGACAAGATTCAAATCATTAGAGTGATTTTTGAGGGAGATATGCCTCTTTGAAGTTGTGCATGTGGTTCTGCCATCATGGGACAGATTGCACTACCAATTCATTTTCATTGGTTAAACCCTCAAAACTACTCTAAATGACTTGATTTTGGATTCTATAGAAAGCTAACTCAGAATACTTGAGTTTAGAATCAAAAAGTTTGTAATTTGGATGATTTACCAAAGAGTTATGCATGCATGAATGTGACTCAAGTTTCTGACCAAGTGCTGTTGCACACGAAAATGTTTTTGGATGGTTTGAACTCAAATCTTGGTGTTTTTATGCAAATCCAGTGGGGTTTGAACCCTAACACCTTAAATTTCATCCCATAAAAATTTCATAAAGAAATGAATACAAAAAGACCCTTTTTGAGTCGTGTAAAGTACATGCAAAATTCTTGACAGAATCTGTCTCAATTCTAACATCAAATCCACCAATAAAACACATAAAATCATAACTCTTTGGGGTTTTTCTTACCATTTTACCCCCAATTCAGATTGTATACATGAAAAACAAACTAACCATGATTTGATACCATCAAAGCTCATGCATGAACTATCAAATAAGTCTAGCCCAAGATTGATGGTCAAAAACAACATTAACAAGAATTTTTGCATCCAAATGGTGTTCTTATGGGGAAATCATAGATTCTCACCTTCATAGATTGTTTTTCCAACATTTCTAAGGTGGAATCTCTTTCCCAAACAACAATAAGGATTAAGAATCCATAGGAGGAGGTTTAAACCTCAAGAAACATGAAAACAAAGCTTGAAATGGTTGAAAAACGAATTTAAACTCTAACCTAACTATCTTACCTTTGTGATTGTGATATTATAATCTTTGAATGTGCTCCAAAACTTCAAGAATCTGATCTTGAAGATGAATTTGGGGCTGGAGTTTAGAGAGAAATGAGAGAGTTTTAGAGTGAGAAAGAGTTTAGAGAGAGAGAGAGATTTTGAAAATGAATGGGAAAATGGAGATGATGATTATGTTTGTAGGGAAAAGAGGAGGAGAGAAAGAGGTAGGGGGGGGGGGGTGGCCGGCCCCTAGTGGGTCCCACCTCTCTCCTCTAATTTCTTTTATTTTATTTTTTTGTACAATTAATTAATCTCTACACTGTATTTCTCAAACACAGTATCGGTTTTCTCGCATTTTCGGTAGGAACCGTCTTTTTCGAAAGCATTTTTAGACTATATGGAACCGTTTATACATATTTTTAATAAAAGTCTTTATTTCGTACATTTCGTTTTCAAAATTTGGCATTATAGGATTACCGGATGATTTCGGGCCGGTTCGGGCTTGTTCGGGCCAATTTCCGGAACTTTTAGGTTTTAGCCTAACTTTTTCACGCAAACTAACCTAGATTATCCAGGCAACTTAAATTCTACCTTTTTCACCTACGGGAACGCTACTGAGTGAATTAAACGAGTAGCTAACCTGAATGTCAAAAATTGACGGATGTCACAGTTACCCCCGGTTGAAAGAAATTTCGTCCCGAAATTTAATTCTTGCTGCTACTGCCAGGGTTTTCTGTGAAGAGATGCGGGTACTTGCTTTTCATGAAGGCCTCCCGCTCCTAAGTAAACTCTGGTCCGTGCCTAGAGTTCCATTTCGCTTTGACTATCGGTATCTTACTGCACCTAAGTTGCTTGATTTCTCAATCAAGGATTTCGGTTGGTTCCTCAATGGTACGCAGTTGTTCATCGATTTGGATTTCCTCCAGAAGTAATACCACTGTCTCTTCTGACGGAAATTTCTTCAGATTTGACACGTGGAAAGTGTCATGTATAGAGCTGAGCTCTGAGGGTAGGTTTAATTCGTAGGGGACTAGTCCGATTTCTTTCCAAGATCTCAAATGATCCAACGAATCGGGGGCTCAATTTCCTTTCTTTCCAAATCCTATTAGCCTTTTCCATGGTGATACCTTCAGTAGTGTTCTATCGTCAATCTGGAATTCCAACGGATTTAGATTGGCATCCCATGCCGCATACGATTTCGTTGAGAAATTTCAACCCATCTTCTCTGTTTCCTATTCAGCATTTTCTGATCGAGAATATACTGGAGACTCTTGTGGTCCGTATAGATGGTACATTTGGTGCCGTAGAGATAGTGTCTCCAAATCTTAAGGACAAACACCACTGCTTCGAGCTCCAAGTCGTGGGTGGTGTAGTTCTCCTCGTGAACCTTCAGTTGTCTGGATGCATAGGCAATAACCTTCTCGTTCTGCACCAGGACACTTCCCAAGCCTTGATGTGAAGCATCGCAATACACCACAAAGTTATCCGTTCCTTCGGGTAACGCCAGAATGGGTGCATTGCACGACTTATGCTTGAGCAACTGGAATGCTTCCTCTTGTTTCTCTCCCCAGATGAACTTCCTGTCCTTTTGCGGTAGGGTTGTCGGCGGCTGCGCAATTTTGGAGAAATTTGCAATGAATTGCCGGTAGTAACCGGCTAATCCGAGAAATTGTCGAATTTCCGTTGGTGTCTTCGGGGCTTCCATTCCTTTACGGCCTCAACCTTGGCTGGATCGACGTGGATTCCTTCTTTATTCAGCACATGTCCTAGAAAGTAAACTTCTCGGATCCAAAATTCGCACTTTGAGAATTTCGCGTATAGCTGTTCGGCTTTCAGCAGTTCCAATATCAACCTCAGGTGATACTCGTGGTCCTCCTTATTCTGTGAGTAGATTAGAATGTCGTCTATGAAGACAATTACAAACTTATCTAAGTATGGCCGACATACTTGGTTCATCAGATCCATGAACACTGTTGGAGCGTTCGTCAAACCAAAAGGCATGACTAAGAACTCATAATAACCATAACGAGTTCTGAACGCTGTCTTTGCGATGTCTTCCTCACGAACTCGCATTTGATGGTAGCCGGATCGAAGATCGATTTTGGAGAAGTACGTTGCTCCTTGCAGTTGATCGAACAGGTCGTCGATGCGCGGAAGAGGGTAGCGATTTTTTTTTTAATAGTGATCTTGTTCAGCTCTCTGTAATCGATGCACATACGAAAAGATCCGTCCTTCTTTTTGACGAACAACACAGGGGTTCCCCACGGTGATGAACTGGGTCGGATGAATCCTTTGTCTAATAACTCCTGAAGTTGATTTGACAGCTCTTGCATCTCGGATGGTGCTAGTCGATAAGGCGACTTTGTTATGGGACCTGCTCCAGGAACTAAGTCAATGTGAAACTCCACTTGTTGTTGCGGAGGCAATCCAGGTAATTCTTCCGGAAATACCTCTGGAAATTCTCGCACAACTGGAATATCCTGAATTCACTTTTCCTTTGTCTTTGTATCTATGACGTGTGCCATGAACGCTATGCATTCCTTCCGTAGATGACCTCGCATCTTCATATACGACACAATCTTGATGTCTCTCTTTGACCTATCTCCATACACTTCGAGTAGTCCTCCATCAGGTAACGGTAATGCGACTATCTTCTCAGCACAACATATTGTTGCTCAATGTTTGGACATCCAGTCCATACCGACGATTATGTCAAAGCTCCCTATCTTGATCGGGATCAAGTCTATGCTAAAATCCTTTCCAGCTAAGCCTAGAGTGCATTTTCTGATTACTTTGCTAGCCTTAACTAATTCTCCGTTGGAGTATTCGATTACATGATCCTCTTTCAGATTCTGTGACTTTTTATTTATCTTAGGCCTAAATTCTAGCGACACAAAACTCATATCTGCTCCGGAATCAAAAAGCACAGAAGCAGGATGGTTGTTGAGAAGAAACGTACCTGTAACTACGTCTGGGTTTTGCCTTGCTTCCTCCGTCCCAATAACAAACGCTCTCCCACGAGCTAGTCCTCCTCGGTTTCCTTGATTTCCTTGGATCCCTGGATTCGCCGGCTGTGCCTGATTTGCGTAAGGTCTCGCATCCAACTTGGGACAAGCATTCCGGTAGTGATTGAAACTTCCACATTCAAAACAGGTTCGCCTTCTGCAATCCTTGTCAACATGGCCTCCCTTGCCGCACTTAAGACATATGACGCACCCTCCGGTATGATGATTCCCGCACTTGCCACACTTCAGATATGTCCCCTTTTCCTTCTTCGCCACCTGAGTCTGAATTCCGTAGTCTCTGGTTACTCTTCTGTCCTTGCCTGAGTTTCTCTTGAACTGCGGTTTGGTAGGTTCCTCCATCTTCCTCTTTCCCTTAACCTTGTCGTTGGAAATTGTTCCTGATCTGATAGCGTTGCTGGTGAATCTGGTTACCACTTGACTAATTATGCTAGGGAGAGAAGCCAAAACTTGTTCCAAAACGAGCCTTGCAAGTTCCGGATCTTCCTTTCTTAGAGGCATGTTTCTAAAACATAACCATAATAGAGGCATTTAGTGACAAGCTATTAAAGTCTAAGTTCTTGTAACTTATGAACTACACTACTTAATCTAGCCATAGTTATTTCGCAAGTTAGCGACTATCATGCTATCCAATGAGATCGTTAGTTGCATAAAAATCAAACATCCCAATTATAAACATATCATGCAATTCATAACGTGAAATTCATTCTAAGCATAAAGTCATAGCATAAGTATCATCGGTTAAACCGAATACCCCAAAAGATCATCATAGTTTTACAATCATCCAAAATAGTCATGAATTGTTCGAAAATTAGGCATCACGCCTCAAAAATAATCCGTTCATAAAAGAGAGTTCGACAAACGGTCTACCAAAAGATCCCTTTTTCCTAGAATCTCGCCCTCCAGACAGTCCACCCGAATAGGAGCACCACCAAGGCCACCACCACATACACCACTGCGTACAAGTGGTGAAGCGAGGCCATGGTGTGGCTAAGAAGAGTCACCACTCGAGTGAGCTGCTGGCTATCAGCTCCGGCCACATCGATCAGGGAATCGATCATATGATCATGGTGGTCGATCATATGCTCATGGATACCCTGACCTCGGGCGAGACGTGTGACCTCCTGACGCTCAGTCTGAGTCATTCCTCTCATGCATAGGACGGGGGTACGAGCCATGTGTGGCGGTCGAGGAACTGGTGATGGTCGGGCAACAGGCGGTGGTCGGGCGGCAGGCGGCACTGAAGACGATGGTCGGTAGAGTGGTGGAGATGCCGATGTCGAGGATGACGACGACGAGGAGGATCCGCCTCGGCCTCTCACCCGAGATGGCCCTGCCCCGTCCCCAGCGGGAACACTGAAGGTCATCCTGGTGGGTAAGGGCACGCTCTTTCGAGCGGTAGCGCGAACCCTAAGTCCAGGTCGTGGTGCCGGGACAGGTCGGTGCGAATCGGCATCGCTATCACTGTAAGGGTCACGGGGGACACTGTTCCCACTCCGGGGATGCTCGGGAGATCCATGGGATTGGTATTCGGAATGGTCTGTCTCGTGAGACATGATACTGCGATAAAAGAATTTAGTTAATTTGCGGGAAAATAAAATTTTTCTGAAATAAGAAATTTTGTACATGTCATATGCAAACTCACACAATTTCACATTTTTCAGGAAATTTTCAGAAAGTTTCAACTTTTAAACCCTAACAGTATGATCGATTTATAAGTCTTATCCTACTTATATCGTGGCTAGGCGTAGGTGATCAGGCTCCGCATATCTATGATATATTAGAATAACACCTATACTAATCATACTAGTATCTAATTCTCCTATTCTTTGAAATCTTAAAAGTTTTAACTTATTTTGGAAAAAGCGGGTTATAGTACTTGGTTTTTATGAAAAACCGATGTTCTCTATAACCTATGGCTCTGATACCAAATCTGTAACACCCCGCTAAAGCGGAACTGCAAGGTGAGACAGCTAAGATTTCATTGCGATAGGAGATAAACCACACCAATCATTCATAATATAAATTAAGATAGTTTAAAAAGTATTACAACCCAACCATAATTCAAGTTTTACAGACTTAAACAAAATAGACATTGTCTTGATTGGTGAACACAACATTCCACTAAAGACCTGATCAAACTTTCGGATTTCCTGAAAAGCATGTTAAACAAGTGTCAACTACAAGAGTTGGTGAGTTCACAGGTTTTATAGATGCAAAACAGTTATGTACAACATCAATTCTGATAAAACGTTTGTTCGCAACATTTTCTTTGTAAACAGTTTGGTGAATCAGTTCACTTACTCAAAAATAGCAGTTTTGTATCAAACAGTAAGTAAATTTTCCCAGTGATGTGTTAATTACATGATATGCAATCAGTGAGTTACTACAATCCTTCATTTTGTGACATAGCTACGCCCCTATCCAACCTTGCCGGGGGAAAACTAATTCCAGCCGGGGTGAATATTTTTCAATACAGTGCACCTATATTCTCGTCAGTCAAGGTGGGTATGTCAAACCAAATAGCGCTATCCACTTGTATCATAGGCCCAATTTGTAAGGGTTAATAGTAGTGCAGGGGACATTTTCATTTATTGCTCACTATATCATGATTCAACATATCAAAAATTTATCTCATAAAACATTTCATTTCATTTTATTTCGATACTCGAATTCATTTTATTTCAATTCATTTAGATACGCAAAGCATATTCCCATTTCATTTCATTTTAAATTACACAAAACATTTCATTTCAATAATTCATTTCATTATCATACTCACATTTCAATTTATTTCATTTTATAAAAAAAAATTTCATAACATTTCAAATAAATGATTCATTTCATTATGTCACAATAAATCATTTCATTTCACAACAAGTTCACAATTAAACACATTTTATTCATAGACATGCTTTTCACCCCAAAAACTTCGTAAAAACGGTAAAAATGGGGCTGTGAATACTCACCTCGGGTGTTTAGTGCGGATTTGAAAAGGGTTGATGCGTGACCTAAATCCCGGCTCCGAACTAGGGTCGTCCTACCAAACACGTAATTTTAACGTAATTTTGGAAGTTCAAAGTTTGAAAAATTGGGTTTTTATGAAATTTCCAGAATCTGTCACAAATTTTGAGTTGTAAAAATTTCTACTTTGAACTTGGGTCCTCTAAATATTAAATCTTTAAATTTTTACCCTCTGAATTTGGGGATGTTAGGAACAACTCCACCAAATTTCACAATTTTTAGAGTTCTTTTACTATTTTTAAACAATTTTACAAAATCAGTGGTAAAGGCTGAAATTCCAGAATACCTTTTGGTAAAGTTTAACTCATAGATAATTCATTACACCACTAATTCACGAATTTCAAAAGGGATTTTCTAACCAACACACATACCAAGCTAATGAGACAAGATTCAAATCATTAGAGTGATTTTTGAGGGAGATATGCCTCTTTGAAGTTGTGCATGTGGTTCTGCCATCATGGGACAGATTGCACTACCAATTCATTTTCATTGGTTAAACCCTCAAAACTACTCTAAATGACTTGATTTTGGATTCTATAGAAAGCTAACTCAGAATACTTGAGTTTAGAATCAAAAAGTTTGTAATTTGGATGATTTACCAAAGAGTTATGCATGCATGAATGTGACTCAAGTTTCTGACCAAGTGCTGTTGCACACGAAAATGTTTTTGGATGGTTTGAACTCAAATCTTGGTGTTTTTATGCAAATCCAGTGGGGTTTGAACCCTAACACCTTAAATTTCATCCCATAAAAATTTCATAAAGAAATGAATACAAAAAGACCCTTTTTGAGTCGGGTAAAGTACATGCAAAATTCTTGACAGAATCTGTCTCAATTCTAACATCAAATCCACCAATAAAACACATAAAATCATAACTCTTTGGGGTTTTTCTTACCATTTTACCCCCAATTCAGATTGTATACATGAAAAACAAACTAACCATGATTTGATACCATCAAAGCTCATGCATGAACTATCAAATAAGTCTAGCCCAAGATTGATGGTCAAAAACAACATTAACAAGAATTTTTGCATCCAAATGGTGTTATTATGGGGAAATCATAGATTCTCACCTTCATAGATTGTTTTTCCAACATTTCTAAGGTGGAATCTCTTTCCCAAACAACAATAAGGATTAAGAATCCATAGGAGGAGGTTTAAACCTCAAGAAACATGAAAACAAAGCTTGAAATGGTTGAAAAACGAATTTAAACTCTAACCTAACTATCTTACCTTTGTGATTGTGATATTATAATCTTTGAATGTGCTCCAAAACTTCAAGAATCTGATCTTGAAGATGAATTTGGGGCTGGAGTTTAGAGAGAAATGAGAGAGTTTTAGAGTGAGAAAGAGTTTAGAGAGAGAGAGAGATTTTGAAAATGAATGGGAAAATGGAGATGATGATTATGTTTGTAGGGAAAAGAGGAGGAGAGAAAGAGGTAGGGGGGGGGGGGTGGCCGGCCCCTAGTGGGTCCCACCTCTCTCCTCTAATTTCTTTTTTTTTTTTTGTACAATTAATTAATCTCTACACTGTATTTCTCAAACACAGTATCGGTTTTCTCGCGTTTTCGGTAGGAACCGTCTTTTTCGAAAGCATTTTTAGACTATATGGAACAGTTTATACATATTTTTAATAAAAGTCTTTATTTCGTACATTTCGTTTTCAAAATTTGGCATTATAGGATTACCGGATGATTTCGGGCCGGTTCGGGCTTGTTCGGGCCAATTTCCGGAACTTTTAGGTTTTAGCCTAACTTTTTCACGCAAACTAACCTAGATTATCCAGGAAACTTAAATTCTACCTTTTTCACCTACGGGAACGCTACTGAGTGAATTAAACGAGTAGCTAACCTGAATGTCAAAAATTGACGGATGTCACACTATGCATGCATGTACATAATCATAAACATATAACTGAATAACTGGACATTGTTGGTCCCAAGTAGGTGACCTTCAAGTAAGGATAGTGTTTGAGATTATAGAAGGGGGGGTTGAATATAATCACACAATTTTCTCACTTTTAAATTCTTGTTTTATAAACAATATGAATTTACAGATTGTTGCGGAAATAGAAAAGACAATTAGTCTAAACTAAACAATCTAAGTTCTTTCACTATGCACTAAGTGAGAAGAGAATAAAGAAAGAAGATAGAGGGAAAAAGGAGAGAAAGGACTTGAGTATTTTAGGATGAAGAAGAAGTATGGAGAACATCTCTTCACGTCCTATTTATACTCCATGCATTAAATGCATGCAGACCTACTATTGTGACGTGTCACAATGTGAGTGGTCTGTTGTACTATTTACTATAAACAAATACTCTTTGCATGGTGTGCAAAAGAGGATGTTTGTAAACAGTTGCCTTATGGTCTGATAAGTACGGAGGGAACAGTAAAGTAACTGCCCTTATGTACTATTGTGTCAGAAAAGGCGAGTTATCCTTTTGTGCATTAGACTAAGACATTGTTCTAATCCTTCAGGATCAGGATACTGATCAGTGACTAGAGTCCTGAAACTAGGGAAGTTCAGGGTCACGTGTATCCTGATGAATCTTCAGGATGTCATACGATAGTGAACAGACTGCTATCACTGAGTTCCGTCTTCAGATCACGAGCATGTTGTTCCTGTCATCAGCTATTTCTTCGACGTCGCTGATGGTTCTTTATGTATGATCTTAATGTCTTCAGGAGGAGGTCTTCACTTCAGTGGACAGGATCAGTAGACTGCAGAACAGACTCGTTAGTCTCCTGATCCTGATCCTGAAATCTATAAAATTAAGTTACAGCATAAGTAACATGGAATAACACTGAACAGACTCAGTGATAATTCCTCAAGCTATAACAGAAGTAAAAACCTATTCACTAAGTAAAGATTCAGGATCATTATCATTTCATCAGGTCTTAGGAGAGCTGGATCAACAATCTCCCCCTAAATGATAATGATAAGACAACAGAGTAATTGTCTTAATCTAGAAAAGTTAGAAATAAATCTAAGTCTAGAACTAAACAGTAGGAAATAGAACTCATAAAGGTACATGTCTCATTTTCTGTTTTGAGGGATCTTTTTCAGTACTATGATGGAATGAAGTACAATGCACTGAATTGCTTTCTCATTAATCTCATCAAAATATTACAAGAGTAAGGAAAATACAATAGTACATGATAGAAGTACTGAAAGAAAAAATTACAAGACAACTAACTATCAGATTCTTCGCTAATGTATTCAGTCTTGACGCAAACAGGAACAGGAGTGTCGCTGAAGGCAAGTCTGTGATCAAGTATAGCTCTGACAGTGCGGATGATCTCTTTGTTGTCTGGATTTTTCTTATCTTGTTGTGCAGTGAAGAGAACTGTCAAAAGATGTTCATAGGGCGCTATGTGTAGCTCACTGAAGCGCTGAAAGCGTAGGATTGAGTTATTGCTAACACATATGCCATGAACAGGTTCTCTGATTACTTGTCCTTCAGATAGAGAGATTCCAGGAGGGAATGAAAGATCAAGCATCGAGAGGTCCAGAGGTTTAACAACCATTCTGGGAAGACAGGGAGTTGGTCTTCTTGTAGAGGTGCCTGCAGATCTTCGAACAGGCTGCTGAGATGGGAGTGGAGAGTGATGGAGCAGGTCATCAGGTATTTCGGTTGTCCTTCTGATGCGAGCAATAAGTCCTTCAATGACTTCTTCTACTTCAGCCCGATAGTTCTTGTTGGCTTTGGGAAGCAGGGATCTGATTTCGTTCCACTCTGACAAGTTGTAGCGATCTAACTTGTCCAGAGTGTGCTCTACGTCCTTTACTCCAGAGCGTTTGACTGTGATCCAGGTTTTACCAGGATTACCTTTCTTGCCTCTAGATCGGCGAAGATGGATTCCTGAGATGGCAGCACCATGCTTTCGGAGGTGTAACCGATCTCTGCACCAGTCAAGCTCAGCATTCACTTCTCCAGTCTGTATTTCAGCATTTTTGTTGAAGACCTTCAGAACAGCCTTCTGTGCAAGGATAGGATCCGCACTTATTTCAGCATCTTCATCTACAAAATCCGATGCAAGCCTTCGAGCGGCTTGAGCAGAGAGGAAAGCTTCCTTCTGCTTCTTATTATGCTCTAGTTGAGCCTGTACAGCCTCGTTGTATTCCTCCTGTGAGAGATAGGCGAACTCGGAGTCACAAGAGGTACGAAGAGGGATTTTTACTCTTGTACTCTCGAGTCGCTCTATCACGGCGTCTAAGCGCCCATCCCTGTCAATGGCAAAGGAACTGTCAGGGTAGTTTTCACCTTCAGATCTAGGAGAGTTTGAGGGAGGTGATCTGGGTGAAGAAGCAGGGGTAGAGAAGTCATCAGAGATGAATTCATCATCTGATGAAAGGCATATGGTTTCAGGGGTGGCTCGGATTTCAGGGGTTCGGGATGAAGAGGCTTCTTGGTTAAAACGGGTTGTAGGACGGGTAGAAATGGTTTCTTGGTTAAGGGGTGTGATCCTGAAGGTCATTTTAGCTAATTCAGCTCTGGTCTGCTCATTGGGACTATTCTCCATTAGGCGAATAATGTCACCAGTGACAGAGCCAAAGTTGACATCGTGAGTTTCAGGATCGGCTTGGGTATTAGGTTCAGGTTCAGGGTGATAGGTGAGTTCAGGAGTTGGTTCAGGAGAGGGTAGTTTGGGAGGTTGGTAGATAACCATTTGAAGGTTATTAGGAGGGGAGTCTTCAGGTGAGGAATCTAGGGTGATGGTTTCAGGGGTAGGTTTGGATTTAAGAAGAGTAGAAATAGGTTGGTTATCAGAGGAAGAGGGAGAGGATGGTAGTGGAGACATACCAGAGGCATCAGGGTTCTCCCCCTGAGGTTGTGTGAGCCCTGGAATGGGCGCAGAGGCAGCAGGGACCTTCTCGATGAAGATGTCATCGTCTGCATCATCATCATCTTCATCATCATCATCGTCGTCTTCATTATTCCCCCCGTCTTCAGTGGTTCTCCAGTTTGTGGAGGGGGAATAGGCAGAATGGTCTCGGGGCTGTCTCTCCCCCTCAGCAGGTGCCTGAACTAAGGCAGCTGTTGAGACACTCCTTTGGAGGAGAGAGGCCATGTCGCTGAGGACTTTGCGCTGGATGAATGATGATGAGATCAGGGACTGCAAGACCTCCCTGTCCGCCGTGGTGAAGGATGGAGGCGGCGCAGGAGCAGAGGTGAGGGCGTTGACAGCAGAGGAGAGCCCTTGCACCTGCTCCTGGATGGCGCGAATGGCAGCTTCCTGAGCATCCAACCTCTGAACCACCGTTGATTGGAAGGTGGTGAGAGAGTTGGTGCTGTTGATGATCTCTGTGGAGAGCGCAGGGAGAGCCGAGGCCTTCAGGTCATCAATGGATGCCTGAAGGTTGGTGGAGGAGGAGGCAACTTGAGACACCTTGTCGTGGATGTTATCCAGACAAGGGATGGACAGGGTGACAGCCGTGGGCGGCGGAGTCGCGGCGATGGCGGCAGCAGTGGCACTGGCGGCGGCGGCTTCAGCAGCGGCTGCAGCAGCTTTAGCAGCAACAAGCTCCTGTTGTAAGGACTGGAGCTGTGCTGAATGCTCTTCCTCCTTCTGCTGGAGGGCAGTGCGGGCCTCATGCAGGTTCCTCTCAGCGGACTGCCTGCGGAGTTCAGCTGTGTTCAGCTGATGCTCGGCATCCGTGAGAACGAAATCGTTGAAGGGGTCATCCTGATGAAGATGCCCTTCAGAACCTGCTCCTAAAGAACCTGTAGACAGAGTAGCTAAGTGAGCACTAGAAGACTCATTAGCTTTCATAGAAGAAGTAACAGTAATATATTGCTTAGAAATATTACCTGAGGCTTGGAGGGTATCAGAATGATTACCCACCAGATTCTCTGAGGGTTCGAGTTGAACCACCTCAGGTTCTTGTGTAACAGGGGCAGATGTAGAAGTATCTGCAGTGGAAGAATGTTTTGACAAAGAAGATGGCTTATTAAAGTACTGGGGCAGGGTAATGTAATATTTCTTACCAGCCGCCTGTGTCTTTTTCTTTTGCGCCCTAGCTTTGGCGCGTTTTGGAGGAGGTGGAGGAGTGGCAGAGGATGGTTGGGGGCGCTTCTGGAGCGCAGAAGTTGTGGTTGCAGCTGGGGAAGTCAGTATTGGGTTAGCTACTGACATAGCATGCATAGAAGTAGAAGAATGTGGTTTGGAAGAGATGATAGAAAACGTACCTGTGGTGGGAGAGGTGGCTTGTTCAGCATCCTGTTCCTGAACTTGTTCAGGAACGACCAGGACGTCGGAGAGAGGGACATCGTCAGGATGATAAGCAACCTGGTCCAGGAACCTAGGCCCGAGGGCGTAGTTGTTGGAGTTCCCAACCTTGGGGTAGTTTTCCCCCATGTGCAGCTCCAGGACGGCCGAGAAAAACCTGGTGAAGGCAACGTTGACGACCCGGTTCTTGCTGCGAACCTTCTTCACCATGTCGTCCCAGATGGAGCGAGCATAGTCGAACTCGCGATTCTTGATCGCAGAGTAGACCATCTGCTGAATGACCATCGGGAACTGCTCCGTGCTCCCTGTTTTGCCCGATAAGCACAGGCCAAACGTGTTCCATATATAATAGAACACGGCGTTTAGTCCTGACTTATGGACAGTGGCACCTGTCTTCGGTAGCAGGACGCCTTCCTTGTTCACAGGCCATCTGTAGCCTATGGCGTCCAGGAACTCGACGATCTCGTCAGCGGTGGGGACAGGAGGGAAGCGCTTCTTCTTGGGGAAGTTGAGCACGTTCCTGAGGGTTCCAAAACCAAAGGAAATTATGTTTTCCTTGATTTGGAACTTGATGACCTCGCGCAGGACACCTTTCGTGTTCTTCTCCTTGGCAACAGTGGCAGTGGACCACAGTTGTTGCAGCATGGGCTTGTTTGGCTTTCGGTCCAGAGTAAAAGCCGTCATCAGCGGGCTGCGTAGGAGGAAGTCTTTTGCAGGAATCAGATATTCCTTGCCTTCAGGGATATCAAACAGACCAACAACGTTGTTCTGTTTGAATTGGACGTCATGTTGTGGAATGACGATTGGCAAGCTCTCAGTAGCCTGTAGAGGAGTGGCCTCAGAGGAGAGCTGGGCGTCCAGAGAAGTAGATGTAGTAGCAGCCATCCTGTCAAAAACATAAAAATAACATATATGGATGATTACGAGTCCAAAATATGCATTTTTCTTCATTTTTCAATGAACACAAAGTATGTTCATAAAAATGGTGAAATCCTTTATACATAGAATAGATTAGATACCAAAATACACAAAAGGAATGTGTTTTGGTATTAAAAAGAACTTCTATTTTGATGAAAAGATATCAAAATAGGAGTTTATGACTGTTCTTAAAAGAAATAAGAAAAATCATTCTAAACAGTTTTAACAAAAATCTTAGAAGATTTTGGGAAAACTAAGATCAAACAAAGTGATCTTAGGGTTTTTGGAAAAACGTTTACCAAAATAAGTTGTTTTTAAGGAAGAATATCAACTTAGATTGTGGAAAGAACATAAGAACATTAGGAAACTTACGTTGATCTTGTTAGAGAAGTGGTAAGTGTGTGTTCTTGGTGTTCTTGAGAATGCAGATTCTTGCTTTTTCTTGCTTGAATGCTTAGAGAGTATTATGTGAGCGTAAAGAGTGAAAAGGATTACGAATGAGGTTTTTATACCTCGGTAGGAGAGAGAAAATGGATGAGAGAGAAAAAAGCGGCTAAATTCAAACGTAATGATGAAAAAAGGAGTTCTACGCGCGTTCACGCGCCTGACACACGTAGTGGGGAACAGGAAACGTCCCATTACGTGTCAGTGCAGATGAAAGGTTTGTTTTATTTGAAAAACTAAAAACCACCTTTTCAGGGGATGATTCCATTTTGGTGAAAGATATGGTTTATTGGAATCAGAGTACTTATCAGATAAGTGCTGTTTTGGGAAAATCCTCTTATCACATTAAATGCGATAAGGTTTCGGTAGCAGAGGGAAGAAATACTTACCTGAGAATCATCAGTATTCGGATATTGAACAAAGATTTTGTAAGTACTGAATAGAGTCATCCTCTGAAGAAGAGTTATTCAGGAGTTGTTAATAAAAGAGGTCCTGAGAGAATATAAGGACTTTAACAACTGTTTGTCCTGAGAACTTCTATTCTTCAGGATTTAACATCCCAAGTTCATTGAGGAGCATATTAAAACGCGTCACATCCAGTGGTTTGGTAAAGAGGTCAGCAAGCTGATATTCAGTAGGGACAAAAGGGAGTTCAATATCACCATTCATCACATGATCCCTGATGAAGTGATATCTCACTTCAATGTGCTTTGTCTTAGAGTGTAAGACAGGATTGTTAGCAATGGCTATTGCTGAAGTGTTGTCACAGTAGATAGGAATTTTGGAGAGTTGTATGTCATAGTCCTGAAGTTGATTTCTCAGCCACAGGACCTGAGCACAACATATTCCTGCTGCAACATATTCAGCTTCAGCAGTTGATGTGGACACAGAGTTCTGCTTCTTGCTAGTCCAACTCACCAACTTGCCACCTAATAGGTGACAGCCACCAGTAGTGCTTTTCCTGTCGATCTTACATCCTGCAAAGTCACTATCAGAATAAGCTGTTAGATCGAACCCTGAGTCCTTGGAGTACCAAAGACCCATGTTAGGAGTTCCCTTCAGGTATCTGAAGATCCGCTTTACAGCGGTCAGATGGGATTCTTTGGGTTCAGCCTGATAACGAGCACAGAGACATGTAGAATACATGATATCAGGACGACTTGCTGTAAGATACAGCAGTGAGCCAATCATTCCTCTATAGAGAGTCACATCAACAGGTTTCCCTTTGGAATCCTTGTCAAGAGACAGAGGAGGAGCCATTGGAGTCTTCATCGGTGTACAGGATGTGAGATCAAATTTCTTCAGCATCTCATGTACGTATTTACCTTGATTGATGAAAATTCCCTTTTCAGATTGCTTGATCTGAAGTCCTAAAAAGAATGTTAGTTCGCCCATCATAGACATTTTATATTCAGATTTCATGAGCAACTCAAACTTTTCGCAGAGTTTAGGGTTGGTGGATCCAAAGATAATGTCATCGACATATATCTGGACAAGAAGGATATGCTTAGGATATTTCTTCAGAAATAAAGTGCTATCAATCTTTCCACGAACAAAGCCTTTAGAGAGAAGAAAGGTTGAGAGGGTATCATACCAGGCACGAGGAGCCTGTTTTAACCCATAGAGAGCCTTGTTTAACTTGTAGACGTGATCAGGGAACTTAGGATCTACAAAGCCAGGAGGCTGAGCCACATAGACCTCTTCATTAAGTTTTCCATTCAGAAAGGCATTTTTAATGTCCATCTGATAAACTTTGAAGTTCATATGTGCTGCAAAAGCTAGGAAGAGTCGAATTGCTTCGAGCCTAGCAACAGGAGCAAAAGTTTCATCGTAATCAATGCCCTCTTCCTGCCTGTATCCCTGAGCCACAAGGCGAGCCTTGTTTCGAATGATTGTACCAATCTCATCAAGTTTATTTCGAAAAATCCACTTGGAACCAATGATTGTACGTTTTCGAGGCCTAGGGACGAGAAGCCAGACATTGTTTCTGATGAACTCTGCTAGCTCTTCCTGCATGGCTGAGACCCAGGCAGGATCACGCAAAGCATCATCTATTTCTTTAGGTTCATTTTCAGAGATAAAATTTACATAAAGACAGACGTTACCAGCCTGACGTCTGGTTTTCACACCAGAAGAAGGGTTTCCAAGAACTTGATCAATGGGATGATCTTTGGTCCATCGGAGAGCAGGTGGTTGATACACCTGTCCTGAAGTAGATGCTTCATTGGATGATGGATCAGGAAGAAGATTGGTAGGAGAGGGTTCACTAACAGTGGTTTGAGAGAAGTCTTCACTGTTAGTGGGTTGATCAGGTTCAGGTGGTGTGATTTGAGAGATAGGGGTGGCATTTATGAGAGGTGGAGTGGTTGTATCAGTGGGTGGTATAGGATCTTCTTCAAAACCATCAGGAAGGTCTTGAGGAGATGGATCAGCAATAGGAGGTTCAGGGACTTGAAAGAAAGAGTCAGCCCACTGATTGATTTCAGTATTATCATTTGGGTGAGGAAAGGTAGGACCCGATTCATCAAACTTGACATGAATCGTTTCCTCAATGGTTTGTCTTCGTTTGTTGAACACACGGTAAGTTTTAGAAATGGATGAGTATCCGAGGAAAATTCCATCATCAGATTTGGAATCAAACTTTCCAAGATTATCTTTGTTGTTCAGGATGTAGCAGACACAACCAAAGATATGGAGATGTTCGATTGATGGTTTCCTGTTACGAAAGAGTTCGTAAGCTGTTCTTCTGAAACGCTTGACAATCAGAGATCTGTTCTGAGTGTAACAAGCAGTATTTACAGCTTCAGCCCAGAATTGAGTGGCAAGGTTGGCTTCACTCAGCATAGATCTCGCAGCTTCAATCAGCGTCCTGTTCCGTCTTTCAGCAACACCATTTTGCTGAGGAGTTCTCACAGAGGAGAAGTTTTGAGAGATACCTTTCTGTTCAAAGAAAGATTCCAGGGTGCTGTTTTTGAACTCAGTCCCATGGTCACTTCTTATTGAACGAACAGTAAGGTTGTTGAGTCTTTCCATCTTCCTGACGAACAGGATGATTTCTTCAGGAGCATCACTCTTGGCACGTAAGAAGAAGACCCAAGTATATCTGGAATATTCATCTACGATTACCAGAGTATATTTCTTTCCACCAATGGATTGGACATTAACGGGTCCAAAGAGATCCATGTGGAGAAGTTGTAGAGGAGAGCTGATGGAGGAAATCTGCTTAGACTTGAAGCTAGCTCTGGTCTGTTTTCCTTTCTCACATGCTGAACAAAGAGATTCCTTTGTATAGCGAAAGTCAGGAAGACCAATAACCAGGTTGTTGATGCAAGGTTGATTCAGCGTCTTGAAGTTGAGATGAGAGAGACGCTTGTGCCAGAGCCAATTCATATCAGTGGAGGCACGTGATACGAAACAGAAGTTATCAGTGGAAGTATTCATATTGATGATGTAGATATCTGCATGTCTAACACCATTGAGAATAACTTCCTTTCTCCTGTTCTTGACTTTGCACTTTTTCTTAGAGAAAGAGACTTTGTGATTCTTATCACACAGTTGACTGATGCTCAGAAGATTATGCATCAGGCCTTCAACATAAGCAACTCTTTTGAAAGTAGTTACTCCGTTGGTCAGAGTGCCATACCCTCGGGTTTGGCCTCTACCGTTTCCGCCAAAGGTCACAGCAGGACCTCTTTCTTCACGGTAGTTAGTGAGGACAGATTTAGAACCAGTCATGTGTCGAGAGCATCCACTGTCCAAGTACCAGATGCCCTTATCCTGTAAAATTTAGAGTTTAAGTTTTCTTTGGTACCCATAGAACTATGGATCCAGAAGTATCAGTAGGACTGGTTGAATCAGTGTCAGCCTTTACTGAAGTATCAGTACAGGAGGCTGGAGTCTTGACTGAAGGAACAGTCTTGACAACCTTCTTTCCTTTGACTGATTTCTCAGTCTTGGGAATTTTCTTTACCTTAGCTGATTTTTCAGCTTTGGTAGCATCAGGACACTTACTCGCAATATGGTCATTTAATCCACAGTGATAGCATTTGCGATATTGAAAGCGTTTAGTGTGGTCCAGAAAGTTTTTGAACTTTAGGTGAGCAGGACCTGCACCAAGTATGCCTTTAGCATTGGACATTGGAGGAATTGGTTTCTTCTCCTGAGTCTTTTGCTTCAGGTCAATCTTCAGTCTGGGAGCAGGACTCTGAGAAAGAGACTTAGTTCCAGAGACTGAAGGACCACCACCCAGAACTTTGTTCTTGGGTTTAGGACCCTTGGTCTTTGAAGGTGTTTCAGTTTTGGATTTATCCTTAACTGTATTCTTTTTGCTCTTAGGAGCACCTTCAGGGTGAGTGTTAGAAGAAGAAGAAGAGGTGTTTTCAGAGGCATTAGGAAGAGGAATAGAAGAAACAAATTTTCCAAATTTGAGCATGGAACTATCAGACTTAGTTTCTTCTTTCTTGTATCCACGAAAGAATCCAAGACCTCTTTTGCTTTTGTCAGACCTTCCTGAAGCTAATATTTCATCAACTTTTTCAGAGGCGTCACTCCATCCTTTGATGGTGACTTTTTCAGCATTTAATTGGGCAAGGGCCTTCTCTTTGGCAGCAAGAGCCATTTCTCTTTCAATACAAAGAGTTTTGTTTACAGTGACCTGGTCCTTATAATTTTCTTCCACAATGGTAAGCTGTTTTAATTTTTCTTGACATTCTTTGAGTTGTCCTCTAAGATCAATATTCATTTTTTCAGCAGATGTTTTACCATTAAGGGCTTTGTAAAGGTTGAGAGTGACCAGGTCCAACTGAGTTAAGCTTTCAAGAGGGATGAGAGGAATAGATACCTGACTGGTAGAATCAGTCGCAGAGGTGGAAGCTTCAGGAGTTGTGGAAGAAGAAGCTTCAGGATCCTGAGGAGGAATCTCTTCAGGAACCTCTTCTATCTTAGCCATGAGAGCTAAGGTAGGTTCCTCAATAATGGCCATCAGTGCCACTTGAGTATCTTCCTCATCAGACGAGTCATCAGAGGAGACATCATCCCAATCGCAGTCTTCTGCGATTAAACCTTTGCCTTTACGCTGAGTTTTCATCTTTTTGTACTTTTCCTTCAGGCGCTGGTATTTGGGGTTCTTGGAAGAAGATTTAGCAGAGGAGGGAGCAAACTGACTTTTTCTGTACCTGCAATCATTAGCAAAATGTCCTTTGCCCTGACAGTTGTAGCAGATAGCAGTAGCCTTGTCAGCAGAATCTGACTTTGGCTTGTCAGTAATAGAAAGATGTTTCTTTTTATGGAAGTTTCCCTTTTTGGCAAACTTTTTGAAAGATCTGGTTAAAAGAGCAAGAGATTCATTGAATTCAGGATCTTCTGACATGTCAGAGTCAGAAGATTCTAATTCAGTAATAGTTACTGAAGAAGAAGTGGCAGCAACAGGAGGAACTGAATCAGAAACCAATGCAACAGATGTGCTTTTGGATTCTTTAGAATCTCTTATGAGATTCTTTTTCAGTTTCTTCTGTTGTTCACGGTTCAGAAGAATACCGTACAACTCACTTAGTGTGAGTGTCTTTATGTCCTTTGACATAGTTAAGCAGGAGGTGTAGATTTCCCAATGTTCAGGAAGAGCTTCCATGAACTTGGTAACCACCTCAGAGTTAGAGTAGGTAGTACCGATGGTCTTCAGATCAATCAGAAGACAGTTGAATCTCTGATGTAGCTGGGAGAGAGTTTCATCCTTCTGATGAATAAAGCTTTCGTACTGTCGAACCAAGAAAATCTTTCTTGATTCCATGAGTACGGCGGTACCTTCATATTGAACACAAAGAGTGTCCCATATCTCCTTAGCAGAGCGAAGGTGACAAACAGAATGAAAGACGTCATCAGGGAGTGACATAGCAATGAGAGACCTAGCCTTGGTGTCAATATTGACCAGGCGTCTATCTTCATCATTCCAGTCAGTTACGGGCTTTACCAGCTCTCTTTCAGGGACAGCAGGTTGGCCACCAGCAGCAGGAATGGGGTGGACGGTTTGTGTAGGCACATGTGGTCCGTTTTCCAGAAAATAAGGAATCTGGGGATCAGAACCAGAGAGGAAAAGCTCCATCCTGGTTTTCCAAAGAGAGAAGTTGTCTTTGTTAAACCGAGGAGGCTTTCCAGCAGAGCCGGTATCAAAGTAGTTATCCTTAGCTTGAAGAGCCATAGAATAAGAAGAGAGAGGATCACAAGATTTTTCTTAAGAAGAAAATGAGAGCTTGTATCTGCTCTGATACCACTTGTTGGTCCCAAGTAGGTGACCTTCAAGTAAGGATAGTGTTTGAGATTATAGAAGGGGGGGTTGAATATAATCACACAATTTTCTCACTTTTAAATTCTTGTTTTATAAACAGTATGAATTTACAGATTGTTGCGGAAATAGAAAAGACAATTAGTCTAAACTAAACAATCTAAGTTCTTTCACTATGCACTAAGTGAGAAGAGAATAAAGAAAGAAGATAGAGGGAAAAAGGAGAGAAAGGACTTGAGTATTTTAGGATGAAGAAGAAGTATGGAGAACATCTCTTCACGTCCTATTTATACTCCATGCATTAAATGCATGCAGACCTACTATTGTGACGTGTCACAATGTGAGTGGTCTGTTGTACTATTTACTATAAACAAATACTCTTTGCATGGTGTGCAAAAGAGGATGTTTGTAAACAGTTGCCTTATGGTCTGATAAGTACGGAGGGAACAGTAAAGTAACTGCCCTTATGTACTATTGTGTCAGAAAAGGCGAGTTATCCTTTTGTGCATTAGACTAAGACATTGTTCTAATCCTTCAGGATCAGGATACTGATCAGTGACTAGAGTCCTGAAACTAGGGAAGTTCAGGGTCACGTGTATCCTGATGAATCTTCAGGATGTCATACGATAGTGAACAGACTGCTATCACTGAGTTCCGTCTTCAGATCACGAGCATGTTGTTCCTGTCATCAGCTATTTCTTCGACGTCGCTGATGGTTCTTTATGTATGATCTTAATGTCTTCAGGAGGAGGTCTTCACTTCAGTGGACAGGATCAGTAGACTGCAGAACAGACTCGTTAGTCTCCTGATCCTGATCCTGAAATCTATAAAATTAAGTTACAGCATAAGTAACATGGAATAACACTGAACAGACTCAGTGATAATTCCTCAAGCTATAACAGAAGTAAAAACCTATTCACTAAGTAAAGATTCAGGATCATTATCATTTCATCAGGTCTTAGGAGAGCTGGATCAACAGACATGTATCATGAACCTTACTCGAGGTGTATCCACCAAGAACATCATACTGACACTGGTACCAGGCCTCTGAACCCAACTTCCATAGGGGTAGTAATACCACCTTAGGTAGTATCGTGAAAATTACATGCCAGTACATACGTTAACCACATATACATATCATTATCACAAGCATAACAATCTTGAACGCAGGTTAATGTACTCACCTTAGTTCGCTTCACAATTAATACAGTCGATCGCCACACAAGACGGAGTATCAAACACCTATACATCACATCATCGTATGGCACACATAAATAACATCTCAAGACTCATAATCGTAAATCTTGGTCTAGAACTGATTTAGACCTTCTAAAAGGGTAGATAATTCAATTACGAACCCAACGTGTGACACCCGTCAATTTTTGACATTCAGGTTAGCTACTCGTTTAATTCACTCAGTAGCGTTCCCGTAGGTGAAAAAGGTAGAATTTAAGTTGCCCGGATAATCTAGGTTAGTTTGCGTGAAAAAGTTAGGCTAAAACCTAAAAGTTCCGAAAATTGGCCCGAACAAGCCCGAACCGGCCCGAAATCATCCGGTAATCCTATAATGCCAAATTTTGAAAACGAAATGTACGAAATAAAGACTTTTATTAAAAATATGCATAAACTGTTCCATATAGTCTAAAAATGCTTTCGAAAAAGACGGTTCCTACCGAAAACGCGAGAAAACCGATACTGTGTTCAAAAATACAGTGTAAAAATCTAAGTAATTGTTTAAAAAAAAAAAAGAAGAATTAGAGGAGAGAGGTGGGACCCACATAGGGGCCGGCCACCCCCCTCCCAAGACACCCTCTCTCTCTTTTCTTTAAACACAATCCCAATTCCAACCTTCCTCATCATTTCACTTTTCAAAAATCTTTCTCTCTCTCTCTAAAGATCATTCTCTCCATCCTCTCTCTAAAAATCAGCCTTCATCTCCATAATCAAACAGATTTTGAAGATTTAAAACCTCATTTCAAGATTTAAGTATCATCATCTCAAAGGTAAGAGCATAGTGGAGGTGTTAAACCTCATTTTTGAACATTTTAGCTTCATTTTCGTATTTTCTTGAGGTTTTAACCTACTCCTATGGATTCTTAATCCTTATTGTGTTTGGGAAAGAGATTCAACCTTAGAAATGTTGGAAAAACAATCTATGAAGGTGAGAATCTATGATTTCCCCATAAGAACACCATTTGGATGCAAAAATTCTTGTTAATGTTGTTTTTGACCATCAATCTTGGGCTAGACTTATTTGATAGTTCATGCATGAGCTTTGATGGTATCAAATCATGGTTAGTTTGTTTTTCATGTATACAATCTGATTTGGGGGTAAAATGGTAAGAAAAACCCCAAAGAGTTATGATTTTATGTGTTTTATTGGTGGATTTGATGTTAGAATTGAGACAGATTCTGTCAAAAATTTTGCATGTACTTTACACGACTCAAAAAGGGTCTTTTTGTATTCATTTCTTTATGAAATTTTTATGGGATGAAATTTAAGGTGTTAGGGTTCAAACCCCACTGGATTTGCATAAAAACACCAAGATTTGAGTTCAAACCATCCTAAAACATTTTCGTGTGCAACAGCACTTGGTCAGAAACTTGAGTCACATTCATGCATGCATAACTCTTTGGTAAATCATCCAAATTACAAACTTTTTGATTCTAAACTCAAGTATTCTGAGTTAGCTTTCTATAGAATCCAAAATCAAGTCATTTAGAGTAGTTTTGAGGGTTTAACCAATGAAAATGAATTGATAGTGCAATCTGTCCCATAATGGCAGAACCACATGCACAACTTCAAAGAGGCATATCTCCCTCAAAAATCACTCTAATGATTTGAATCTTGTCTCATTAGCTTGGTATGTGTGTTGGTTAGAAAATCCCTTTTGAAATTCGTGAATTAGTGGTGTAATGAATTATCTATGAGTTAAACTTTACCAAAAGGTATTCTGGAATTTCAGCTTTTACCACTGATTTTGTAAAATTGTTTAAAAATAGTAAAAGAACTCTAAAAGTTGTGAAATTTGGTGGAGTTGTTCCTAACATCCCCTAATTCAGAGGGTAAAAATTTAAAGATTTAATATTTAGAGGACCCAAGTTCAAAATAGCAATTTTTACAACTCAAAATTTGTGACAGATTCTGGAAATTTCTTAAAAACCCAATTTTACAAATTTTGAACTTCCAAAATGTTTGGAAGACTTTCAATTGTGACAAAATGAATTTTTATTAAGTCGGACTATAAAAGTAATATAATGGCATTATATGGATTTCGGTACGATTTTAGATAAGGACCGTTGGACCTAGAACTTACGTTAAAATTTCGTGTTTGATAGGACGACCCTAGTTCGGAGCCGGGATTTAGGTCACGCATCAACCCTTTCAAATCCGCACTAAACACCCGAGGTGAGTATTCACAGCCCCATTTTTACCGTTTTTACGAAGTTTTTGGGGTGAAAAGCATGTCTATGAATAAAATGTGTTTAATTGTGAACTTGTTGTGAAATGAAATGATTTATTGTGACATAATGAAATGAATCGTTTATTTGAAATGTTATGAAATGTTTTTATAAAATGAAATAAATTGAAATGTGAGTATGACAATGAAATGTATTATGGAAATGAAATGTTTTGTGTAATTTAAAATGAAATGAAATGGAATATGCTTTGCGTATCGAAATGAATTGAAATGAAATGAATTCGAGTATCGAAATAAAATGAAATGAAATGTTTTATGAGATAAAATTTTCGATATGTTGAAACATGATATAGTGAGCAATAAATGAAAATGTCCCCTGCACTACTATTAACCCTTACAAATTGGGCCTATGATACAAGTGGATAGCGCTATTTGGTTTGACATACCCACCTTGACTGACGAGAATATAGGTGCACTGTATTGAAAAATATTCACCCCGGCTGGAATTAGTTTTCCCCCGGCAAGGTTGGATAGGGGCGTAGCTATGTCATCAAATGAAGGATTGTAGTAACTCACTAATGCATGCCATGTATTTAACACATCACTTGGAAAATTTATTCACTGTGTGATACTAAACTGCTATTTTTGGGTGAATGAACTGATTCACCAAACTATTTACAAAATATGTTGCGAATAAACGTTTTATCGGAATTGATGTTGTACATAACTGCTTTGCATCTATAAAACCTGTGAACTCACCAACTCTTGTAGTTGACACTTGTTTAACATGCTTTTCAGGAAATCCGAAAGTTTGATCAGGTCTTTAGTGGAATGTTGTGTCACCAAATCAAGAAAATGTTTATTTTGGTTAAGTCTGTAAAACTTGAATTATGGTTGGGTTGTAATACTTTTTAAACTATCTTAATTTATATTATGAATGATTGGTGTGGTTTATCTCCTATCGCGATGAAATCTTAGCTGTCTCACCTTGCGGTTCCGCTTTAGCGGGGTGTTACACAACGGTCCTTTCGGAATCAAAATCGGAGCTAAGACGCAAAAGTTATGGCCAAAACAGTTTTCTACACAAAACAGGGGCTAGCGATCGCTAGGCTGATAGCTAGCGGTCGCTAGCTGCCATTTCCAAACTTTCTGTCCGAGCTCACGATCACCTAATGGTCGCTAGAAGGCTTTCAGGGAGGCTAGCGGTCGCTAGAAGGCTTTCAGGAAGGCTAGCGGTCGCTAGCCTTTTCCCCTAGCGGTCGCTAGGCATACAAATCAGCTTACGAAGCCAAAAACGCAAATTCTTCTTTTTGGCATAACTTTCACATCCGAAGTCCTATTCGACCGATTCAAAAAGCCATGGTTTCGTATTTCCAGGCTCTACAAGACTACCACAATCATTCTAATACCATCTAACATCATAACACTCAATTGGTGATCCAAAGATCACCAATTTCATCCACAAAACACATATAAACCCTAACCCTTGAGAACTAACCAATACTTGAAATTCAACAACAACAAAGGGAAATTGATGATTACCTTGAGTTAGGAACTTAGTTCTAACGATAAATCAACGATCGATCGCACCATGAACACACGATTTTCTTCCCAAGCACCCATTCCCTTTGAAGTCTCCCAAACCCTTTCTTTTCTCTCAAGCTTTGACAATGATCAAAAGAGAAGGGTTTGATCATACTAACCCTTATATACATACACTTACACACAACATCCTCCACTTCCTACATTTTACATTCTATTCCTTCTACTTGAAAATTACATAGACTAACCAAAAACATCTTATCCTTAACCAACCCAGTTAAATTCTTAACTCTGGGAAACGGGGCGTTACAACTCTCCCCCACTTACCAAGATTTCGTCCCCGAAATCGCTTAGACATGGGATATCTCCGTATAATCTATAACTTTGGACTCAGTTTCCCCTTGCTCAAAGCTGTATAACTACTGTCTTTAGTGACACTTCAAGTGATACATCATCCCCCATATTAGACTGTAAGTCTGATCTTTCCTTATTTTCACAACATTTCTATCAACTCTAAGTAGTTTCCAGTCTATCTCTCATTATCTGGATACTCTCAGTTATCTCTGGCACCAAGACTAAACTGTCTATTTCTCACTGGCTCACTTCTTCCCAACCAAAAGGAATATTCTCCACCTTCTCTTGTACATCCTCTCAGAGTGAGGCATACCACTATTGGCGTGAATTTTATCATTATGAGATTTCAGCCAATGATAAATAGATGTTCCAACTATCCCCAATCACACCGTACACAAACATTTAATACCTCCTTGAGAGTTTGAGTAGTCCTCTCGTTCTAACTTTACCTTAAAGCATTTCAAACACTTCTTCAGTTACCTTGAAACATCCTATTTCATTCCTGGCCACTAGTAATCCAACCCTGAATTCTTATACTTTTTAGTAGTATAAGGATGAATTAAGAATTGATTAAAAATTTCATCTATCAATCTCTGTCTATCTTCACCTGACACAGTGCCCACACATAGCTACCATGGTCAGAGGGTCACAACTATCAGTTACTGTCTGAGCCAATTAACCCTTGGTTCTTTCTTTCCTATAGTTCTCACTTTTAACTGCTTCATTTTGCAACCGCTTTAACATATTAACTAATGAAGTTATCTCAGTCATCCTCCTTAAAGGTATTCCCAAAAGGAACACGATGCATTCTTATTATTAACGCATATGCGACTACATTAGCTATCCATAACAAATAAGGGTACCACAATTATAACCCTCTACAACCTCCATCACTTTTCTCTGTCGCATGCTGAAATTCTATTGACTCATGAAATAATAAAGGTAGTATCGCTATGTCTTAACCATGATAACTACCCCATGTGATCTCTAAATCATGATTCGAGTAACTTACCTCATACATCTTTATCAGATGGAACATTAACTGGTCACCTTTCCAAACAACAGTTCTCCCCCACTTGGAGTTCGAACCATTATTCTCCATGCTTCACACTCTAAATGAACGTGACCACAACTAAGCTAATCCATGCTAACCATCTCATTGACTTATTTCATCACAACTATTCGCACTTGCTATTTTCATGATTACCCAAAGCACACAATATTTCCACCCAATACCTCATTCCTACTACATCACAATGGGTATTGCCTTGTCTAGGCCAATTACCCCACATATGGTAAAATGATATTACCTCCCGACCTTGCCTTTCTTGAATTTAGACGGACCATAACTCACGACCACTTCATTTGGCCCCAACAACCAAATCTGACAATCCCTGCTTGACCCTCGAAGACTACGGGTGTAACCACCAGTGTAGGAAACACGAGAATCAAGCGAAGATCACTCTGGATAACAGGCTCGACCTCTATAACTCTCCATACTTAACTTCCTTCAACTAACTCTTACCATCATATATAAAACTGATCAATTAGCCCTCCAAAATTTCTTCCAATTTCCACCTCCCGAAGAGGATCTATACAATTACTCATCAACTTCATTGCTATCCATGTGGATGCATTAATGACATCTTCCAAAGGCAAGGCTTCCCAATGAAACCTTCTTCTTCCTCAAACAAGACATTTACTGATAACCATACCTGCTAGACACCACTTAAGAGCATAGATTACTCTATTACAACATTACAAAAGTCAACGATCTATGTTTTCAAATATCAACCGCTGCTCTCTAACATAACAACGGGGTCTAAAAATCGACCATGATGGTCATACCTTACATTTAATTCTCTGAACTTGCCTCTACGCTTCATTCAGTCCTCAACATGACCTAGTGAGTTCATAGCCTTCATGTACAATGACACAATGGTTTAAATTATTTTTGTACGTTTGAAAATTTCCATATGCACCTTGTCATGTAACAACTTAGATATGCATAGCCCAAATTCTCTATACATATACGGCCACTTCCACGATGATTTCAGGAATCATCCGTATACACTACGTGACATGACATCATTAAGCATGGTCAATTTACGCTAATGCAAATAATGTGTGTTTAATAAAACTTTTATCATTTGCAAAATACTCAATAAAATCCCTTCTACTAATTTAGTTAAATAACTCTCCTACTCATGGGTAGGGTAGCAACATATCCAACTAGTTTTAGTCATAAACTTGGGTAAATGAGTGTTGCCATATTTTCCACAGTTAATATAAAAAATCATTCGACATTGAAAAAAAAGGTGAAACATTTCACGATTCACCAATTTCAAAATTTATCAAGTTATATATGCTTCTCAGCATTACACCCTTGCACAAGAAAAATATTTAGTCACAATAAAAGTGAAAACAACTTTAACAATCACCAAGTAAAAACCTCTTCAAGCGATAACATAGGTTTTCCAAAAACTTTTTTTTACCAACTTCCTCCAAAAAGACTTAATAAATCCAATGAGAAAAGATGATGCATATCGTTTAAATAAAAATACAATACATAGATTGAACTTTCATCATGAAGGCTATTCACTCGGTCATGGTCAACCACTTACAGTCCAATAATTCACCACCAATTAATGGTTTGCTTTCTTTCTTCTATCTTGCTCCTATAACTCAGGCTCTCTAGCCCAAAATTTCCGATCGTCTATATTCCTTCACTCACATCACATTTCGGACAATAGTTCCGAACGAGTGAGCGATTGCTCTGGAAGCTAGCTGGTAGTCTCATTGATTAATTTTGTAATTCACATCATCGCCACATCGTCATTAATCGACTCATCTACCTCCATCTAAGGTACTTAACATTTCTAACTACACAGAGAAAGAGTCCCATACTATACTCTCTACTTGCTCTAAAAGACTGGGATTTAACTTATGAAATACTTCCCTAATCTCTGCTGCAACCACTTCCTTTAAGTCGGAAGCTTCTGAATTCTCTCTATAGCATAGTCTACTACCTTGACTTCTCATGGTTACCACTCTAACCCATGAAGCAGTACCTCCTAAGAGGGATTCTTTTCTTCAGTTTCAACTCATTGCTAAGAAAAGCCATAAAGGTTTTCTTTCCACTATCCAACTTAACCATACTAATTCAATAACATGACTTCTTAGACACTAAATAATACATCATACACATTTGGGGATAATTCCCTCCTAGAATCCTTATCAATACCTCAAGGTTCCTTATGGTTTTGTCAAAACCAAACTTGCATCGGCAATGTGAGAATCGTGCTTCAAACCCCTAGGCAACAGTCAAACAAGAATATGCCAAAGAGTTCTCCACGAAATTCCCATCAAATGATACAAAATTGATCTTCATTTCACCACTAGGCATCCTGATATACTGATTAACCAACCAAGTCTACTGACTGAACATATATAATCTACTTACATAGTCATATCAAATCTCAACATAACGAGGACACCTTTGGTCCATGACCAAGCTAACTCCTCTTACTTAGCTATAAAATCAACATACTCATGATCCCTCCAAACTAACCTCGTTTGGTCATAAACTGTTCTCACGACTTGGTCAAGCCCGAATGGTACAATGTAATTGCAATGGTATGGGCCCTTATACCATTATAATTACATCCTACTCATTTAGCCTTTTCGTCATCATGATAGAGTCATTTCCCAAACTAGGTTCGTACACATAACACATAAAACTTGAACCACTACTTGTACCCCTGATAGCAGCTAACTCTACACTAGAGTTTCATAAGCATTCATAAAATTCTCTACTAGATTACATACACATGTCATCAACATACTCATTTCATAAAACTTCAAGTATCATCATATCATTCATAAGCACATCTTACATGTATAACCAAAATTTACATAAACATCTTATTGACTCATATCATCGTATTACCCATCAGGGCATCATAAGCTAAATTACATAACCAACACATTCATATTAATCATACTTAACACCTAACGGTGTTCATACATAAACAACATGTCATACTTAACACTTGCTCAATAGAGTTTAGGGTGCTCACCCCCGTCTTGATGCTCCGGATCTCAATTCAGCTCTAAATCCTTTTCTTAAAATAATTTTTTTTTGGTTACTTGTTTTGAAAACACGAACTCTTGAGTTTGAGTTCAAGTATTCACTACCCGTGAACACTCGAATCCCTCAAACCAAGGCTCTGATACCAATTGTAACGACTCATTTCCAAATAACATGAATTTAACGGTAATAAACGGAAATAAGTAACCAAAATGTTGCGGAAGCTTTGATAATTTAAAACATGACAAAATTCCCAAACTTGGGTCCAAAATGTACTAACCTTAAAAACAACTCAATTCATAATTAGTTTACAACACAAAATGTCTTCGATAAAAAAAAACAATTTGTAATTACAAAACAAGTTGTTCGTATATCGTGTCCCAAACACAGCTGAACTGATTCCGGATCTGAGCCATCAAACGTGAGCTTTTCCTTGTCTTTCGACTTGGTACCTGACTGAACCACATGAACCACAACGGGTTAAGCATAAAGCTTAGTGAGCACAAACCTAGGTTCTATGCATGCATGTACATAATCATAAACATATAACTGAATAACTGGACATGTATCATGAACCTTACTCGAGGTGTATCCACCAAGAGCATCATACTGACACTGGTACCAGGCCTCTGAACCCAACTTCCCTAGGGGTAGTAATACCACCTTAGGTACTATCGTGAAAATTACATGCCAGTACATACGTTAACCACATATACATATCATTATCACAAGCATAACAATCTTGAACGCAGGTTAATGTACTCACCTTAGTTCGCTTCACAATTAATACAGTCGATCGCCACACAAGACGGAGTATCAAACACCTATACATCACATCATCGTATGGCACACATAAATAACATCTCAAGACTCATAATCGTAACTCTTGGTCTAGAACTGATTTAGACCTTCTAAAAGGGTAGATAATTCAGTTACGAACCCAACGGTCCTTTCGGAATCAAAATCGGAGCTAAGACGCAAAAGTTATGGCCAAAACAGTTTTCTACACAAAACAGGGCTAGCGATCGCTAGGCTGATAGCTAGCGGTCGCTAGCTGCTATTTCCAAACTTTCTGTCCGAGCTCACGATCACCTAATGGTCGCTAGAAGGCTTTCAGGGAGGCTAGCGGTCGCTAGAAGGCTTTCAGGAAGGCTAGCAGTCGCTAGCCTTTTCCCCTAGCGGTCGCTAGGCATACAAATCAGCTTACGAAGCCAAAAACGCAAATTCTTCTTTTTGGCATAACTTTCACATCCGAAGTCCGATTCGACCGATCCAAAAAGCCATGGTTTCGTATTTCCAGGCTCTACAAGACTACCACAATCATTCTAATACCATCTAACATCATAACACTCAATTGGTGATCCAAAGATCACCAATTTCATCCACAAAACACATATAAACCCTAACCCTTGAGAACTAACCAATACTTGAAATTCAACAACAACAAAGGGAAATTGATGATTACCTTGAGTTAGGAACTTAGTTCTAACGATAAATCAACGATCGATCGCACCATGAACACACGATTTTCTTCCCAAGCACCCATTCCCTTTGAAGTCTCCCAAACCTTTCTTTTCTCTCAAGCTTTGACAATGATCAAAAGAGAAGGGTTTGATCATACTAACCCTTATATACATACACTTGCACACAACATCCTCCACTTCCTACATTTTACATTCTATTCCTTCTACTTGAAAATTACATAGACTAACCAAAAACATCTTATCCTTAACCAACCCAGTTAAATTCTTAACTTTGGGAAACGGGGCGTTACAGGCCGTCTGAGTCACCTTCTGTTGGAGAGTATCCAATGAAGGGATGTTGATGTAGACGCCTGTGGAGGGGGTAGCGGCAGCAGCAGTGGCAGCATCAGCTGTTGATCTAGCTCCTCTATGACCTGATGAAATACCGATGATCCTATCTCTTGTAACTAAAAATACTTAGCAAAATATAGATGCTTTGGAAACTACAGCGAGTCTGTTTGCGGACTGTTTCACCCTTTAAAGCATCCACTCATAGAAAGTATCAGCGATTGTTTGTCTCCGTGATTCCATTCAGCGACAATAAGAGTGATAACATCTAAGTATTCTTTGAAGACAAATAGTCATGTCACTAAGAAACCATCAGCACCATCTATTGATGCAAGCTGATGATAGATTCAGCGATGCTCATGATCTGATGTTGAAATCAGTGACAGCGAGCTGACTAACCTAACATGACGTTCTTCTGATAACAAGTCACAGCGACTCCCTGATCCTTCCCAAGGATCAGCGACTCTAAGCCTGATCAGTGACTTGCTCTCCAAGAATTCCATATTTGTCTTCTTGTCCTATATGCACAAAAAGGATTTGATTGCCTTTCTGACAATAGTACAAAAGGGATGTCTATTTAATGTTCCCTCCGTACTTATCACCCATAAGGCAACTATTCACTGTAAGCCATGACCCTACTATGCATGGCATTACTTTATAGTATAATAGTACAACAGAACCAATATCTACACAACACGTGTAAAGATGGGTATGGCATGCATTTAATTCATGGGGTATAAATATGAACAATGGGTTGTTCTTCAAACCACCTTGGTCCATTTTCTTATACCCCTAAATCCTTTCCTCCTTCTAAGTCTTCTTAATTCTTTTCTTCTAAATTCTATACTTGCTTTGTGCATAAGCAAAGGCTAGGTGTCTCTAATTAAGATTGTTTAGATCTTGACATAGTCTTGATCTTCTTCAACAAACAATCTAGTTTAATCTATACAAAGACTTCATAGAAGTCATAGATTAAATTATAAAGAAGAAACTGTGTTGATTGTATTCAACCCCCCCTTCTACAATACATTTTACTATAAACTTACTTATTGGCCATCCCATAGGGACCAACAAGTGGTATCAGCGCGGTTGGAAATCTATTTTTAACCGTTCACAAAAGAAAAATAATTTCTAGATCCACAAATGGCCACTAATCCCAAAGACACCTATATTGAGTCTGGCTCCTTGGCAAAGCCACCCAGATTCAACATTGATAACTTCCCTCTTTGGAAGTCCAGAATGGAACTCTTCCTTTCTGGTTCTGATCCTCAAATCCCCTATTTTCTAGAACATGGACCATATGTTCCCACTTCTATAATTCCTTCCGTTGCTGCTACTACTACCTCTCCTGCTGTACCTAAGAGAAGCTTTGTCAAACCAGTGTCCAACTAGACTGATGATGACAAACGTTTGGTGAATGTTGACACCAAAGCAAGATCTTTGATAACAATGTCACTCCCTGATGAAGTTTTCCATTCCATTAGCAAGCTGAAAAGAGCTAAAGAGATATGGGACACTCTCGGTATTCAATATGAGGGCGCTGATGCTCTCATTGAATCAATGAAGATCCACCTCATACGCCATTATGAGAAGTTCATCGCTGTTAAAGGTGAAACTCTTTCTCAAACAAATCAGAGGTTTAACTGCCTCTTGATTGATCTGAAAACCTATGATGTTGCTTATTCTAACTCACAGGTTGTTACCAAGTTCATGGAAGCTCTTCCTGAATATTAGGAAACCTACACCATGTGTCTAAAAAAGTCCAAAGACATAAAGACTATGACTCTCAGCGAGTTATATGGTATGATGCTCAATCACGAGCGGACCAAGACTTTGAAGTCAAATCTCATAAGAGATACCAAGGACTTGAAAAGCAACTCCCTTGCCTTAATCACTGACACTGCTCAACCCTCTCAACCGCCTATCTCAACAGTGACAATCACTGAGATAGAGGACTCTTACTCTCACCCTGTTTCTGATAATGAGATAGAGTTCAATGAATCTCTTGCTCTTCTCTCTAAACACTTCAAGAAATTTGGCCGTAAAGGTAATTTCCGAAAGTCCATACCTCTTTCTATTGCTAACCAGCCTGAATCGCCTTCTCGTGATAAGGCTACCTATACCTGTTTTCGGTGTATGGGCAAAGGTCACTTTGCCACTGACTGCAGGTACAAGAAGAACTAGTTCGCTGATACCTCTATACCAGCTTCCAAGGATGGCAAGTACCAGAAGCTGAAGGCGAAATATCGCAAACTGAAGTTCCAGCAAAAACACAAAGGCTTGATCGCTGAAGGAAAAGGCTGGGATGAGTCTTCTAAAGAATCTTCTGATGAAGAAGACACCAGTGAGGTCACATGTCTTATGGCCATCATTGAGGAACCTAACTCTGCCCTCATGGCACAGCTTGAAGACATCCTTGAAGAAGAAGTCCCTGCGACAACTTCATCAGCCTCTGCTCTTCCTTTAGTTTAGGTATCTACTCTTTTTCCTTCTGATACCATGACTGCGACGGATGCTCTAACCATCGATCTATACAATGCCTTAAACGGCAAAACCTCTGCTGAAAAGGTCAATCTCGACCTTAGGACTGAACTCAAAGAGTGTCATGAGAAACTCAAAGAGCTCGCTCTTTTTGAGGCCAACTATAAAGACCAAGTTCATGCAAACCAAGTTCTTTGCATCGAAAGGGAACAGGCCATTGCTGAAAGAAAAAAATCTCTGGCTGAGCTAAACTCTGAGAATGTCACTGTCAAAAGCTGGGTTGATGCCTCTGAAAAGGTTGATGAAATTATTTCCTCTCAGCGAAACCCTAAAAATAGAACCTGTCTAGGTTTTGTCAAAGGTAAACAACAAGAAAATACCAAGCATGATAAATCTAAATTAAAATTCAGCATGTTTGTATCTACCATCTCTGACCCTGACTCTCAGAGTTCTTCTTCTTCTTCTAAAGATGTGGCTACTACCTCTGTTCAGCCTCCTAAGAACCCCAAAGGTAAAAACCTTTCTAACCAACCATACAAATCCATCAAACAACACCAAAAGACTTCTAAAGTCTTACGTGGTGGTCCTTCTGGATCAGGGACTAAGAAATCTATTCAAAGCCCTGTTCCCAGAATTAAGATTGATTTGAAGACTAAACCAAAGGAGAAGACTCAAATTCCTCCTCAGACTAAAGGTATAGGTATTCTTGGACCAGGACATGCTCATCTTAAGTTCAAAACTCCTAAAGGTCCCTTAAGAATAAGACCTATAGAAACTACTACCACTGTGGCCAAAATGACCATATTGCTAGTAAGTGTCCTCATGCTACCAAAGCTGAAAAATCAGCCAAGGTAAAGAAAGGTCCTAAAACTGCTAAAACAACCAAAGGAAAGAAACCTTTAGTCACTGATTCTACCATCATCCATGATCCTGTCAAAACTGAAAATTCAGAAATGACAGCTAATGTTGCTTCTTCTTCTACTACTATGATAGTCACTAAGGTCGCTGAATCTTCAGTTACCTATATCTCTGATGTTTCTTCACTTGCTGACCCTTCTGGATCCAACTTTATGTGGGTTCTAATGACAACTTAACTCTTCCTTTCTCTTTCAGGAAAAGGGCATCTGGTACCTTAACAGTAGATGCTCTAAACACATGACTGCAAACAAACATGTTCTTGTTGATTCCAAAGAAGAAGCTGGCCCTTCAGTCAAATTTGGTGGTGAAGGAAGAGGTATCACTAAAGGATATGGTACCTTAACCAACGGTAAAACTACCTTCAGAAGGGCATCATACGTTGAAGGACTAACTCATAACCTTTTGTGTATTAGTCAGCTCTGTGATAAAGATCACAAGGTCTCATTCTCAAAGAAGGGATGCAAGTTGAAGAACAGGCACAAGAAAATCATTCTTAGAGGACAAAGATCACATGATGTCTACACCATCAACATGGACACGTCCACTGAAAATGTGTGCATCATGTCCAGGGCCTCCTCAGATATCAACTGGTTCTGGCACAAATGTCTCTCCCACCTGAACTTCAAGACTATCAACCAACTCTCCATCAGCAAGCTGGTGGAAGGAGTCCCTGAAAAGAGCTTTGCTAAAGAATCTCCTTGTGCTTCTTGTGAAAAGGGAAAGTAGACAAGGGCAACATTCAAATCAAAGCAAGTCTCTACCATCAACTCTCCACTTCAACTATTGCACATGGACCCATTTGGACCGGTCAATATCCAATCTTTGGGTGGAAAGCGATTCATTTTGGTGATTGTGGATGAATACGCAAGGTATACCTGGTTTTTCTTCCTCAGAGCCAAGCGTGACACTCCTCAAGAGATCATTTCCTTCATTCTTCGAATGGAGAAGTTCAATCAGATCACTGTTCGTTCTTTAAGAAGTGATCATGGCACTGAATTCAAAAACAGTGTCTTAGATCAATTTCTCATCAGCAAGGGAATCTCTCAAAACTTCTCTTCCATTCGCACCCCTCAGCAAAATGGAGTTGCTGAACGAAGAAATTGCACGCTGATTGAAGCTACAAGATCCATGCTGATTGAAGCCCGTCTTTCAATTCAATATTAGGCTGAAGCTGTCAACACTGCCTGTACACTTAGAACAGGTCGCTGATTGTCAAAAGGTACAAAAAGACATCTTATGAACTCTTCAGAGGAAGAAAGCCAAACATTGAGTATTTCCATATCTTTGGTTGTAACTATTTTATCAAAAACAACAGAGATGCCTTTGGTAAGTTTGATGCCAAAGCTGATGATGGCTTTCTTGTTGGATACTCTACTATATCCAAAGCATAACGCGTCTTCAATAAACGAAGACAAACCATCGAAGAGACAATTCATGTCAAGTTTGATGAGTCTAATCCTTTCTCTTCTCCATCATTCCTGTTAATGATGACATACATCAATGGGCTAACTCTTACTTTCAGGTAAATAAAAATGAAGCCCCTGAAGCTAACATCCCTACTGCAGATCCATCATCATCAATCCCTGATGGTTTTGAAGATGTCCCTGAAATTCCTCAGAACACTCTAATTCTTGTTGCAGTTCCTGTGAATTAAGCTGCTCCCACAACATCTCTGGAAGATATTGCTTCAACATCAGATTCATCTGAAGTTGCTGCTCTACTTGATGATCTTCCTCAACTTGATGCAATCCCTGAAGAATCATCTTCGACAGTCGATGTTGAGCCATTTAATGTTGTCCCTCAACCTGCTGCTCTCAGATGGACTAAAGACCATCCCATTGATCAGGTACTAGGTGATCCTTCTACTGGGATTAAGACACGACATCAGTAAGGTAATCACTGTCTCTATGTTAGTTTCTTATCTTAAAATGAGCCTACAAAAGTAGATGAAGCACTCACTGATCCATTTTGGGTCTCACCGATGCAAGAAGAACTCGCTGAGTTTGAAAGAAACCTTGTCTGGATTCTTGTTCACAGGCCATGCAGAAAGACCATCATTGGTCTAAAATGGATTTTTCAAAATAAATTAGACGAATATGGCACTGTCATTCGCAACAAGGCTCATCTTGTTGCACAAGGATATAGACAAGAAGAGGGGATAGACTATGATGAAGCATTTGCCCCTGTGGTAGACTAGAAGCCATTAGACTATTTCTTGCTTATGTTGCTCATATGAAATTTCAAGTTTTTTAGATGGATGTCAAGAGTGCATTTCTTAATGGGAAACTCACTGAAGAAGTCTATGTTACTCAACCCCCAAGCTTCACCGATCCTAAGCATCCTGACCATGTTTACAAGTTAAACAAGGCTCTCTATGGATTGAAGCATGCCCCTAGAGCCTGGTATGACACCTTGTCAACCTTCCTCCTCTCTGAAGGTTTCACTCGTAGAAAAATTGACAGCATGCTGTTTGTCAAGAAATATAAGGACCATGTTTTCCTTACCCAAATATATGTAGATGACATCATTTTTGGGTCCACGAAAGCCAAACTCTGCAAAAAGTTTGAATCACTAATGCAGGCACAATACAAGATGTCCATGATGGGTGAACTAACCTATTTTCTAGGTCTCCAGGTTAAGCAATATGAAAAGGATATTTTCATCTCACAAGGTAAGTATGTTCGTGAAATGCTTCAAAAATATGAATTTACTATGTGTTCTGATATGAAAACACCAATGGCACCTCCTCTGAAACTTGACAAGGATTCCAATGGGAAACCTGTTGATGTTACACTCTATAGAGGAATGATTGGCTCACTGCTGTATCTTACAACGAGCCGCCCTGATATCATGTATGCTACTTGTCTTTGTGCACGATATCAAGCTGAACCTAAGAAGTCCCATCTGAAAGTTGTTACGCGTATCGTCTGATACCTGAAAGGGACTCCCAACCTTGGTCTCTGGTACCCCAGGGACTCAGGGTTCGATCTAATTGCTTTTTCAGATAGTGACTTTGCAGGTTGTAAAATAGATCAAAAAAGCACCACTGGTGGCTGTCAGCTGCTTGGTGGCAAGTTGGGAAGCTGGACAAGCAAAAAGCAAAGCTTAGTGTCCACATCAACAGCTGAAGCAAAATATGTCACTGCTGGTAGCTGCTGCGCTCAAGTCCTATGGATGAGAAATCACCTTTTGGACTATGGTTTTCAGCTATCAAAGATACCCATCTTCTGTGACAATACTTCAGCGATCGCTATCGCCAACAATCTTGTTCTGCATTCCAAGACAAAGCACATTGAAATCAGATATCACTTTATCAGAGATCGTGTGATGAATGGAGATGTTGAACTTCATTTTGTTCCCACTGAATATCAGCTTGCTGGTCTTTTCACCAAACCTCTTGATGAGAAGCGATTCAATCAACTTATCAGGGAGCTAGGAATGTTAAACCCTGACGCTTGATCTTCAGCAAGCTGGGTTTCTTGTAACTCTTCCAATTTATTTATGTAATTCTCCTTTAATCAGTGTACTGTAATTTTCTTTTAATGAAATGAAACTTATGATCTCGCTGATCATTTCATGTCACTGATCATCTTTCTCTCTGATATCTTACAATTAAATGCTATATGTCAGTTGTGGTGTATAGGTGCTTAAATGTTGAATACGTATGAATGACGAAAGAATGTGCATTGCTAGCATTGTGTGGTGCTTTGGCACTTGATTTATGGTGACATTATCCAAGGTGAGTATATTAACCCTTATACGTGGCTTTATGTACAAATTGCATGTGATGCGTATATGGTTATGAGACTAGCATGTTTGTGTGATGGCGTACCCATTGTAGTGGTGGTGGCCACCGTGGGTATTGTCCCTGTGTTAAACTGATATCAGTATGTGTGTGGTCCTTACCGGCGTGTACCGTGAGGACATTAGATGTGTGTGGTTCTTACCGGCGTGTACCGTAAGGACATTGGTGATAGCATGCCTAGTTCTCATTTGCGTGGTGGTTTGTGATATACTGTTCATGTGTATGTGGTTTGTGCTCACTAAGCTTTCAAGCTTACTCGTCTGTGGAACTATTTTTAGTTACAGGTTCTTCCGGCTTGGATAAAGGAAGAGGGACTGGCTTGAAGCTCCGATCAACTCCATGGCTCAGTTAAATTATGTTAAAGAGACAACGACTGTTAATGTTGGGGATTTTGTTGTTTTTATTTTTAAGTGAACTTATCAGATACATTGTATCTCATTTTTGAAAGGGTTTGCGATTTACTTAAATTGTTGGTTGTTTTTCTTAAATGAAAATTCGAATTCAAGTTTGAACCTTTTACTATTTCCGCTGCAAAAGTTACTTTATTTACTTTCGTTAACTATTTCAGTTAAATTTAGAAAATTGGATTTGAGTTGTTACAATTGGTATCAGAGCCCTGGTTTAAGGGATTCGGGCATTCACGAGAGGTGAGTGCTTGGACTTAAACCTAAGAGTTTGTGTTTTCAATGCATGTAACCTTTAAAAACTTCGATTTTTATGAAAAGGGAGTGTGAACTGAGCCAAGGATCAGAGCATCAAGACGGGGTGAGCACATTGTTCTTATATCACATGATTTATGTTGTGAATTAATTATGATTATCATGTTATCGTGGTGACGTATTAGCATGATTGAGTGTGCCTAACTTTAGTAAGATGTGAAGGTTGTGTTGAATATATTGCGATGTTGTTGAATTCTGATTGTGGTTGACAAGCTATATGTGGATTGTGCTAGCATGATTATGATATGAAATTATGCTAGATACTATGGTTATCATGTTAACTATTCAATGTGATGTAATAGTATGATTAATGTGTTCATGTAATGTGTGATGTGATGCTATAATAGATGCTCGATGTTGTTATGTATGCACGAGCACTATAGTGGCTAGAAATGTGTAGAGGTAACTCTTATTGCGCTAGATAGGATGTTGCCTTGTAAATGTGAATGATTATGTGGTGTTAACTGAAATCGGGGATCAGGACTCTTGGTGACGACGTAGAGCCTAGACATGTAGGGTATAATTATGATGATGTAAGGGCCCATATCATTACAATTATATTGAGCATGTTCGGACTTGGTGAAGTTATAAGGGTATTTATGAACCGACTAGGTTGGGAAGGGTTATTAGCATGCTAAGATGGGTTACATAAACCTTAGTTTGGGTGGTTGTGTGATGGATTGTGTAAGGGCATGCTAGAAATCAAGGGTTAGGACGTTCGTGTGAGTCCTCAAAAAGGTTAGTTATATAACTCAGTAGTCTGATAGGGTGGGTAAGGTGTAGTGAGGGTCGTTGACCCGAACATTGTGGACGGATGAGACCGAAAGTGGTCATCCGAAAAGTGTGATGCCATTTGGGCTAGTATGGGTTGTGGACAAAAAGGTGTCCTCGATATGTGGGAAGTGTTATGACTATTTTTGGACTAAATGTCTTCATTCAGTGGAGTTAGTTGATGAACCTGTAAATCAGGATACTAGTGGTGAAGTTAAGATCAAGTTTGTATCGATGGCTGAGAATCTTGTAGAGAACTCTTTGGCATGTCCTTGTTTGGTTGTTGTTGAGGGGTTCAAAACATGATTCTCACATGTGAGTTGTTTAGAAACACCGGTACAAATTTGATTTCGACGGATAATATTGGCCTATATAGACAGTATTCTGGGTCGGCAAGGTTTTGCATGGCGTGTTTTCGGGTATTGTCACCCTAATGTAGTAAGAGTTGGTAATGGAGATCTTCAACCGAGTGACGACTCGTGCCCAACACTCGCTGGATAGTTGTGGTAGAGGGTGCATTCTGCACCAGCTTCTGTTCAGAGGAAGAGAAGATTCTTTATGCGTCAAACCTGCTAAGGACGACGACAACGTTTGGTGGGACCTGAGAGTCCGATCGCGGATGGAGAAGCAAGTCAATGCTTTGACATAGGAGCGATTCAGGAAAGTGTTCTGGGAGCAGTTTATGTTGCAGGATGAGGTGGGGTGACTCGCGAACGAGTTCTTATCGTTGGCATAGACGACGGAGCAGGTGAATTAAATCACCGACTTGTTGTGGGAATGGTCGCTCGTTTGTTCGCTTTGTGGAGAATGAGCAGTTAAAGATGTATTGTTGTGACGATCCTGAAGCCGAGCTTCGGGAATTTTGTGAGGGTACGGTGGAGAGTTCATTAGAAGTAAAATGGCGGACTAGGGTACCGTTGGCTACTGATGTGTAGGATGGAAGTGTTTATATGTTTTGGAGGGGATGAAGTTTCGTATGGACCTCATCCCTATTCCTTTTGGGGAAAATCGATGTGGTGGTTAGTATGAACTGGTGCGATTGTCGTAGGGCTCGTTTGACTGTGAAAGTCAACGGGTGGAGATCCGAACTCCAAATGCGGGAGTTCTGCTTATCGGGAAGCGGATCGATAAGACAACCGAAGCTGTGTTCGATGGCGAAAACAAGAGGATATGTCCACCGCTGAGGAGTCAGCTGTTGGCATTTGTGAGTGATAGCTGGGTGATGTTCTATGATGAGAAAATTTTTAGATGTCTTGCGGGCAAATGGAATTCGAGTTATATTTGATTCCGGGAGCGACACTAGTGGGCAAAGTTCCTCTTTGCTTGGCACCTCCAGAATTGTAGGAGCTATCAAGCCAAGTGGGGGAGTTGTGAGGGAAGGGGTTCATCCGTCCAAGTGGTTCACCTTGGGGGAGCCCCTATCCTTTTTATGAGAAAGGAAGATGTTCCGATGCGGATGTACATTGAATACCGTGAGCTCAATAAGTTTACGGTGAAGAATCGATACCCGCTGCCGAGGATCGATGATCAGTTTGATCAACTTATGGGAACCGCGTAGTCCTTGAAGATAGATCTTCGTTTAGGGTACCATCAGGTGAAGGTGACAACCGAGGACATGCAGAAGACTGCGTCCAAATCAAGGTGCGGATGTTTCGAGTTCGTAGTGATGACGTTCGGATTACGAATGCGCTGGCGATGTTTATGGACCTCACGAATCGTGTCTCTACACTTATGCTGGATAGATCGGTAATCGTTTTCACATACGACATACTGATCTACTCCAAGAGCAAAGGGGAGCATGTGAAGCTTTTGGTTGAAGTGTTGGAGACGTTACGAAAAGAGAGACTGTATTCCAAGTTCTCCAAGTGTGACTCTAGGTTACAAGATGGTCCAATTCTTAGGAAACTTTGTTAACCGAGAGGGCATCGTCGTAGATTCGGTGAGAGTGGAAGCAATAGCAAAGTGGGAGGTTCCATAGACTTCTACCAAGATTCGGAGTTTTATTGGATTAGCCAGATTACAGATGGTACATCCAAGACTTCTCAGGATTTGCGATGTCTTTGGAAAGGCTTATGAGAAAGATTGTGAAGTTATCGGGGTGTTTTCCGTAGCCAAATCGCGTAGTTCATCATGTCTGGAAAGTTGCGCGACCAACCCCACGACTGGAGGTCGCGGGAAGAAGGTCGCGTAACCTTCTGTTTTGATTTTCAAATTTTTCGTGTGCGGTCGTTTTCGGGATTTGGCTTGGGGCTTATCTTGGGGATGTTCTAAGATAATGTTTGGTATAATTTGGGGGCATTTGGAGTAGTCTAGCTATGGCTAAGACTTGCGTTTCGGTTCGGGAAGTTTAAAGTGTCAATATGTGCAAATGTTTTTGTGTTCTAGGTGTTGTTTTGATTTAGGTGTTTGACTAACGTAGTGTGGTGATGCGAGTATTGTTAATGAGATTAACAGTGACGACTGCGGTGTTGGAGCTGATTAAGAGCTCTCAGGTTGATGCTGTGAAGGAAGTGAATTAGGAGAAAGAGGGAACCAATGGTCAACCGGCCCATCTGAGGGTCTGAAGGTCAAGGACTTTTGACTCGCTCGGATCGTGTTTGGGGCCGTTGCAACGAAACTCGTAAGTTTAAGTTCTCTATACACCCGGGAGCTATCAAAATGTATCGGGACTTAAAGACTGATTATTGGTAGCCGGGAATGAAGCGAGATGTGGCTCGTTATGTTAAAGAAATGGTGGCAAGATTTGGGTGCTAGTAACAGTGATTTCTGATCGAGAAGAGCGGTTTATATCGCGGTTTTGGGGAAAATTTCATGAGAGATGGGTACTAGACTGCAGTTCTGTACCGCATTTCATCCTCACCTAGATGGACAGAACGAGAGGACGAGTCAGACTCTCGAGATTATATTAAGGGTGTACGTGTTGGGTGTTGGCGACAGTTGGGATACCTATCTACCGTTGGCCGGGTTTCGTGCATCATTAGCCATCATGCCTGTATGATGTTGTACGGGCAGAGATGTAGCACTCCTAATTGTGGGGTGAGGTGGGCCAACGGGAGTTGGGTAGCACAGAGATTGTGCGGAAGACGAAGGAAAGCATAGAGATGATTCGAGAGCGGTTATGGACCGCCAATAGACGTCAAAAAAAGGTGTACCGACAAGCAAAGGTCGGGTTTAGAGTTCAATGTGGGTGTTGATGTGTTGTTGAAAGTATCACCGTGGAAAGGAGTACTCTGATTCAGAAAGAGGGGCAAGCTCGGCCCTAGTTATATCAGACCTTTTATGGTGATAGTGTGTGTAGGCAAGGTGGTGTATAGGATTGAGTTACCTTCAGAACTCAGTCAAATACATAACACCTTCACGTGTCTCAGCTGAGGAAATGTTTAGCTGACGAGTCGGTTCACATTCCGACAAACAGCGTTCTGGTGGATGATAATGTAGAAAGACCGAATGTCGTGTGGAAAGGGAGACTAAGACCCTGCAGAACAAAAAGATCGGACTAGTGAAAGCCCATTTGGAATATCGCAAGGGGGTCACAGTGTGCGTGGGAGTCGAAAGATGAGATGAGGACGCTTATCTCGGAGCTGTTTTAACGTAAGCAATTTCGGGGACGAAATCTTGTTAAGTGGGGGAGAGTTGTAATGCCCCATTTTCCAAAGTTAGTATTTAACCGGTGTTCGTTATCTTTTGCTAAGCTTTGTTAAGCTTTGGGTTAATCGTGTTATTTCGAGGTGCAGGGGTGGAAGTGTACATTGTGAATTTGAAGGGTCGTGAATGACTTTTATGCAATATAGATAAAAGCCCCAAACCCTTTCTCTTGTGTTAGTCGTTTTTGTGCAGAAAATTGAGAAGGGTTTGAGAGCTTTGTGTCATTTGGTGAAATTGGTGATGATTTCGACCGTGAGAAGTACATTTGATCATCGGGGTTCGATTGTTGTCGCATTCCTAACCTAAGGTAAGTGTTTATTGGTGTATTTTGCTAGTTGATCGACCGTTTGAGTGGTTGATGGTTAGGGTTTTGTTGGTTTGGGAATTCGACCATTTGGCGATCGAATTGGGTCGTTTGATTTTAGTGTCGAGTTTAGATTGATCTAAATTGTGTTATAATGGTATGGGGGTGTTCATTAACACCATTGTTGAGTATTATGATCGTTCGGTGAGTTTTGGGTGTGTTTTTCGGAGGAAAAATCGTGAAGAAGACGAACTAGGGAGTTGGGCGACCTGTCCCCGCGACCTCAGGTCGCGCAAGTAGGTCGCGTAAGTCCCTGTGCGTTTGTTGAAAATTGTTTTGGCCATAACTTCTTCGTTATAGCTCCGATTTTGCTTCCGAAAAAACCATTGGATTCGTAATTGAATTACCTATCCAATGAGACCATAAAATATAGGATTTTGATTATAAATCCTAAGATGATTATTTCTAGTTATGGGTTGAAATAAAGGATTTCCGGGAGAATTTGGTAGAAAATGGGATAGTTTAGATGTGTCTAAACTTATGGTGTTCGGGTTCGGTTAAGGAACTCATTTTGTATCGTGTTGTTGTGTTGATCTGCTATATATATACATGTGTTGTATAGGTGCTTAAATGTTGAATACGTATGAATGACGAAAGAATGTGCATTGCTGGCATTGTGTGGTGTGTTTGGCACTTGATTTATGGTGACATTATCCAAGGTGAGTACATTAACCCTTATACGTGGCTTTATGTACAAATTGCATGTGATGCGTATGTGGTTATGAGACTAGCATGTTTGTGTGATGGCGTACCCATTGTAGTGGTGGTGGCCACCGTGGTTATTGTCCTTGTGTTAAACTGATATCAGTATGTGTGTGGTCCTTACCGGCGTGTACCGTGAGGACATTAGATGTGTGTGGTTCTTACCGACGTGTACCGTAAGGACATTGGTGATAGCATGCCTAGTTCTCATTTGCGTGGTGGTTTGTGATATACTGTTCATGTGTATGTGGTTTGTGCTCACAAAGCTTTCAAGCTTACCCGTCTGTGGAACTATTTTTAGTTACAGGTTCTTCCGGCTTGGATAAAGGAAGAGGGACTGGCTTGAAGCTCCGATCAACTCCATGGCTCAGTTAAATTATGTTAAAGAGACAACGACTGTTAATGTTGGGGATTTTGTTGTTTTTATTTTTAAGTGAACTTATCAGATACATTGTATCTCATTTTTGAAAGGGTTTGCGATTTACTTAAATTGTTGGTTGTTTTTCTTAAATGAAAATTCGAATTCAAGTTTGAACCTTTTACTATTTCCGCTGCAAAAGTTACTTTATTTACTTTCGTTAACTATTTCAGTTAAATTTAGAAAATTGGATTTGAGTTGTTACATCCTCAGTTCCCTTTGGCACTCAGCCAAGGTTGTGATCATGAAGAACAGCCATGGTAAAGACGCTGAATACATTCAATGTCGTCTCCCTATCTCTTCCAAGGGAAATGAACCAGGGATGCTCACTTTCGGAGTAGGGTTACTCCGAAAGACACTTGATCTTCCTTCTTTTCCCTCCTACTGCAAGGAGCCCTCCAAAAAAGCATTCACTGACTGGCTTGACAGCATCGGCATCTGCTTGCCGGTAAATGAAATGGGGAAGTCATCCGCAACGCCTCCACTGTGAAGAAGAAGTATCTCAATCCCATCTTCGCCTACATCTGGACCCACTTCATCCAATGCGTCACTGCAAAGGTAGGCATTCTGGATCAAGCGTCGTTCAGCACGACAGTGATGGTGTGGGCTGCTATCACAAACAAGCCCCTGAACTATGCCAAGTACATCTACGATGACATGGTGGCCAAGTTCAAGAAGTCTCCAAGGGAGAAGAATCTGGTGTACCCTCGCTTCTTCTCAGCGATCATCGCGTGCTATCTTTAGACGCGATACCCCTCCTCCTCCAAGTTTTCTCATTCCACCATTGGGCTGAAGGCGCTGGACCATGACTCTAGCAACATCAGCATCACGCTAAAGGATGTCTTGGTTACATCCGATAGCGCTCCTATCCTGCAGCTGCTCCTTCTACTACTGTTACTGCTGCTAAAGGGAAGAAGGTCTCCGCTCCAAAGAAGGGACCTAGTCTCAAGTTTGGTCTTCGTTAAAAGAGACCTGCTATCTCCTCTCCCTCCATGTCCAAGAAGATCAAACTTGGCACTCAACAGATGGTCCCCAAACCGCTGAAGGATGCTCCATTGGGTAAGTCAATTTTTTTCTCTAACTCTCTTACTTCTTTTCTTTACTTTATTTACAATCTGTTTACTTATTCCTTCCATTCTTCATACAGGACTTGGATCTTCATCCACCCAGCCTGACATCTTTGAAGCTGAGGTTCAGGAGATAGCCGATAAAAAGGCTTCTCTTGAAAAAGCTGCTCAATTCCAGCGTCAGCACAAGGAGAAGGTCAGCAAAGTGCTGAAGGCACAATCTGAAGCCAAGGCCACTACTGCTACAGCCAGCGCTGAAGCAAAGAGGCTTCAGGAAGCTGCCTCCTCCTCTCAAGATCTTGGGATGTTCCTCTCCATCCCTGCCCTGGGCTCCATCAACGGCAAGATGGAGATTCTTGCTAAGCTTCAGGGGTCCTCGGCAACTCCTTCGATGAGGTCAGGACTCAACTCATCCCTGAGCTCCATACATCCATTAAGAAGGACCCACTGATCTCCCTTCTTTTCAGCAAAATGTTATCAAACATTTAGACGCTCAAGACAAGGCCATCAGGGCCATGGAGGACCAACTAAAGGAGGTTAAACAATAGATCGCTGCTCTTCCTCCTCCTCCTGCTCCTGCCGGTCCAAGCTTCACGGCCAGAGACCGCAGCCTGCTAGAATCAGTAGATGCTGCGCTGATTTGCCAGTCTTGGGTTCAGACCGATATGGCATCCCTCCTTCTGCGCTGTCTTTCAGCTGCAACACAGGGTGCTGCATCTGAGGGGGAGAATCCGAGCAGTAGCCCGCTGGAAGACGCTGAAGGAGATGAAGAAGACTTCATCGATGCTGGGGTCAACATCTTAGGGGGAGAAGAAAATCCTGGTATGTCATCTCTTCATTCTCGCTATCCCTGAGATTATATCTGAAACTGAGAAAAACCCCATTCCTGAATCTATCCCGATATCCTCCTCCACTACATCTTCCTCAGATGAAGGTGTATTCTCAGCATCACTTGAACCAATCCCTATCTCTGCCATACCTTTCCAAGTAGAACCACTCCGTCCTTGATGCGGTAAATATTAACTATAAAAAGCGTAACAAGTTTTAACCTCTAATGCCTAACCACCTATTACCACATTCACAGGCAAGCGTACCTGATCGATAGCAATATAGCGTAGGAAAGTCCAGGTATCGTATCCACCACTGGGAACGGTCAAGTAACAGACTGGTAATCCTATTAGTTTAATTAATCTAAGGCTATGGGGGGTTTTTGAGAAAATGATTTGAAAACTAAATTAACAACTAAAGAACTAGAAAGCAGAATAAAAACTGATTTAACAATAATAAAGAAAACAGTAGCACTTATCATGGCATAGTGAATCCCCAAGTGGATAATTAAGTTACATAAAAGTATGATTGATTTGGCTATTGTAAGGATTTAAGTCTGGGACACCCTAACATGCAGATAATATGATTGTCAACTAGAATGGTCCTCCTAGTCCCAATACCTAGGCTGATTGTCAGACAACCTAAATATCAGTCACCCAATCCTATCTCAACTAACCGGTGTTTTACAATCTAGTTTCTCTCGGTCCAAGAAACCACTTAACCTAATTCTCCGAGGTCTCGAAGGATAAGTCAAGAGAGGTTGATTAACCCAATGGAGTCTACTTTTTTGGTCCAAAAGCAAACCCAACCAACGAGTTCAAACACACGAAATAGCAGGAATCAAATTGGAATCATAAAACCACATTCAATTAACCAAAACAAATCAATAATCATTAAAACCATAAAATCATATCCACATGGTTCATCTACCACGATAAGTACTACATAGAAAACTACTCACTACTCATAGCTAGGAAAACAGAATAAGTATAGATAAAGACAGACATTCTACCGACCATACAGCTATAGATGATTAATCGAGTATCCGTATCGGCGCAGCGTCTCCTCTCTCCACACTTGATTCTCCCTCCAAACCCCTAACCAACTGGTACAACTGACCCTTTTACTGTATTTTTCTGTCTAAGAATGCATATGGAACTGAAGGCTGAGAACAGTATTTAAAAGAAGGTCCGGAAGCTGTTTCGCGTTCGCCAAGTAGGCGTTCGCGGCGCGAAACACATAAAAACCCTACTCCTTCTATTTTTGGCAAATTCTGGAATCTTCTTGTGAGTGCAAATGCCAATTTCGCGGCGCTAAACTTCATCTTCGCGGCGCTAAGTTGATAAAAGGCAGGAACCTTCTCGAATATCAGTCTTGGCGGCGCCAAAACCTTCACTTCGCGATCGCTAAAACTTCCTGTTTTGTACTTTTCCAACTTTCGCACAATTTCGCCTATTTTCCGCACTTTTTAGCTCCGTGTTCTCCAATACCTTCAAAAGTAACAAACATACCAATTCGTGAGTAATTAGGTGAGAATCAAGTGATAAACGGGGTAAATTCAACCAATTAAGCACCACCAAAACATGTATAATTTTGGTGTTATCAAAATCCCCACACTTAAGCTTTGATTGTCCTCAATCAAAAGACTGAAAGATAAGAAAGATGACACCAAAATTATCTCCACCCAAGATCATCCAAGAAGACAAAGAATACTCACATAGTCAGACACAAAGACAAGACATATCAAGCAATCGAATACCAAGGTGGACCTTTTACCCTCACATAGTATGAATAATAATCTGAAGTGTATCGCTCGGGGGTAAAAGTGTAAAAAGTGATCTCACCAATACTCGACCAATTCCCTCATGCATAAGCTTGGCACTGAATCTAATCTCCACCACTGAGAAGTTGTCAACCGTCAAGAGGACTTAGGGGTTGTAATCTTAGGCTAAGGTTAAGGGTAGGATAAAGGATATATGAGTGGCTAAGGATATTGCAACAAAAACTTGAAAACTCAATTTGTAATGATCCAAACAGTAAAGCACAAAATCTGATTCTCAAACAGTGAAACTATCGGGATGAGCATATCTCTCTCTTCTTTTTTTTTCTTTTAGAATCGGCCTAAGCCTATGGCTTATTTGTGGCACAAATTCTTTTCACACTTTTAAGCTCACTTTTTTTTTTCTCTCGACTCTTTTGATATTTTCTTTTCTTTTCTTTGAGTCTCATCTTTTCTTTTTTCTTTCTTTTCTCTTTTTCAGAGCAGCAACTATGTTGCTTTTGGCTCTTCTCTCATGCTCTTATCAATCCCATAAAAACTATCAGATTTTTGAAAAACTGGATCAAACATCTCAAGTATCAAATTTAAGTTACGGCCAAAAGATAGATAAAACAATTAGGCTCAAGGGTATATGGTGAATTGGGTAAAGAAACGAAAGGCTAAGGCTCAAAAAATGGTTTCAAGGGTGAAAGTGTTATAAGTGAACACCTTTTTAGAAATTGGCTAGGCAAATTAAATAACCCTATGATGAGGTTATCTAACGAAGGCTAAAAGGGTTAGAAACGAAGGCCTCTATCAGTGCAATGGTGATAAATACTTCTCTTATGTGGTCTCGACAAGAATTCTAGTGACAAGTTCTACCTTGGGTCAAAGTCAGTATTCCTTACACAAATGAATTAATTAGGCTCAATCTCTCAAAGGAATCGGGTGAGGCACTCATGGTAATCAGTATTCCAAGGTATTCTCCTACTCAAACAGTCTCATCTCATGTCCTCCTGAACAAGCAACTCAGTCTCAAAAACAATCTCAGATTTTGAAAAAAATTGGGGTCAAACTTCAAAGCTTTCAAAAATTTGAAAAACGACAATCACAAGCATAAAGTGTACCCAATAAGCAAGCAGACAAGTCAACATAACCCCCTCCCCACACTTAAAATTTGCAGTGTCCTCAATGCAACAGTTAAAACAATTAAGGAGTAATTGGGAAAAAGAGAAACTTCCCGGGTTATTTGACTTGTTCTGATCTGAGAGAGATTATTCCGGAAATCGTACCCGATGCAGAATCATAAACAGCTGTATCTAAAAACAAAAAGAAAAATAAAAGGTAAAAAGAACAAAATAAAATAAACCAAACTAAGCAAACAATTAAAATCCTAAACAATCCAAACAAAAATAAAAGATAGTAGCAAACACAAACACAAACAAAAATAAAATTGTTTAGACAACCATATCGAATAGAGAGATAAAAGAGAGATCAATAGGGGCCTCGAGGTTGGTTACGCCTATCCTCGAAAGTGGGATAACCGGGCGGTGCATCGTCGGAGAATGGCCAAAACTGCGATGCAGCAAAAGGAGTCGCAGGTGCAACACCAAAGTGGGAGGCCATTCGGTTCATCAATCCACTTTGCCAGTTGGCTTGGTGGAGAGCCTCCGTGATGTTATACTCCATATGCTGATGATGTCAGCCATAAGTAAGCTGCATCTCCGATAAACGATTACTCAGGTCTTCATAACCCGAGTGCCCCGCTTCATCCATCGGTTGTTCGTCCTCGTTCGCCCCGCTCGCTTCACCGGTTTCTTGGGTACTCCTCGTCCTCCTTCTTGGCTCGTGTGTTTGTGGATAAGGGATCCACGTGAACTGATCTCCGCCAACCAAGTGATCTACCGCAGCTGCCCCCATTCCTCGGAGTTGCTCCATGTCGATCAAACCCATCTCCCCGAGGCTCGTCATCGAGGCAATAGCATCATCGGTTAGAACCCCGTAATGCCTAGCCAAACGGGTGACATATTGGCCACCGGCCATCCGGCTACCCTCGCGATAACCGCCTCCCTTCATGAGTTGCATGGCGACGATATAGGGAGCGTTCGGGTATTTGTCATCCGTGGTGAGTTGCTCGAGAAGCCAAAGATCATAGGTCGAGATCTTCTCCTCACTCGAGGAACGTGCATTGACCGCATTAACAAGCATCCGATGATAGAGTCGGTCCGAAGAAGAGAGAAGGCTTTTGACCTTGAGATTGCCACCATAGTTGCCACTTCCGAGAACTGCCCAAGATAAACTGGGATCGAAGTCGTCCGGCCTCTTTCCGCTGGCGAACATGTACTCCACGAATCCGGGAGCCTCCACCTCGGCTTGGGTATATATCCCCAAAGCCACCGCCAAGTCGACCAAAGAGATCGAATGCCAAACACCACCGAGTCGAAAACTCATGCACGGCTGGTAAAACTCATCAAGGGCTTTCTCTTCCTCAAACCGAAATGTAGCCACGAACTCCAGAATGAGCTCTCGGTAAAGGGTCTCGGCAAAATCAAAGATGCGCTCCCAAGCATGGCAAATAAAGTACTCGGAGCCTTCCTCATCGTACGCATGCTTCTCCAATTTGGCTCCGATCTCATTTCTCATGCCCATAACTTGGAGAAGATCCCAATCTACTCTCCTCGGGACCAGGATTTGACGGGACGCGAGTCGGTCGACGATCTTTCGGTAATGCTCACGCCTTTGATCATTCAACGTTGGATCGTTCCCAAAATAGGTGAAGACGTGACCTCCACCCGGCGCATGAAAATTAGGGACCGATGAGGTTGACGAACGAGTTCTTTGTCTCTACAAAATCCAAACAAACAATGTCTTAGTCCAAGTGTATCCAATATGATCAAGACAAAGTTCATATCATTCAAACCAATGAGACAAAATTCCAAGGCTAACAATTCAAGCTAAACGATACATGTATTGCGATTCAAAATGAATGGGGATGTGTAACATCCCCACACTTGAGCTTTTAGCCAAGGTTCCACTAACACAATCTAGTAAAATCAAAAGATGGGGATTTTGGGTGCAAAATCCCCACACTTAGCATTCAAGCACAATCCAACTAAATTCAATAACCCATTAACTAGCATGCTATAATGAAATTGCACTCTAAGAACGAAGTATGCATCAATCAAGAATTCTAACCATCAATGGTGCACTCTAGAACAATTCCAATTCCATACAATTCACCATTGAAGGTCCAACAAGCTAGATTCAACAAGCAAAACACATGCCAAAACTATTTTTCCATCAAAAATCATAGCATGCAATCCAAATCAACAATTAATTACACAATGGGGTTTCAATTCAAGATAGAATCTATGAAAACCTAGAACCACCATTGTTGCCCCAAATCATGAATTCACTACACCAAATCGAGCTTAACCAACGAAATCAAGTTAGGAAACATACCTTTTGTGCCATTGTGGATGAAATTGAAGCTTAAGATTTTCGAACTTGGCAAGGACGTGAGAGGATTTCGCGGCGCCGAGAGAGAAATTAGGTTTTTGTGTTTTGAAAAAGTGAAAAATGAGGGTTTAAAAACCGTCAGGGCCGACTTCGCGTCGCTGAGCCTAAGGCTTCGCGTCGCGAAGAGGCGGTTTCCAAGAATTCAAAATTGTAAAATCGATTCTCGCGTCGCCAAACATACCACTTCGCGTCGCCAAGTTCAAAAATTTTACCTGATGTTGGTCTGGACAGACTTCGCGTCACCAAACTAAAGGTTTGGCGTTCGCGAAATCTTTCTGTTTCCACCTTTTGAAAAATTCCGATTCGTGTCGGTTTTCGTCGATTTTGGCTTCTATCCCTTCTGAATGGTTACCTAAGCAATACAAAACAAAAACATTAGTAAAAACTCACACGAAAAACACTAAAACTGAAAATAACGAAAAATGCTCGGGTTGCCTCCCGAGAAGCGCTTCATTTTTGACTGGGTCTAGAGCTCGACCCCGCTTTCGGCTCATTTCTTGGCTCGTCGGGCTGACGAACCCCTTTTCTTTCGATGTTCCTTCTTGGAGGGTCCCGGATTGGTAGATATCTCCTTTGGTTGTATCGGATTCGGGTAGTCCTCCGTCTTCTTTCGGCCCATTTGTTCATGAGGTAGCAGTGGGCGGTTCGGGACCTTCTTATAGGTAAGAGAAGGATCTTCATAAGGCTCATCGAGATGTCTAACCGGCTCTCCGTTAGGATCAAAGTACAAACGGTTTTCTCCATACCCCATGCTCGTAACTTGATTTCGCATGTCCGTATTAACTTGGGCGGTATGCAGAAAAGCTCTCCCGAGAATGATAGGGATCTCCGTGTCCTTCGGGAGGTTGGCTATGATAAAGTCCGTATAGTAGACGAAATTTCCGATTCGAATCGGAACTGCTTCCGCTATCCCCAACGGTTTGGTCATGTACCCGTTCACTCCTCGATATTGATAATCCGTCGGCTCGATCTTCTTGATACCCATTTTCCTACAAAAACAAGAAGGCATCATGTTAAGTGCGGCACCTGAATCAATTAAAGCAAGACCTTTGTATTTAGAACAAGAAATAGGTAAACTGTAACTTCCCGGGTCATGCTTGATTGGTGCGATATAGATGAGCTCTTCCTTGTCCGGTTTCTCTTTCTCCTTCTCTTTTCCTTTCTTTTCTTTCTTTGGTATCACGAACTCCGCGTATCCACCTTGCTTTCCATCCTCATCCTCTTTCTCGTCATCACTTGATGTGTCCGAATCATTAAGCTTAAGATGCTCGAACGAGATTGTGAACCCCTCCGAATCGTAATCCGTGGCATAGTCGGGCTCACTTTCACTGCCGCTATCCACGTACTTTTTGTTGTAAATATCTGTCCACGCCTCCTTTGACTTCGTTCCGGCCATCATGAGCATCAGCTTTGCGTTTTCCACCTTTGGATTGACTTGGGTTTGCGTCGGAAGTTCTCCTTGGGTCCTCTCGGCTAATGTTTGAGCAATGCGTCCAACCTGCAATTCCAAATTTTGAATTATGCTCTGATGGTTACGCAAATATGACCCTACCTCATCATTGATTTTTTTTTGCGCGTCCATGAACTGGATGAGTCGGTCCTCGATAGAAATGCGTGGCTCTCCCTCCGTGCGTTGGTTCGGTTGATTTGGTGCAAAGAATCCGGGAGGTCGTGGATTGAAGTTACGGTTGTTGTTCCACCTCCCTTGGTAATCGCCCCGGTTAAGATAATTAACTTCCTCCGGTGTCATCATCGGGCGATTCGGACAATCCTTAGTCAAATGTGGACCCTTGCACTCCTCGCATCCAACCTGCAAAGCATGAACAGATTTAATTAGTTCATCTATTTTTCGTTCAAATTTTACCTGTTGGTTTTTCACAGCAGCTATTTCATCCGATGGATCAAAATCGGTTGAGATTTTCCCGGCCATTCTTGGAATTTGTAAGCGCTTGTCCGTCCTCCAATCTATGTTGTGTATGAGCATGTCTTCGAGGAGCTTATAACCTTCCGTGGGCGTTTTATACATGAAGACACCTCCAGCAGATGAATCTAATGTAGCACGTGAAGAGTAAGCAAGCCCACTGTAGAAAGTTTGGACTTGTTCGCTCTTAGTCAATCCGTGACTTGGGCACGAATTTAGAAGGTGTTTGAAACGCTCCCATGCTTCGGATATGGTCTCCCCGTCATCTTGTTGGAAGGATCGGATGTCGGCTTTCAACTTGTCGATCTTAGATGGTGGAAAAAATCGGGAAAGGAAATTGGAACGCAGTCCTTCCCAAGTAGTGATCGAGCTTGGCTCTAACGAACGCAGCCAAGCTCTAGCTTCTCCGGCGAGTGTGAGAGGAAAGACTCGGAGACGAATCGCATCATCTCGGCCTTCCTCGGTTTTGAACAGATCACAGATATCCACGAAGTTCTCCAAATGCACGATAGGATTGCTATCGTTTTTTCCCGTCGAAGGTAAGGTCCTTGATCATGTGAAGGAGCTTCCCCGGGATTTCCTTGTTTAGATTCGGCTTCGTGATCGGATTCGTGGGAACAGTTGGAGCGGCCCTCCTGGCGGTCCACATCGGTGCTTCTTCTCCCATCTCAAAAATCAAAGCTCTCGGGCGAACTTTGTTGGCTCTCGTCTTTTTGTTTCTTTTTCTGAATTCCCTCTCCGGTTCCTCAAATGGCTCTAACAAATTTGCCGTGACTGAAACCACAACAAACAGTTACGGGCAACTTGCGGGAAACAAAGAGATAATAATAATTATAATAAATAAAGAAAAACTAAAAAGCAAAAACTTGCAAGGGATGTAATCCCTCACAAGGATCGATTAACAAAACTAACAAAGATCAAAAGTCTAAAAACTACCGTTCCCCGGCAACGGCGCCAAAAACTTGGCGCGGTAAATATTGACTATAAAAAGCGTAACAAGTTTTAACCTCTAATGCCTAACCACCTATTACCACATTCACAGGCAAGCGTACCTGATCGATAGCAATATAGCGTAGGAAAGTCCAGGTATCGTATCTACCACTGGGAACGGTCAAGTAACAGACTGGTAATCCTATTAGTTTAATTAATCTAAGGCTATGGGGGGTTTTTGAGAAAATGATTTGAAAACTAAATTAACAACTAAAGAACTAGAAAGCAGAATAAAAACTGATTTAACAATAATAAAGAAAACAGTAGCACTTATCATGGCATAGTGAATCCCCAAGTGGATAATTAAGTTACATAAAAGTATGATTGATTTGGCTATTGTAAGGATTTAAGTCTGGGACACCCTAACATGCAGATAATATGATTGTCAACTAGAATGGTCCTCCTAGTCCCAATACCTAGGCTGATTGTCAGACAACCTAAATATCAGTCACCCAATCCTATCTCAACTAACCGGTGTTTTACAATCTAGTTTCTCTCGGTCCAAGAAACCACTTCACCTAATTCTCCGAGGTCTCGAAGGATAAGTCAAGAGAGGTTGATTAACCCAATGGAGTCTACTTTTTTGGTCCAAAAGCAAACCCAACCAACGAGTTCAAACACACGAAATAGTAGGAATCAAATTGGAATCATAAAACCACATTCAATTAACCAAAACAAATCAATAATCATTAAAACCATAAAATCATATCCACATGGTTCATCTACCACGATAAGTACTACATAGAAAACTACTCACTACTCATAGCTAGGAAAACAGAATAAGTATAGATAAAGACAGACATTCTACCGACCATACAGCTACAGATGATTAATCGAGTATCCGTATCGGCGCAGCGTCTCCTCTCTCCACACTTGATTCTCCCTCCAAACACTAACCAACTGGTACAACTGACCCTTTTACTGTATTTTTCTGTCTAAGAATGCATATGGAACTGAAGGCTGAGAACAGTATTTAAAAGAAGGTCCGGAAGCTGTTTCGCGTTCGCCAAGTAGGCGTTCGCGGCGCGAAACACTTAAAAACCCTACTCCTTCTATTTTTGGCAAATTCTGGAATCTTCTTGTGAGTGCAAATGCCAATTTCACGGCGCTAAACTTCATCTTCGCGGCACTAAGTTGATAAAAGGCAGGAACCTTCTCGAATATCAGTCTTGGCGGCGCCAAAACCTTCACTTCGCGATCGCTAAAACTTCCTGTTTTGTACTTTTCCAACTTTCGCACAATTTCGCCTATTTTCCGCACTTTTTAGCTCCGTGTTCTCCAATACCTTCAAAAGTAACAAACATACCAATTCGTGAGTAATTAGGTGAGAATCAAGTGATAAACGGGGTAAATTCAACCAATTAAGCACCACCAAAACATGTATAATTTTGGTGTTATCAGTCCTCAACCAGCCCTAGCATTAATACCTTATGTACTTCCTACCCCTATAATCACCCTTTCTTCATCATCTAAGGAATCCTTTCAAACCACCTCAGATGAAGACTCTAGTGACTCAACCCCTGCTAATATGGATACTGAATTGTATAGGGACGCAAAACTAAAGGAGGTCATCTCTCACTTTGAGAGTACGAGAATAAAAATCCCTCATGGGATATCTGCAGAGGATGTCAGGGAGAACGAGCGTGCCATGAAGCAAATCGAGGATGCACAAATGGATGCTCATGCTGCTCAACAACTCGCTGATGAGTTTGTTCGAGAAGATCCCGAAATAAGTGCAGATCCTATCAAAGCTCAACAAGCCGGTCTCAATGTTTTTGAGAAAATGAGATCTCAACGGGAGCTCATTGATGAAGAAGCTGAAGCCAGATGGTGCTTGGAGAAAATGAACAAGAGAAGAAAGCCTGAGAAGATCATCTCAGTAACACTGAAAAAGACCAGAGCCAAGAATAACTCTCCCTCGTTTGTAAGAGTCTCGGTTCTCAGAAACCATCAACACCATCTATTGATGCAAGCTGATGATAGAGTCATAGATGCTCATGATCTGAAGTTGAAATCAGTGACAGCGAGCTGACTAACCTAACATGACGCTCTTCTAATAACAAGTCACAACGACACCCTAATCCTTCCCAAGGATCAACGACTTTAACCCTGATCAGTGACTTGATCACCCATAAGGCAACTATTCACTATAAGCCATGACCCTACTATGCATGGGCATTACTTTATAGTATAATAGTACAACAGAACCAATCTTTACACAACACGTGTAAAGATGGGTATGGCATGCATTTAATGCATGGGGTATAAATATGAACAATGGGTTGTTCTTCAAACCACCTTGGTCCATTTTCTTATACCCCAAATCCTTTCCTCTTTCTAAGTCTTCTTAATTCTTTCCTTCTAAATTCTGTACTTGCTTTGTGCATAAGCAAAGGCTAGGTGTCTCTAATTAAGATTGTTTAGATTTTGACATAGTCTTGATCTTCTTCAATAAACAATCTAGTTTAATCTATACAAAGACTTCATAGAAGTCATAGATTAAATTATAAAGAAGAAACTGTGTTGATTGTATTCAACCCCCCTTCTACATTACATTTACTATAAACTTACTTATTGGCCATCCAATAGGGACCAACAACAGCCTTTGCTTCTGCATCAGTAACAGCAGCCTTGGCAGAAGCAAGCTCCACTTCAAGAGCCTGAAGGCGTGCGACATTGGCTTCCTCCTAAAGCTTCAATGCAGCCTTGGCATCCTGAAGTGCCTTCTCAACAGATTGTCTGCGGAGCTCTGAGTTGTTTCTCTGACACAGTAAACTCGAACTCATCAAACGTATCTAAATTGATGCGTTGATGGTTCGGTGCTTGCTCAAAAAAAGAACCTGTAGAAAGATAAGTAGCTACATGAGCACTAGAAGTCTCAAAAGCATTCATAGAAGAAGAAATAGGAATAAATTGCTTAAGTTTATTACTTGAGGTGTGGATGGCATCCAATTGATTGCCATCCAAATTCTCTGAGTGTTTGAGTAGAACAACCTCAGGTTCATTTGTAATAGAAGGAGCAGCAACATCTGAGTGTGTAGAAGAGTTAGATAAAGGGGATGGTTTGTTAAAAAATTTAGGGAGGGTAATGAACCTCTAGATAGATAAGTAGCTACATGAGCACTAGAAGTCTCAAAAGCTTTCATAGAAGAAGAAACAGGAATAAATTGCTTAAGTTTATTACCTGAGGTGTGGATGGCATCCAATTGATTGCCATCCAAATTCTCTGAGTGTTCGAGTAGATCAACCTCAGGTTCATTTGTAATAGAAGGAGCAGCAGCATCTGAGTGTGTAGAAGAGTTAGATAAAGGGGATGGTTTGTTAAACAATTTAGGGAGGGTAATGAACTTGTAGATAGATAAGTAGCTACATGAGCACTAGAAGTCTCAAAAGCTTTCATAGAAGAAGAAACAGGAATAAATTGCTTAAGTTTATTACCTGAGGTGTGGATGGCATCCAATTGATTGCCATCCAAATTCTCTGAGTGTTCGAGTAGATCAACCTCAGGTTCATTTGTAATAGAAGGAGCAGCTGCATCTGAGTGTGTAGAAGAGTTAGATAAAGGGGATGGTTTGTTAAACAATTTTTGGAGGGTAATGTAGTATTTCTTACCAGCAGGAGCTCCCTTGTTTTTCTTCTGCGCCTTGGTCTTGGCGCGCTTTGGTGGAGGTGGAGAAGGTGGTGAGGATCCAGATGGAGGGGGTCGCTTTAGGAGCGAAGAGGATTTTGCATCTGGGGAAGTCAGTAAGGGGTTAGCTACTGACATAGCATGCGAAGAAGAAGAAGAAGGGGGTTTGGATGAGATGATAAAAGACAGACCTGCAGTGGGTGGAGGCACGGGCCTTTTCTGAGACTCTGAGTCCTTGTCCTTCGGAAGGCCCAGGACTGCAGACAAGGGAACATCATCCGGCTTGGGGGTACTTGATCCAGTACCTTGGAGCCGATGATTGTATTGCTAAAGTTCCCATCAGTGGGATACTTTTTCTGCAGATGCAGCTCTAAAATTGCAGAGAAGAAGCGGATGTAGGGGATGTTGACCAGGCACTTGGGATCCTTGATCATATCCACCATGTCATCCCACATATGTTTGACATAGTCAAACTTCCCGTTGCCGATGGCAGAGAAGACCATCTGCTGGGTGGTGGTAGGGAACTGTTCCGTGCTTCCAGTCTTTCCCATCAGGCAGAGACCAAAGGTGGTCCAAATGTAGTAGTAGGCAGCACTGTGCCCATTCTTCTTGATGGTGGAAGGGTTCTTGGTGATGGTACCTTCCTTTTTTGGCCACTTGAAGCCAATGTTGTCCATGAACTCTGTCAGTTCAGCCTTGGAGGGGACAACAGGGTATTTGACCTTGGCTTTAATGTCCAAGACTTTGTAGAGAGTCCCAATGCCAAAAGTGACAATCTCGTCATCCAGCTGGAATTTGATGACGTCCTAAAGTTCGCCCTTGGAGTTATTCTCCTAAGCAACCATAACAGTAGACCATAGCTGCGGGAGTAATTTCTTTGAAGGCTTAGGGTTGACGGTGAAAGCCTTCTTCAGCAGACTTGAGAGCATGAAGTCTCTGGCAGCCTGAAGGTGTTCTTTGCCCTTGGGAAGGTCAAAGAGCCCCAGATGATTGTTGGCCTTCCACTGGATCTCGTATTGCTCCAGTACTATTGGGAGCCTTCCAGTCGCAGTGGGAATGGTGGTTGCTTTAGTGTTAAGTTGGGTGTCCAAAGAGGCACTTGAAGCAGAAGCCATTCTGTAACAAAATTAAAATAAAAACAAACACAAATGGATGAATAATTTATCCAAAATATGTAGTTTTTCTTCAGTTTACGATGAACATTCATTAGGGTTTGTTCAACGAAAATGGTGAAGTCCTTTTACTAATGAGTAGATTAGAGACCAAAAATTCACAAAAAGAATGTGTTTTTGGTAGAAAGTTTAACTTCTATCTTGATGAAAGATATCAAAATAGTAGTTTTGATAGTTTTTTTTAAAGAAATAAGAAAAACCATATAAACAGTTTTATCAAAAAAATCTTGAAGATTTAGGGTTTAAGATAAGATCAAACGGAGTGATCTTAGGGTTTTGAAAAACGTTTATGACATTATAAGTTGTTTTAGAAGAAGGAGATCAACTTAGAATGTGGAAATAACAAAGATATATCACACTTACGTTGATTCTGAGTGATGAAGATTAGTGTGTGTTCTTGGTGTTCTTGGTGAAAACGAATGTATTCTTGCTCTTCTTGCTTGAGTTCTTAGAGAGAATTTAGAGAGCGTAAAGAGTGAAAAGAATACAAGTGAGGCTTTTATACCTCGCAGGTAGAGAGAGAAAATGGATGAGAGAGAAAAGAGCGGCTAGTTTCAAACACAATGATGAAAAAAGAAGTTTCACGCGCTTTCACTCGCCTGACACACGTAGTGGGGAACCGGAAACATCCCATTACGTGTCTGGCAAGATGAAAAAGTTTGTTTCATTATAGAAACCACCTTTTCAGAAGAGAGAATTCCTATTTTGGTGTATAAGGAAATCTCTTGGAATACGAGTACTTATCAGATAAGTACTATTTTGGGTAAATCTTCTTATCAAATGCGATAAGGTTTAAGTGTTCAAAATGGAGTTCAATATCACCATTCATCACGTGATCTCTGATGAAGTGATATCTCACTTCAATGTGCTTTGTCTTGGAGTGTAAGACAGGATTGTTAGCGATGGCGATTGCTGAAGTGTTGTCACAATAGATGGGAATTTTGGAAAGTTGTATGTCATAGTCCTAAAGTTGATTTCTCATCCACAGGACTTGAGCACAACAGATTCCTACTTCAACGTATTCAACTTCAGCAGTTGATGTGGATACAGAATTTTGTTTCTTACTCGTCCAACTCACCAACTTTCCACCAAGTAGTTGACAACCACCAGTGGTGCTTTTCCTGTCAATCTTACATCTTGCAAAGTCACTATTAGAGTAAGCTGTTAGGATCGAACCCTGAGTCTTTGGAGTACCATAGACCTAGATTAGGAGTACCCTTAAGATATCTGAAAATTCGCTTTACAGCAGTCAGATGGGATTCTTTGGTTTCAGGCTGATAACGAGCACATAAACAAGTGGAATACATGATATCAGGACGACTCGCTGTAAGATACATCAGTGAGCCAATCATTCCTCTATAGAGAGTCACGTCAACAGGTTTCCCATTGGAATCCTTGTCAAGTGAGAGAGGAGGAGCCATTGGAGTCTTCATCGGTGTACAGAATGTGAGATCAAATTTCTTCAGCATATCAAGTACATATTTACCTTGATTGATAAAGATTCCCTTTTCAGATTGCTTGATCTGAAGTCCTAAAATGTACGTTAGTTCACCCATCATAGACATTTTATATTATGTTTTCACGAGCAACTCAAACTTTTCGCAGAGTTTGGGGTTGATTGATCCAAAAATAGTGTCATCAACATATATTTGGACCAGAATGATGTGCTTAGGATATTTCTTAAGAAATAAAGTACTATCAATCTTACCACGCTCGAAAGCTTTAGTGAGAAGAAAGGTTGAAAGGGTATCATACCAGCCACGAGGAGCCTGTTTCAACCCATAAAGAGCCTTGTTTAAGTTGTAAACGTGATCAGGGAACTTAGGGTCAAGAAAACCAGGAGGCTGAGCAACATAGACTTCTTCATTTAGTTTTCCATTTAAGAAGACATTTTTAATGTCCATTTGAAAAACTTTGAAATTCATATGTGTTGCATAGGCCAGGAAAAGTCGAAGTGCTATGCCCTCTTCCTGCCTGTAACCCTGAGCAACAAGTCGAGCCTTATTGCGGATAACAGTACCAATTTCATCAAATTTATTTCTGAAGATCCATTTGGATCCAATGATGGTACGTTTTCGAGGTCTAGGGACAAGAAGCCAGACATTGTTCCTAATAAATTCGGCTAGCTCTTCCTGCATGGCTGAGACCCAGGCAGGATCACGCATGGCATCATCTATCTCTTTAGGTTCAAAATCATAAATGAAATTAACATAAAGACAGATATTAACAGATTGACGTCGAGTTTTGACACCTGAGGAGAGATTTCCAAGGACCTGATCGATTGGATGACTTTTGGTCCATTGAAGAGCAGGAGGTTGATACTCTTGTCCTGAAGTAGAGGCAGGAAGAGGTGTGAGCATCGAAAGCGGTGAGCATAAGTCTTCACTGCTTGTGGGTTGATCAGGTTCAGGTGTAACTTGAGTAATTGGTAGGGGTGAGCATCGAAAGCGGGTACCCGTCTTTGGAACCGGAACCACCGGTTCCGGAACCAGAAACGATGTGAGTGGTTCCGGTTCCGGTTCCTAAAATACGGAACCGATCAAGACCGTTTCTGGTTTCGGTTCTTGTTTTTTTGGAACCGTTACCCGCCGGGTACCCGCTATTTTTTAAATAATATATATTATATTAATAATTAATATATTTTTAAATCAAAGATTCAGGTGGACTTCACCTCAGGTAACTCAAAACACTATTTTCGTTTGATTTTTATATAGATTTTGGTTTCTACTATCGATTTTCAATTTTGATTTATGGAATCTTGACTTTCTGCTATTGATTTACGATTTGGTTTCTGTTTGCTTTATGCGTCATATTTTTCTTAAGATGGTAAAAGTCTATTGCTTATGGAAAAGTAAATATTTTTCCTAAGATGGTAAGCAAATATAATAAATTTTATTGCTGGCAAATGCTACTGTGTTATGTACCGGTTCCATGGAAAATAGCTGGGTACCCGGTTATGCTCACCCCTAGTAATTGGGGTAGCTTCAATTACTGCAGGAACATGTATTTGAGTTGGTGGGGAAGATTCGTCAAAACCATTTGGCAATTTTTGAGAAGTTGGATCAACAATGGGAATATCAGGGACTTCAAAGAAAGAGTCAGCCCACTGATTTATTTGTCTTGAGGGTGAGGGAAGGTAGGACCCGATTCATCAAAACGAACATGAATCGTTTCCTCTATGGTTTGTCTTCGTTTGTTGAACACACGGTAAGTTTTAGAAATACAAGAGTATCTAAGGAAGATTCCATCATCAGATTTGGAATCAAATTTTCCCATATTATCTTTGTTGTTCAGGATGTAGCACACACAACCAAAGATATGGAAATGTTCAATGGATGGTTTCGTGTTACAAAACAGTTCATAGGTAGTCTTTCTGAAGTACTTAACTATCAGGGATCTGTTCTGAGTGTAACATGCAGTGTTGACAGCTTCAACCCAGAATTGAGTGGCAAGGTTGGCTTCACTCAACATTGATCGTGCAACTTCAATCAAGGTTCTGTTTCTTCTTTCAGCAACACCATTTTGCTGAGGAGTTTTTACGGATGAGGAATTTTAGGAAATACCTTTCTCATCAAAGAAGGTTTCTAGGGTATTGTTCTTGAATTCAGTACCATAGTCACTCCTGATAAAGCGAACAGAAAGGTTGTTGAGCTTTTCCATCTTCCTGACGAACATAATGATTTCTTCAGGAGCATCACTCTTGGATCAAAGAAAGAACACCCATGTATATCTGGAATATTCATCAACAATCACCAGAGTGTACTTCTTTGCAGCAATGGATTGGACATTAACAAGTCCAAAAAGATCCATGTGGAGAAGATGTAGAGGGGAACTGATGGAGGAAATATGCTTGGACTTGAAGCTAGCCCTGGTCTGTTTTCCTTTCTCACATGCTGAACAAAGAGATACCTTTGTAAAGCGAAAGTCAGGAAGATTAGTAACAAGCTTGTTGATAGATAGTTGATTCAGCATTTTGAAGTTGAGATAAGATAGACGCTTGTGCCAAAGCCAGTTTATATCAGTAGAAGCACGTGATACAAAACAAACGTTGTCAGTAGAAGTATTCATATTGATGATGTAGACATCGGCCTTTCTAGCACCAGTAAGAATAACTTCTTTGTGTTTGTTTTTGACTTTGCACTTTTTCTTCGAGAAAGAAACTTTGTGATTCTTATCATATAGTTGACTGAAGCAAAGAAGATTGTGCATCAGGCCTTCAACATAAGCAACTCTTTTGAATGTAGTTACAACATTGGTCAGGGTGCCATACCCTCGAGTTTGGCCTTTACCGGTTACACCAAAGGTCATTGAAGGACCCTTTTCGTCTCGGAAGTCAGAGAGGACAGATTTTGAGCCAGTCATATGTCTTGAGCATCCACTATCTAGGTACCAGATGCCCTTATCCTGTAAGATTTAGAGTATAACTTTTCTTTGGTACCCATAAGACTATGGATCCAGAATTCTCAGTAGGTTTGGTAGAGTCAGTGGCAGCCTCAACTGATTTGTCAGTTTTTGTGGCTGGAGTCTTGACTGAAGGAACAGTCTTGACAACCTTCTTTCCGTTGACTGTTTTGGCAGTCTTAGGATGTTTCCTTACCGTAGCTGATTTTTCAGCTTGGTAGCATCAGGACACTTACTCGCAATATGGTCATTTAATTCACAGTGATAGCATTTGCGATATAGAAAGCGTTTTGTGGGGTCCAAGAAGTCTTTGAACTTCAAGTGAGCAGGACCAATACCAAATACACCCTTGGCATCGGACAGAGGAGGAATAGGTTTCTTCTCCTTGCGTTCAGCTTAAGGTCGATCTTCAGTCTAAGATTAGGATTTTGAGAAAAGGATTTTGTTCCTGAGACTGATGGTCCACCACTAAGACATTTATTGTTCTTTGGCTTGGGGTTCTTGGTCTTTGAAGGTGACACAGTTTTGGATTTTTCCTTAACTATTTTCTTTTTGCTCTAATGAGCACCTTCAGTGTGAGAGTTTGCAGAAGAAGACATATTCTCAGGATCATTAGAATCATTAGGATAGAAGAGACAAACGTTCCAAATTTAAGCATGGAACTATTAGGTCTGGACATCCAGGAGTGAATCCAAGACCCTTTTTGTTTTTAATATTTCTTCCTGAGGCTAATATTTCATCAACCTTTTTAGAAGCGTCACTCCATCCGTTGATGGTGACTTTTTCAGCATTTAACTCAGCCAAGGCTCTTTCTTTAGCAGCAAGAACCTTTTCTCTTTCAATGCAAAGAGTCTGATTTACTGATACTTGATCTTTATAGTTTTCTTCTAGAATGGTAAGTTGTTTTATCTTTTCATGACACTCTTTTAGTTTATCAAGAAGATCAATGTTCATTTTTTCAGCAGAGGTCTTACCATTCAAGGCATTGAAGAGATCAATGGTCAGTAAGTCTAGTTGAGTAAGACTTTCAAGGTGGACAAAGTAGGAGGTACCTGGCTGGAAGATTCAGTTACAGAGGTGGAAGCTTCAGGAGCTTTAGCAAGAGCCTCTTCAGGGACCTCTTCTATCTTAGCCATCAGGGCTAAGGTAGGTTCATCAGTAATGGCCATCAGTGCCACTTGAGTGTCTTCTTCATCAGATGACTCATCAGAAGAGACATCATCCCAATCACAGTCTTCAGCAATAAGACCTTTACCCTTTCTCTGAGACTTCATCTTCTTGTATTTGTCTTTCAGCTTTTGGTACTTGGGATTTTTGGAAGAAGTAGTAGAAGAAGGAGCGAATTGATTTTTCTTGTACCTACAATCATTAGCAAAGTATCTTTTACCCTGACAGTTGTAGCAGGTAGCAGTAGCCTTATCAGTAGAATCTGATTTTGGCTTGTCAGTTAGAGAGAGAGGTTTTCTTCATTGGTAGTTTCCCTTTTTGGCAAACTTTTTAAAGGTACGAGTCAGAAAAGTAAGAGATTCATTGAAATCAGGATCTGATTCTGATATGTTAGAATCAGAAGATGCCAATTCAATAATAGTTACTGAATAAGAAGGAGCAGAGACGGGAGGAACTGAATCACATACCAAGGCAAGAGAAGTGCTCTTGGTATCTTTTGTAACTCTTATGAGATTCTTTTTTAGTTAGAGTGAGTGTCTTTATGTCTTTGGACATAGTTAAGCAGGAGGTATAAATCTCCCAGTGTTTAGGAAGAGATTCCATGAACTTGGTGACTACCTCAGAGTTAGAGTAGACAGTACCGATAGTCTTCAGGTGGACCAGTAGATAGTTGAATCTCTGATGCATCTGGGAGAGAGTTTCATCCTTCTAGTGGATGAAGCTTTCGTACTGACGAACCAAGAATATCTTTCTTGATTCCATGAGAACTGCAGTGCCCTCATACTGCACTCATAGGGTGTTTCATATCTCTTTTGCAGACCTTAGATGACATACAGAATGAAATACGTCATCAGGGAGTGACATTGCAAGAAGAGACCTAGCCTTAGTGGCAATATTTGTTGGGAATTTATGCGATAAAATAACATGCACAGTGGATAAAAACAATTCCCAATCATGAGATCCAACCCAAACAGTTTAGACACAATTTAGACAACGTTAAAGATTATACCTTTAGGGTTTATACGGATTGTTCGTCTGGATCGCTAACGGGGAGTACACCACTACTGCACCTCCGAGAAATTAGCTACTAGACCGCGTATGGAATTACCCCAATACACAAATCAGTCTGATTTGTGTATGTGTGTGTGTCGTCGATTGAGAGGAGAGAGGGAGATTGAGAGGGTTTTTCAGGCTTTTCTTTTCTGGTAAGCAACTAATGAATGGAATGAATGAAACATATTAGGTTTACCATATATTTATAGACCGAATTATGGTAACACCCAATAACCAAAAAGCCCGTTTAGTTAACAAAGCCCACAAGCTTTTTAATTAAACTGAAACACTTATTTAATTAACAAACTATTAATTAAATAATAACCCTTTAATTAATTAATTTAACTATTAATTAATTAGCCATAAATAATAAACATTATTATTTATTTCTCTCTACAATAATTAATTATACTTAATTAATTATTCCACACAACTTGGTAAATCCCGAGTATCTCTAATTTGGTGTGTAGCAGTGTGACCCACTAGTGCCTTATAACATTGGACACGGTAAACCGCGTTACTGTCTTGCACATAATCCTTTCAATATTGACTTGGCGTCTGTCTTCATCATTCCAATTAGTCACTGGCTTCTCTAGTTCCCTTGCGGGTATTCCAGGTTGGCCATTTGCAGCAGGAACAACAAGGACTGTTTGTGTAGGAACATTTGGTCCATGTTCCAGGAAGTATGGGATTTGAGGATCAGCACCGGATAGAAATAGTTCCATCCTGGTTTTCCAAAGAGTAAAGTTGTCTTTGTTAAACCTTGGTGGTTTTCTAGTGGAGCCAGTATCAAAGTAGCTATCCTTAGCTTGAAGAGCCATGGATTAGAGAGAAGGATTACAAGATTTTTCTAAGAAGAAAAGAGAGCTTGAATCTGCTCTGATACCACTTGTTGGTGTCAAGGGGTGACCTTCAAGTAAGGATTAGTGTTTGGGATTATAGAAGTGTTGGGTTTTATACAATTTTAGTTTCAAAAACTCATATTTAGCAACGGAAGCAAATTAATCGTATAACAATAAAACAAGTTTTATTCCCAAACAAGGATCATCATGCAACACTTGGAAGGATTAAAAAACAACCAAAGAGGGAATAAGAAATAACAACCTTTGTAGATCTTTGAGTCCTCAAGGGGAGGCTTGATAGTTGATGAAGAAGGCAAAGATCCAAGCAAGAATCTTTCTATATGTATCCACCAACAAGTCACCAAACCACCTTGAAATGCTAGTTTCCACTTGTAAATATTGTTGTTCTTAAGCCTTAATAACTTATACTAAATAAGTTATAAAAGGAGAAGCAACAAGATCACTTAAATCTACACAACCATTGCTAGAAAAGTGAGAGAGGGAAGAAACTTGGAAGCCTAAGGTTTTGATGCAAGAAAAGAAGAAAAAGAACTAGTTTATTTTTCATGCCAAAGCCTTCTTTATATACTTCCATCCAAGACAACTACACCATGCCTTGAATTAATGCAAGTAAGGTCTTCAAAGTAGCATGTCCATGAGTAAGAAAGTCATCACAAGCCATCCCTCCCATGCCATGAAACCCATGGTTTCATGATGAGAAGATGGCAAGGTAGTGTGATGTTTACTCAAGGTAAACTAGCTAGTTCTATGTATATTAGTAAGTTCCATTCCATATGGTTAGATACCTAGACTTTCTAAGGTTCCAAAATAATGTACATGACATAAATATTCATACCTTATGAATATATCTAGTTTTTGCTATTTAAATTATTATTTCCAATAAACAATAATTCCCAATTTAAATACAAGTGTTAATTATATTTATTAATAATCAAATTACTTAATAAATAATTAATTAGTGTTTACTTGTTTTATGGTGTGACCCTATAGGATCATATGTTATTAGCAAATATCATTACATAATGAATCTTGAGCATAAAAGATCTTTCAATCTCCCACTTGCACAAGGTTCATCGTGCATTGATATAGACAGTGGTCAACGTCTAGCAACGCATTACTGCCCCCAATAACACACGACGAGGTGCCATTCAATCAACATCCAATTCCCCTTAGCTCAAAGCTACAATTGGTGTATCAGGTAAGTTATCAGTTATCCCTTTGTCACAGACATCATGTTGAACATGAGATACGGATCGCAATCAATCTCATTTTGGTGTTCAACTTTTGATAAGGCGCCTTAGACGTCTAACTCTCACCGAGTAAGAGGAACAAATCCCTTCCGACTGCATATGCCTCTTGCACAGTTCACATTATAACCAATAATGGCCTTTATAGCTGCCTGTTCAAAGAACAGCGTTGGACCACATCAAAGTACAACATTCCCCATACTCGAGTCCCAAATATGTATCTAAGGTCTAAGGATACAAAGATAATACCTTTATCAAGTATCACTCATGATAGCGATCCATGTAGTGATCTTGAACGGGTCAAATCCAGTACTTGTTCCCTGACAAGTACCTATGAACTTGGTTGCAACCTTTTGCTATTTTCATCTCTATGAAACATCAAACCAATCCAATTCATATTAGTCTTACTTCATTTTGTTCCCACAATAATGATTGACTATGGACATTTAGAATAATTAAACTATTCAAGGATTTAAACATGTTAATCTAGAACTCAATAAGTATTTAATGAAAAGATCATATTCCATATATATCATAATCATTACAATAGTCATTGATTATAAGTTCAATGTTCAATACTAAACCAAGATTAAATCCATTCACTAGAATAACGAAGTCCTATTCCTCTAGCATGACCTTCAAATTTGGCTTGCGATAGGGGCTTCGTGAATGGGTCTGCCAAGTTATGATCTGTGTGTACTTTGCAAATACAAATATCACCACTTCCAACTTCATCACGAATGTAGTTCAACCTTCGGTGAACGTGCCTTGTCCTTTGATGTGACATGGGCTCTTTGGCTAAAGCAATAACACCCTCATTGTCACAAAAGATCTCTAGGGGATCCTGAATGGAAGGAACAACCCCTAGTTCATCAATGAACTTCTTCATCCAAGCAGCTTCCTTTGCAGCTTCCGAAGCAGCAACGTATTCTGATTCTGTAGTGGACTGTGCCACAACACTCTGTTTGGAACTTTTCCATGAAACCGCACCTCCATTCATAATGAAGACATATCCTGATTGTGACTTACAATCATCCCGATCAGTTTGGAAAGAAGCATCAGTGTAACACTTTACATTAAGCTCTTCTTCCAAACCTCCATAGACAAGGAACATTTCTTTAGTCCTTCTTAAGTACTTAAGAATGTTCTTCACAGCCATCCAATGACTGTCTCCTAGATTTTGTTGATATCTGCTCGTCATGCTCAGAGCACACATACATCAGGTCTACTACAAATCATGGCATACATGATTGAACCAATAGCGGAGGCATATGGGATGCCATTCATCTTTTCTAGCTCAACCTTTGTGCTAGGACTTTGAGATGTACATAAAATAATGCCAGGTTGCATTGGTACGAATCCCCTCTTAGAATGTTGCATCTTGAACCGCTTCAAGACTTTGTCAATGTATGTACTTTGACTTAAACCTATTAATCGCTTTGATCTATCTCTAAAGATCTTTATACCAAGAATGTATGCTGCCTCTCCCAAGTCTTTCATTGAGAAGCATTTTCCAAGCCAAGACTTAACACCTTGCAAGGTCGGAATATCATTTCCCATGATTAGTATGTCATCTACATACAAAACTAGGAATGTTACTATGCTCCCACTAGTTTTCTTGTAAACACAAGTGTCATCTTTGTTTTTGATAAAACCATACTTTGTGATTTGCTCATCAAAACGAATATTCCAAGTTCGAGATGCTTGCTTCAATCCATAAATGGATCTTTTAAGCTTACACACTTTATTAGGATTCTTTTGGTCGACAAAACCTTCTGGTTGATCCATATAGACATCTTCTTCCAAGAGTCCATTAAGAAAAGCGGTTTTGACATCCATTTGCCATATCTCATAGTCATAATATGCGGCTATGGCAAACAGTATCCTAATTGATTTAATCATAGCAACTGGAGAGAAGGTCTCGTCATAGTCAATACCATGAGTTTGAGTGAAACCTTTTGCAACAAGTCTTGCTTTATAAGTGTGTATATTACCATCCATGTCAGTCTTCAACTTGAAGATCCACTTACTCCCTACAGTCTTACAACGGGGAGGAAGATTAACCAAGTCCCATACTTGATTCTCAAACATGGATTGCATCTCAGTGTTCATGGCTTCACGCCATTTGTCAGAGTTAGAATTTGACACAGCTGCCCGATAGTGGATAGGTTCATCGGAACTCATCAAGAAACATTCGTCAATGAGAAATCCATATCTCTCAGGTTCTTGACGAACTCTATCAGATTTTCGAACGCCTTGTGTTTCAATTGGTCCATGAACAACCATCTGTTCATCTTCAACAACTTCTTGTTGCGTACTAGTGCCAACTTGAGTTGCATCTGGCTGTGGTTCTTGATCTTCTTCAAGATCCACTTGCCTCCCACTTGCTTCATCATTTAGAAACTTGTTTTCTAAAAATTCAGCTCTTCGTGCAATAAAAATCTTATTCTCACTAGGGATGTAGAAGTAATAACCTAAACAATCTTTAGGGTATCCTACAAATATGCATTTGGTAGATCTTGGATCGAGTTTGCTAGAAGCTTCTTGTTTCACATAAGCTTCGCAACCCCAAACCCTCATGTATAATAGGGATGGAACCTTTCCATGCCAGATCTCATACGGAGTTTTGTCTACCTTTTTAGTTGGTGCCATATTCACAATACGGGCGGCAGTGAGTAAGGCATAACTCCAAAATGATAGTGGAAGAGTGCTTCGACTCATCATAGAACGAACCATATCAAGTAAGGTTCGGTTCCTCCTCTCAGACACACCATTATTCTGCGGTGTTCTGGGTGGAGTGAGTTGTGAGACAATCCCACAATTCCTAAGATGATATTGGAACTCTTCACTGAGTTATTCACCTCCTCTATCTGAACGAAGGACCTTAATGGTTTTGTTGAGTTGATTTTCAACTTCACTTTGAAAGAATTTGAACTTTTCAAATGCTTCATGTTTATGTTTCATTAAGAACACATAACCATAGCGACTAAAGTCATCAGTGAAGGTGATGTAATATCTTTCACCATATCTCGACATGACTTTGAATGGACCACATACATCAGTATGTATGATTCCTAACAAATCACTTGCCCTTTCACTTGAACCAGAGAAAGGGGATTTTGTCATCTTTCCACATAAACAAGATTCACATATATCAAACGATTCATTATCATTTGCCTCCAAAAGTCCACTCTTTTGGAGTTGGGATATGCGCTTCTTATTTATATGGCCAAGACGACAATGCCATAGATAGGTTTGGTTCAAATCATATTTGATTATTTTGGTGTTTACATGATAAATGGAATTAATGCTTGAAGAACAATCAAGGTTTAATTCATATATTCCATTAATAGGCCTTGCCTCAAAATAGAATATTCCTTTAAAAAAAGAGTGAATATTATCATCAACAAATTGATAATTAAAACCAGATTGTTTTAAACGCGAAACTGAAATTATATTGCGAGTTAAACTTGGAATATAACAAACATTGTCTAACAATAAGTACAAGCCATTTGGTAAACACATTTCAAAAGTTCCTATTTCTTGGACTGCAACTTTTGCTCCATTGCCCATGTGTAGTTCCATATCGCCTGCCTTCAGTTTCTTACTCCTTCGAAACCCCTGTAATGAATTACAAATATGAGTTCCACACCCGGTATCAAATACCCAAGTAGTAGATGAAAAAGTAAATATTCCCATTTCAATCATGAAAATAGATATACCTGAAGTGCCCTCCCCGGCCTTCTTGGTTTTCAACCCAGCAAGGTAAGTGGGACAATTCCGCTTCCAGTGACCGACGACGCCACATTCAAAACATGCATCTTCTTTGGCCACTTTTTTCTTCTTCTTCGGCTGTTGGGGTTTGGAAACATTTTTCCTCTTTCCCTTACCACCTTGTGGTTTAGCCTTGAAGTTCTTGCCTTTGGTCTTCTTGATTTGTCCTTCCCGGATCATGAGCACTTGAGATGGTTTCTTTGGGATGTTCTTCTCGGCAGTTTTTAGCATCGAATGCAACTCCGAGATGGGCTTATCCCAACCATTCATGTTGTAATTCATGATAAAGGTGTCATACAACTTTGGCAAAGAGTTAAGGATCAAATCCGTTGCCAAATCAAGTGGATAAGGAGAGCCTAGTCTCTCTAAATGATCCAATTGACTCTTCATCTTAAGAACATGAGTGCTTACATTTCCACCCTCCTCCATTTTAAAACCATGGAGCACTCGAACAGTTTCGAATCGCTCGGTTCTTGCTTGCTTTTAAAACATTTGTTTAAGATGTGCAATTATATCATATGCTTCAAGATGTTCCAGATCCTTCTGAAGGTCTGGAATCATCGTAGCAAGCATTAGGCATGCGACATCGATCGAGTCATCAGAATGCTTGACCCAGATGTCATGGGCAGCCTTTGGAGTAGTTTGGGGTTCTTCGGGAACGGGTTTCTCAAGAACATATTCCTTTTTTTCTTGTTTTAGTACAATTCTTAGGTTGGGGTACCAGTCTAAGAAATTTGAATGGTTAAGTTTTTCCTTCTCAAGGATTGATCGGATTGACATTGGGTGAGAGTGATGTTGAACAAAAGTAGTCGGTGGAGCCATCTACAAAATATTTACAAAGTTTTTATTTAGTATTTAGTTCTTTAAAATTAATACCCTTTTGTTTCTAAAACATTAATTTTTAAAGGCTAGAATCCAAGTTGCATAACAAATAAATGGTTAGGTAACTCACTTTATCCCATTCATTTAAATCAACAAGGTAAGTAACGATTTACTAATTACATCCAACTATAATTTCTAGTTGCATAGGATCTTTAACAACATTTTGTTAACATGACATGTTTGATCCCATCTATGCCTCAGATCTCTTTTGTTTTGGTGACTCACTTTATCACAAAAGAATTCCGATCAAGTCATCCAATTAAAGAAACTTGTATAATCGGTCTATAACTGTTATAGAAATTACGAATACACTTCGGCCACCAAAAGATAACACAAGTGGTTAGGTGACTCACTTTATCCCACAAGCATCTAACAAATGGTGATGCGAATGTTTCAAAATTTGGATGGCATAGACTTGCGTTTGAAAGGGATTTATAAATGTTTTATAATTCTAGTTTAAAACATCTGATATCATGGTTACTGCATGCATCCAATAAGTCATGGTATAAAAAAAATCACATTTTAGGTTCTATATAAATCTAGTTTTATATATTTCGACGCAATCAAACTTTAAAATTAATATCTTATATATTAAGTTCGACGTTTGAGCGTTATAGAACCATTTCGAACCTTTTAATAAAACTTCCTTTTATTATAAAGACGTAGAGTTCAGATAAGTTTCAAAATCACCATTTCAAACTTATTAATTTCAAAATTTCAAAATTTGTCATAATAGAGCTTTCAAAACAAAACTATTTTATTTTAAAGTCTCATTTTATACATCTTATGTTTAAAAGTCATATTTTGAAAACCAAACTCCATGTGATGATATTTATGTTCAAAATATTATCTAGCATGCAAAATCCTATTTTACCAACCAAGCATAGTATTAACATAAAATTAAACATCACAAGCATGCATATGTGCATAAACCAAGCCATAAACTAGTGACATTTTGTGAGCCATCACAAAATGCCAAGTCCATTCCTAAAGGGACAAAAAGAACAAATCTTCTAAATGATGTTCTTCAAGCTCCCACTTGCTTAGACAACTCCTTGTAGCAAACTCTTGAAAAATCCATGGAAGTTGTAAAACTTCACAAAACCATAGGGTTGATTTCGACCTTCAAAATGGCCACCATCTTCAATCTTGTTACATTTTATATAAAGATAAACTAGTCTAAAACTAATCTATTACTTACAAAATAAACAAGATCAAAAAGTAACTATTAAATTATTACATACCATATGAATAAAAGAATATTACAACCATTTTGAATAATCAACACAAACAACATCACAAAAGGTCCATGGCTTGTTTATGCACTCAAATATACATATAAACATAAAACAACTCTTTGTTTTTCTAAGACAACTTGTATGACCAAAAATGCATGTAAACTTTTGGTCAAAAACAAATAATAACAATATTATAGTTGTCATAGAAAACATGTATAAACATATTCTTACAAAAGAAAGTTATCCATGTTTTCCAAAAACTAAGATCATCCAAATGATCAAAAAAAAAAAAAAAATGTAACCAAGCTTGCAAGATGGCTCTGATACCAATTGTTGGGTTTTATACAATTTTAGTTTCAAAAACTCATATTTAGCAACGGAAGCAAATTAATCGTATAACAATAAAACAAGTTTTATTCCCAAACAAGGATCATCATGCAACACTTGGAAAGATTAAAAAACAACCATAGAGGGAATAAGAAATAACAACCTTTGTAGATCTTTGAGTCCTCAAGGGGAGGCTTGATAGTTGATGAAGAAGGCAAATATCCAAGCAAGAATCTCTCTATATGTATCCACCAACAAGTCACCAAACCACCTTGAAATGCTAGTTTCCACTTGTAAATATTGTTGTTCTTAAGCCTTAATAACTTATACTAAATAAGTTATAAAAGGAGAAGCAACAAGATCACTTAAATCTACACAACCATTGCTAGAAAAGTGAGAGAGGGAAGAAACTTGGAAGCCTAAGGTTTTGATGCAAGAAAGGAAGAAAAAGAACTAATTTATTTTTCATGCCAAAGCCTTCTTTATATACTTCCATCCAAGACAACTACACCATGCCTTGAATTAATGCAAGTAAGGTCTTCCAAGTAGCATGTCCATGAGTAATAAAGTCATCACAAGCCATCCCTCCCATGCCATGAAACCCATGGTTTCATGATGAGAAGATGGCAAGGTAGTGTGATGTTTACTCAAGGTAAACTAGCTAGTTCCATGTATATTAGTAAGTTCCATTCCATATGGTTAGATACCTATACTTTCTAAGGTTCCAAAATAATGTACATGACATAAATATTCATACCTTATGAATATATCTAGTTTTTGCTATTTTAATTATTATTTCCAATAAACAATAATTCCCAATTTAAATACAAGTGTTAATTATATTTATTAATAATCAAATTACTTAATAAATAATCAATTAGTGTTTACTTGTTTTATGGTGTGACCCTATAGGATCATATGTTATTAGCAAATATCATTACATAATGAATCTTGAGCATAAAAGATCTTTCAAGAAGGGGGGGGGGGTTGAATATAATCACACAAATTTTTACTTTTAAATTCTATGTTTTATAAACACTTTGAATTTACAAATTGTTGCAGAATAGAAGAAACTATGTCTAATCTAAACAATCTAAGTTACAATCTTTCACTATGCACTAAGTGAGAAGATTAAGAAAAGATAAGAACTAAAGGAATAAAGAGAGAAAGGATTAGGGTAGAAAGATGGATGAAGAAGAGGTATGGAGAACATCTTCTTTACGTCCATTTATACCCCATGCATTAAATACATGCAAACCTACTATTGTGTACATGTCACACTCTTAGAGGTCCTTTGTACTATTTACTATAAACAAATGTCTTTGCATGGTGTGAAAAAGAGTGCTTATATAAACAGTTGCCTTGAGGTCTGATAAGTACGGAGGGAACAGTAAAGTGACTGTCCTTGTGTACTTTTTGTGTCAGTAAAGGCATGTAATCCTTTTGTGCATTAGGTAAAGACATTATACTAGTCCTTCAGGATCAGGATACTGATCAGTGAGGAAGGCCCTGATACTGATGAGGATCAGGGGTCATTGTATCCTGATGGTCTTCAGGAAGTCATACGAGTTTGAGCAGCCTGCTATCACTGAGTTCCGTCTTCAGATCACGAGCATGTTGTTCCTGTCATCAACTATTTCTTCGACGTCGCTGATGGTTCTTTGAGTATGATCTTGATGTCTTCAGGAGGTCTTCACTTTGATGGTCAGGATCAGTAGTCCTCAGAACAGACTCTTTCAACTTCTGATCCTGATCCTGAACTTCTAAACTTACAAACTACAACTTAAATAACAAGGAATAACATTGAACAATATCAGTGATAATTCTTCAAGCTGTAATAGAAGCAAAGACCTATTCACTAAGTAAAGTAAGGATCATTATCATTTCATCAGGTCTAAGGAGAGCTGGATCAACAAAACACCTCCTTTTTCTTTTCTTCAAGCTAAAACACACACTCACACACTAATTGTTTGCCAAAAATGGGTAAAACCCTAAAATTATTACTTAAATAGCTAGATTAAGGGCCAAGCCCATACCACATTTGGATAAAGCCCATCATCATTAGCACTATGGGGGTTTGATACAAATACCCCTCCTCCCACAAAACTCTTACAAACTTGGTACAAAATTCTTAATTTAACTCAAGTAATCAACTCGGATTCTTTGGTCATTACAACCATCAAAACCATTGATTAAAAGTACAAACCACCATTGAAAACCATCAAAAACCTCAAACCCACCATTCTCATCATCATTTCCTCTCCTCCACCACCACATTAATTGGGGTAGATGCATATCAAAATCTGGGTTTCAAAAATCAAAAGGTTTTCTACTTGAATTTTTTTTTTGTCATCATTACTTTAAACGAAACATAAAAATTCAGATTTTTATAAAACAAAAACCAATTTTTTTATCAAAAACTACTTAACAGATCTGAAAAGTTTGCGGAAGTGGCTCTGATACCACTGTTGGGATTTATAGACAAAAACCAATAACGCAGCGGACAAAACAATAATAAAAATCCCGACAGAGATCCAACCGCAACTTATCAAACACTATATCGAAAGGGGGTTTTTATGCGTTTACCTTTAACGATACTAAAACTGCTCCGGAAGCTAGTGAGGGATACACCACTACTGCCCCACCTTTGAGACTGGCTGCTAGACCGCCTTGGACTGATTGGAAAAGAAAAATCCGGCGAGTGTGTGTGTGTGTGTGTGTGTGTGCGTGGCCGACGGCCAAAAGAGAGAGAGAGAGAGTTTTTTTGGGATTTCTTGGTGGAAAAGTAATAATGAATATCAGATCAACATTCAATTACGCAAACCCTTTATTTATATAGGTAAATATGGTAATGTTAAAAGAATCCCAAACCATAAATAACTCTTGATAATTATCTTTTAATTAATTATATTATTAATTATAAATAATTATATTTAACTAATAATAAATAAACAATTTATTATTTATTCTTTCTCTCTCTTTTAATAATTAAACTTAATTAATTATTTCCACCATAAAAAATCCAAATGGTCTAGAGTTGGGTGTGTAGCAGTGTGACCCACTAGTGTCTTATAACATTGGACATGGTAATCATTAACTATTGTCTTGCACATAATCCCTTCACTTTTGAGGCTGCTTAGACTTCTTTCTTCTAGGGGCTTAACATTCCCACTAAGATCAACAAGGGAACTGTCACAGAAAATGCATCTCAGCCACAGACGGTTGACCAAACCCTAAAGGCCCTTCTAGAGAAAGGAACCACTGACCCGATGTTCGATTAACCTCAATCCTCTTACCCCGAGTGGGAAATAACCCAAAGGATCAAACCCAGACTTCAGGCTCAATCCTCTAGTGTAAGTCCCTTTGAACCTGGAGTCTCTCACTCGTGGTCTATGGCTCAACATACTCTGGATCTACAAGATGACCTTCTAAGCTAGGAGGTGATCATTAAGGAAGAAGACGAGGATAATATTGTAGAGGGTTTAGGATCAGAAAGAGTGATAGAAGGAGTAAAAGATGTCGAAGGCACACATCCAACCCCCTTCCAGTGCTACCCACATGTTTGAGGGCCCAGTTCAAGTGGGACCCCTCATTGAAACAGGAGTGCGCACTCCGTTCCATACCCCACCCCTAATTCTGTCTTAATCCTCTCAAAAGGGTGTTGGTAAAGAAATAAGAGACCCTTCTCCCAAGGGCTCGACAGAACTCAGCACAGAGGAATTCGTTGCTTCTCACTCACTTTTAGAACTCCAAAAAGGTGCTTTAGAGGTACTACCTAAGAACACAGAGGCTTTGGCTATTGGACATCCCAAGTCTCCACTCAGTCACTCTGTGAAGGCTGGCTCTGAACCACCTGTACATGATACCGACAGAACACTGGTAGTTTCTCATTCCAAGGGGATTCGAGGATCCGGTGGAAGTCTCTGAACAGGTAACATCAACGCATCCGCTAAGGGCGTCCTACACTCCACGACTACTAAGTCACCATGTGTTGGTGATTTATGTTTCTCGAAGGCCTATGTGACGAAGGATGAGTTTAAAACCTTCACCACAAAGGTCTTCACTAAACTGGATGAGTTGAAAAGCTCGATCACCCCCAACACCCAAATCGCAGAAGTTCTGGCAGCCAGCACAAAGGCTTTGAAGGCGCTCACACAGGCCTCAACCTCTTTACGCTCTAAAATCGACTATGTCTGATCTGTCACAGGCTCTATCTACGATGGTTCCTTCTATAGAAGTCTTACAGAAGTTCAAAGACGACCTCATCTCTGTAAGTCGAACTCTGGTAACTGATCTTCTCTCTGCTGGCTATGCAGATTACTCTGCCTTCTAGGCTGAGATCAAGAACATGGTGAACTCTGCAATTGTCATGGGTCAAGCTTCTACATCCTCTCAATGAAACCTTAATCAGTTGGCTACCTAGAGAGAGATCACAACGATGGTGGTAGTTTTGGCAAACATTATTCATAAGGAGAATGAAAACATCACCCGTGACTTTCGCAAATCTCACTAAGCTACCGCCAAACATATCCAACAGATGTCTACGAACCTCATTGTTGAAGGCTTTCGCTTCCAGAATTCTCTGCAAAAGTGTAAAGTGACGTTCTCTTTCACTCCCATCTTAATATCAATGCTGCTGTTCTTTCTGTCGAAGACCTTATTAAGCGTTTGGAGGATACGATCCAAGGAATTCTTGACGGCATTCTGCAGCTATCTCCTACCAGTTTCTTTGCAGAAGCTGCTGGGCATGATCATCAGGGAGGTAATGACCCTGATGACCATGAGGGGGAGAACAAGAACAAGGATAAAGGGCCTCCATCAGAAGCTCCAGTTCAAACTGCTCATCCTAAAGCTTTAGTGTCCAAACCCGTAGAGACTCCTACGACATCTAGAAAAAAGAAAACCACGGAGCGACCACTCAAAATTGTGGAGTCTGCTGGCGAAGTCTTCTCCAAGAAGAAGTCCTCTAGTGACAAGGCGAAGAAGAAGAAAGATAAGGGGAAAGGGATTGCTAAGGCCCCTCTGCTAGAATCTAGCTCAAATGATGACATGGAGATAGACCTTGGGGACCTCACCGATCCAAAAGATGAGGTTCTGATAAATGTCATGAGAGAATCTAAGGCAATGTCAAAAGGAAAGATTCCTCCTCCTTGACAGCCCAAAGCCAGTGAAGGCTCCTCTACCAAACCCTCTGGAATCCCATAGTCCTCCGCACGTACTTTTGATGACTTGGGAGATTTTGTCCAGTTGCACCTAGAAGGTGACACGCTTGGAGTGGGAGGAAGGGTTCAGGAGATCATCTCCCAGATGAATCAAATACCGAAGCCATTTGCGCCTAGATTTGTTGATCCACTGCAGACTTTGGAAGAAGAATACCACTAGCTCTACGGTGCAGTTGACACAGAAGCATGCTTTGAGCCAGAGTTGGTTAACCTTGATGCAAAGTAGAAGTACAAGTTGATGTTGAAGACCAAGAATCCTGATATGGTCGCCTCCAATAGTGCCATCAACAAATTGAACAGTGTTGATCCAGCTCTCCTAAGACCTGATGAAATGATAATGATCCTGAATCTTTACTTAGTGAATAGGTTTTACTTCTGTTATAGCTTGAAATTCACTTGAATTTGGTATGATTTCTTGACTTTTTTATGTTTTTTTGAAAATGGAGGTTTGAGTTTTGATGTTCTTCATTTGATCATGATTTGGATCTGAATTTGATTGTTTGTGGTTAATATGATGTTTTTACTGTGTTAGGAAGTGATTTTGAGTCAAAATTTGGTGATTTGAGCAGTAATTTTTGAGTTTTTTTTACCTTTTGCTCGGTTTTTGTTCGGTTTTCCGAACTGATATTCATATTTTCCGAATTGGAATATTCATAAATTCCGAATCGGAAAATACAAGTTTTCCGAATCGGAATTTTGAAGTTTTCCGAATCGGAAAATTTTTTGGACTCGAATTGTTGTTTAGATCTGATCTTACTCATTTTCCGACTTGGTATTAGTCAATTTCCGATTCGGAAAACATCATTTTCCGATTCGGAAATTGCCCAAATACCAACTCGATTTTTTTCTCGGAACTCTTTCAAGTTTATCTTTTCCGATTCGGAAAACTACCTTTTCCGATTCGGAAAATTGAAAAATCCGAATCGGAATATAGTGTTTTCCGAATCGGATTAGTTTAAGCAAAAAAAAAAAAAAAAAAAAAAAAAAAATCGGAATATAGTGTTTTCCGAGTCTGGAAGCGTTTTTCGGGCGTTTTTTCACGTTAACTTTCTTAGACTTCTTATCTGATTCTACCGTGGAAAATTTCAGTCATTTTTAAGAAGGTCATTTTTTCCCGAAAAATGCCGGTTTTTCCGAGATTTTGGTGATTTCCGAGAGGTTGATTTTCTGGACTATTCTTTCAATTTCGCAGTCAAAATCAACTTTCAAATTTTTGAAAAATATTTTTTCTCGGGATTTCACTATTCACCGGTTGACTTTACAGTTGACTTTTTGACTTTTGTCACTAACCTTTTTGTTGATCAAAAGAAGTGTTCAGATTAGCCACAGATTCTCAGATTAGTATACCTCCAGAAGTTCGGAAGAAATCTACCAGTTTCAGTGAATTATCGATCATTTTCAAGTTCTACGAAGATGTCTAGAGATCTTTTGAGTATGGGTTCGAAGTCAAAGCCTCCGGTTCTTCAGATAGGCGAATATCCGCAATGGCGAGTTAGAATGATTCAATTCCTCAACAACATCGATAAGACACTTATGGTGAGTATTCAAGAAGGTCCGATTAAGCCCTACATTGACATTTCGGGTACACCCGAGACTGCCACTACTCCCGCGATTGAACCAAGGCGTGTGTTCAAACTCTTTAGGCATTACAATGAGCTAGAAAAGATTAGAGCTGAACTTGATGACAAAGCTCTTACTTTACTCACGATGGCGATTCCGAACGATTTGTTTAATCGTGTTGATAGTAGAAATACAGCGAAAGAGTTGTGGGATGAGTTGGAGAAACAATTTCAAGGGACGGAAAGATCAATCCAAGCTAAGCTAAACCAAGCAATCGGAGCTTATGAAGGGTTTAAAGCTTTAGAGGGAGAAACACTTGCAGATTCTTACAGTCGGTTCAACATCATTCTAAATGATTTGAGGAGAAATGGGATGCAAAAGTCTACTTCTGAGATAAACTTCAAGTTCTTGAAAAATCTCAATTCAGAATGGGATCATTACTCGGTTAATCTTCAAATGAACAAGAATTTGGCGGAAGAAGACTTGCATGACTTGTATTCCATTCTTAGTCAGCATGAAGTGAAAGTCAAAGATATTGTGATGAAGCAGAAGAGTATTTCTGATTCTTTGGCCTTGTTGATAGAAAAGAAGAAGAGTGTGCTCCCTAGTGCTAGTTCAAAGAAGAAAAGCCATTCAAAGGCTTTAGTCACCGAGTTGTCTGATTCTGATTCAGAAACACCTGAAGATGAAAGTTCTGAATCCGATGTTGATTTGAAGCGAGTTGCCGACAAGCTTGCTCTTTTGTCTAGTTCTATTCACAAACGTTATGGGAAGAAGAAGTTCTATTCGAAACCCAAGTTCGATAACTACAAAAGAGACAAGTACAAGCCAAAGGATTATGAGAGAAGGCCGGAGAGGAAGAGTTATGAGAAAGAAAAGACAGATGAGAAAGGAAACGTATGTTTCAACTGTGGCAAACCAGGCCATTTTGTCAAAGATTGTAGAGCACCGAAAGTCAGGGATTTTGACTACTACTCTAAGAAGGCTCAACTTGCTAAACGCAAGAGTGAAGGTAAAGTTTTGATGGCGGAAGAAGAATGTTGGTATGATGATACTTCTGATGATGAGGATTCTGCTCATTTCACACAAGTTCACTACAATCTCATGGCCAGTGTGGAAGAAACCATCAACCTTCACAAACAGACCAAAGAAACAAATGAGGTAAGTCAAACTCCTTCTGACTCGGATATGTCTGATAATGATGAATGCTCTTTAGAAGAACAGTTTTTAATTTTAAAAACTGAATTTGATGACTTGAAGGAAAAGATTAAGTTCGAAAGAGCTCGAGTCATTGAATTCAGTAATGAGTGTGAGTTATATAAATCTTTAGCTGATGATCGTGAGCTTGAAAAGGCTGAGATTAGGAAAGAGAAAGCCAAACTAGAATCTCAAATTTCTGAGATGAAGAGTGCTTTAGTCAATTTGGAGTCTGAAAAAGCTGAATATATGATCAAATATGAAGTTTGTTTTCAAGATAGATCTGAGGCTTATGCTAAGATAAAACAATTGGAGGATCTTAATATCAAAAGAGGTCAGACTCAACTGACGCTTAAGCTTTTGACAAATAATCTAAAGGATACTAGATTTTACAATCCGAAAATGGGGTTAGGTTTACCTGAAAATGATGTTTTAAAGAAAGCCCCTAAAGGTCTTTATCAGTTTGATAACTTAAGTTTTCCAAAAATAAATGAGACCTTTGTAAAATCTGGTAGTTCATTATCTGATTCTTCGGATAAAGGTAAAGAAAAAGTTGTTGATGACTCAAGTGATAGTTTTTCAGATTCAAAGCCAAAGAGAAAGAATAACTTTGATTTCACATGTGATTTTAAATATGATGATTTAAATCAAAGTTATAAAACAAGAAAACCCGAGTTTTCTCATACTTAGTGTGTTTCTTTGTATTCTCAAGATGTACAGTCTTTTTCAAATGAATCTGAAAAGCTTAGTAACGATATTGAAAATGAGTCAAAGACTACTGATTCTACTTCTAAATCTGAAGATAAGACAAGTGAACTTGAAAAAGAAACAGATTGTGAAAATCTTTCTGAGTTTATTCAAGTTAATAATCTTTCAGAAAATAAAAGCGTTTCTGATTATGAGTCTGATTCTGATTCTGATGAGACCAAACCATGTTTTGATTCTGATAATGATGATGATATTGAAGCGGGTGTTGAGGAAGAAAAGATAAATTTTATTTCAAACCCCATGTTTGAGTCTCAAGAAACTCCACCTTGTTTTGATCAAAGTATTAAGCCTGAATTGACTGAGTTAAGTACATATGCTGTTATTGACAAAGATGGATATCTTGTGTACAAAAGTTTAGATAGTATGGTTGAAGGAGATATCCTTAAATCAGAACTCAAACTACCAGATGTGGAATTTGGTGCTGTTTTTGAAAAACCAAAGTCGAGTACACAAGATAAACCAAATGTTGTAAATGTTTCAAGTGATAGTGGAATTTCAAAAGATTATAAATCCTCGTGTACTTTGTTAAAGTCTGAAACTTGTTCAATTAATTTTGATGCAAGTACTTTTGAGGTAGGAAGTACTTCTTGTTCTACACTTGAAACATCTTCAAAAGATTCATCTGATGTATGTTCAGTTCCTAAGACACCTATTAACTCAAGTTCTTCTGATTCTACAGATTTAAAAAGTTTTAAACGACATGGCCTAGGGTGGAAGAAGAAAGATTCAAAGAAGAAAAAACGTTTTGTTAAAAAGTCATCCGTTGATGATGCAAATAAATGTAATCTGAATATTAGATTCAATAAGTGTCAAAACTCTTTTGAGTATGCCTTAATGTTTTTTTGCTATGCAACGTTTGCATTGTACTCAGTGTGGTGATAACTCTTTTTCTTTGAACTCTAGTCATGTTAACAAGAAGAGATCTAGTGGTGTTTCTCATGATAAATCTCATGCTTACTCGTTTGATCATCGTGCTAAAGTGTTTAGTGCTAAAAAGAAAAATCTTTCAAAAGCAAAAGATAAATCAGTTGATTTGAAATTTGTGTGCAAATGGATTCTTAAAGATTTACTAAATGCACAAATTTCAAAGTCTGGTATAAACTGTAAGATTTTAGGTTCATCTTCTGATTTGTTAAAGATGTATGAGACCAACAAGAAAGGACCCATTTGGATATGGGTTCCCAAGATGAACTAACATGTTTCTACAGGCCAGGCATATGTGGTATGTCGATTCCGGTTGTTCAAGACATATGACTGGCTACAAGGAGTTGTTGCACAATTATGTGGAACGACCAGGAGGAACAGTTAGTTTTGGGAATAAGACGACTGGTGTCATCAAAGGTTACGGCATTCTTACAAATGGTAAGGTATCCATAAAGAAGGTACTTTATGTTGAGGGGTTAAGTCATAATCTTTTTAGTGCAAGTCAGTTTTGTGATGGTTATAACATTGTTCTATTTTCCATCATTAACTGTCTTATCATTAATAGTGATGGTGTTGAGATTTTTGAAGGGAGAAGGTTTTACAATCTCTATGTGGTTGACTTTCCGGTGATAGATTCGTCGAAACCAGTTTGTTTGTTTTCAAAGGCAACAAAAGGAGAAAGTTGGCTATGGCATAGAAGATTTTCTCATCAGAATTTCTCAGATATTAGCAAACTAGCTAATGGTGGATTGGTGAAAGGTCTTCCAAAGTTGACATTTGATAGAGATTCTTTATGTCCGGCTTGTCAAATGGGAAAGATGAAGAGAAGTTCTCACAAGTCAAAGACAGAATCTTCGTGTCAATCACCACTCGAAATGATCCACATGGACTTATGCGGACCGATGAGAATTCAATCAATTAGTGGAAAGAAGTACATTCTGGTTATGGTTGATGAATACTCACGGTACACGTGGCTAGAATTTCTGAGAATGAAATCTGAAGCTCCCGAGTTGATCATAAAGTTTATCAAGAGGATCCAAGTTCTTTTGCAACTTCCAGTTCGAAAGATTAGGAGTGATAATGGCACTGAATTTAAAAATGCTACATTAGATGCTTATCTAACATCTGTTGGTATTTCTCATAATTTTTCAGGTGCTTATACTCCACAACAAAATGGAGTTGTCGAAAGACGAAACCGAACCTTAGTGGAAGCGGCACGAACGATGCTAGCTTACTCCGGATTACCTCTTACTTTTTGGGCCGAAGCTGTTTCAACAGCCTGTTTTACACAAAATCGAACTATCATCACTAAGCGCTTCAAGAAAACTCCTTATCATATAATCAACCGTCGAGTTCCTAATGTCAAATTCTTTCATGTTTTTGGTTGTAGGTGCTACATTCTCAATAACCGTGACAATCTTGGTAAGTTTGACAAGAAAGCCGACGAGGGATACTTTCTTGGTTATTCGCTAACGTCAAAGACTTTCCGCGTCTACAACAAAAGAACCAAGATGGTTATGGAAACTGTTTATGTGACCTTTGATGAAACCGTGTCAATGACTTCTGAACATAGCAGTTCAGGACTCGAAATTCATAGTCAAGCTTCTCCTACGACTTCTGATTCTATTACTGATCCAAATAGTTCAGAACTCGATTTATTGTTTATGGATGCTTTTCTGGATATTTGTGCAGATAATGAAGATCTCGTTCTTTCCAGAAATCCAAGAGTTGATATTCACGATGTCCCAGAACCTTCAAGTGTGAATGATTCCGGACCATCGGAGAATATTTGTTCTACTTCTAACTCTGATCAGGCTATACCAGTTCCAAGTGTTGAGCAATTAGAGTTAACCCCCGATGATCAATCAGAGATTCCTGCAATCATTGATGAAAATGATAGTCAGAACAATCTAGATGATCTTGCAATTCTTCCTGCTCAGTTGAAATGGACTAGAGCACATCCACTCTACAATGTGATTGGTGATGTCAATGATGGTGTTAAAACGCGATCTGCATCTGCAAATTACTGCCTATACAAAAGTTTCTTGAGCAGAATTGAACCAAAGAATGTCTCTCAAGCCTTAGACGATTCTGATTGGCTTTTAGCAATGCAAGAAGAGCTTCTACAGTTCAAAAGAAACAAAGTGTATCGCTTGGTTCCGAGACCGCAAGATAAATCAATCATTAAAACCAAGTGGATCTTCAGAAATAAGAAAGATGAATCCGGAGTGATTGTCAGAAACAAGGCGCGATTGGTTGCTAAAGGTTATTCTCAACAAGAAGGTATTGACTACGATGAGACTTTTGCACCAGTAGCGAGGATCGAGGCAATTCGAATCTTTCTGGCCTATGCAGCTCACAAGAACATCAAGGTATTTCAAATGGACGTCAAATCTGCGTTCTTGAATGGAGTCTTGCATGAAGAGGTCTATATAGAGCAACCTGAAGGGTTCGTCGATCCAGATTTTCCCGATCATGTATGCATCTTGGACAAAGCATTGTATGGTTTAAAACAAGCTCCAAGAGCATGGTATGAAACTCTGACTAATCATCTCTTATCCAAAGGATTCAAACGAGGTACGATCGATACTACTCTTTTTCTGAAGAAAGACGGTGATGACTTGCTTTTAGTTCAAATTTATGTTGACGACATTATTTTCGGTTCTACTAATCCAGAGTTGTGTACAAAGTTTTCTAAAATCATGGAGACCGAGTTTGAAATGAGCATGATGGGTGAATTGAATTTCTTTTTAGGAATTCAAGTCAAACAAAACCCGGATGGCATCTTTATAAATCAGTCAAAATATATTAAAGATATGTTGAAAAAGTTTCACATGACTGATTGTTCTCCAATTAAAACACCAATGCCAACTGGAAATCTTTTGGGTCCTGATTTAGCCGGTAAACCCGTTGATCAAAAGATTTACAGAAGCATGATTGGTTCTCTTTTGTACCTCACTGCGACTAGACCGGACATTATGTTCGCCACATGTTTTTGTGCTCGTTTTCAAGCTAATCCTAAAGAGTCACACCTTGCGGCAGTTAAAAGGATCTTACGATATCTCAAAGGCACACCCGAGTTGGGCCTTTGGTATCCGAAAGATTCTAGTTTTGAGCTAATATCTTTTACAGATTCAGATTATGGTGGTTGCAAACTGGATAGGAAAAGCACTTCTGGATCATGTCAGTTTTTAGGTGATAAACTTGTTAGTTGGACTTCGAAAAAGCAAAATTGCGTCTCCACTTCTACGGCCGAAGCAGAATATGTGGCTGCCGCAAGTTGTTGTTCGCAAGTGCTTTGGATGAAGACACAACTACTAGACTATGGTTACAAGTTGAAAAGAGTCCCTATCTACTGTGATTCGGAAAGCGCCATTGCGATAACGTCAAATCCGGTTCAGCATTCCAAGACCAAACACATCGACATTCGTTATCATTTTATTAAAGATAATGTGGAGAAAGGTAATATCGAAATGTTCTTTGTTCAAACAGATTATCAACTTGCTGACCTTTTTACTAAACCTTTAGATGAAAAGCGTTTTAACTTTTTGGTTAGCAAGCTTGGCATGCTTACTCCTACTTAAATCTGTTACGGATCTTAATTTAAGGGGGAGTTGCTTAATTATTCTGGATTGGATACTATCTGACTAACATCTAAGGATTCATTTTCAATGAATACCAATTTCTACTTTGTTTTGCAGATTATCCATTTGAGGGGGAGGTCTTAAAAGTGATATTCATTTTAGGGGGAGAGTTCAAATAAGCTTTAATGCTTACATATTTGAAAGATGACCAACTTTCAGGTATGAAAAATGTTTTTAAATGTTCAAACTCACTTCTCGATTCTCAAATGATTTTTCGAATTAGAAGTGTGATTTTACATGTTTTCATATCATGATGAGTTGACGGATATTTTCTAACCGTGTGTTTCCAAAGTTTAATACTTGCGTATTATCTTTTCATATACTTTTCAAGTATTCATACACACCGGTTTAGCTTCTTTTGTCTTGTTATTACCACGTCTCTATATATGCTCATATTATTCGGTGGTAATACGCTCGCTTGATATCTTCCTATTTGTGCTTCATCGTTTATTTGATCAGATACGTTCTTCTTTGCTATATCTATATCTTGATCGTATAGATAACATTCATTCATTTTGTGTACATCAAAGCTTTTCAAGAACATATCTCACATCATATGATGAATCAGTTTTCTCAAACAAGTTTATATCATTCATGTTCTTCCTTTCATATACTTGTTTGACGACATTCGTATGCTCCTATATTGTTCATATATATTTGTTCGAGCATGTTTCATATTGGCTCATTGATTCGCCCGATGAATCATTGTACTATCATGTTTAGGAAACTTATTTCATGGGCTGTGTGAGCTTAACAGAACTTCTATGGATTTCCAGAACCGACAATCCTACCCAAGAAGTTATCCTTGAGAAATGAGTGAGGGGTCTACATCAAAGAGTGGGGGAGATAACTCAGGTGGTCGAGTTATTCTCATAGTGATTGAGCGGAAAAATGTTATATGAGAGCTTGGTTAGAAGTGAGGATGCTTAAAAGAATTGGAGGGTGTGAGAACAGAGTTAAAAGAAAAATAAAACTCTGCACCAACCTTTTCTAAGCCGGGCAACCACATAATCTATTGGTTCACATTCTTTGGTGACCGATATTGAAACAAGGCAAAGCCCAATGCCGACTCTCGTTTTTACCCCACTAGCTACTCATTTCCTTCTTAACAAGGAGATGTTTCATTTCATCACGGGGACGCAGCACATAATCTATCAGGTTTTCATTTGGAAAATCGATATTGAAACAGAAGGAAGCTGCCCTGCCTTCGAACTTCATTTCTACACATCGAGTCGTGAAATGTTTTCACATTTTGAGCCTTTTGAAAGCACTTGATGCTATTTTCTTTCATCACAAATACACACAAGGAATTTGTTTCTTTGTCGGAACGTTCATAGGAATACTATTAGTGTTTGCGATGATTGAACGGAAGCCCTGGGGAGTGATCATCACTAAAGCTCCTTATATAGTGCATTCGTTGTACTGAGTTGCTTTGTGCTTCTCACAGGCATTTCAACTGATTCATGTGTTGTTTCAGGATTTTCCCCCCTTCAAATCTGAATTTGAAAAGATTCGGATTACTTTATGGAATTGACGGTATTTCTTTGGAGTAATAAGGGGAATTCTGGAGTAACAAGGAGGAGATGGTTATGTGAGATGGTTTTTGATATCTATGGTGGTACTTTCACATGTTTGTATCTTTACGAGCCGAGTTGTTCTGATCATACATTTCTATAGATTTTGATGATTATTTCATATTTCATCAAAAAGGGGGAGATGGTTTAGAAATGTAAAGTTGAGAAATGTTTTTTCTTCAAGATATTTTGGGGAGATGGTTCCGAAATGTCAAGTCAAAGAGAAGATTACGAGATATGACAAGAGATGCTTGCAAGAGATGTTTGAAGTTTGGTGATTACTTGAAGATATCTCGATTTGCTAAAGCTTCGTGTTCAAAGTTTGTTAAAGCTTCATGAAGATTTGGATGATTTGTGAAGATTATTACGGAAGCTTATTGTTCAAGAAAGCTTAATTTTGGTGTTTAAAGTGTTGATTCATTCTTGAAGACGTTTGTCTAATTCTTTTTGTGATCTCGAATCCAAAGGGGGAGATTGTTGGGTGCAAAATCGGATTGTATCCGAGATCACAAGTTGGTGCACGAAGTGAAGACAAAGGCAAAGTCAAAGTCAAAGTTTAAAGTCAAAGTTAGTTGTTTGTTTACTTGCTTTAAATGTACTTTGTAATAGTTTTACTTTCTTAGGGTAGAATGTGTAAATGTTCTATAGTGTAAGGGGTGTTAATGTTTGGGTATAAATACCCAAAGTGAGTTAGTTTGGTAGGTGTAACATGCATACGTATCATTGTGTAAATTGAGAGTGAATTGAGAGTTATAGTTCTTAAGTGTGTGTGTTCTTGGTGTGGATAGTGTGTGTAATCAATTCATCAAGAATCAATGACATATGGCTTTCAAATCATTCTCTACTTGATTGCATGTTGATTAGAACTTGAATCTGGAACAACAGGAATTATCACTGAGTCTGTTCAGTGTTATTCCATGTTACTTATGCTGTAACTTATTTTTATAATGATCAGGATCAGGATCAGGAGACGAAGGAGTCTGTTCTGCAGTCTACTGATCCTGTCCACTGAAGTGAAGACCTCCTGAAGACATCAAGATCATACTCAAAGAACCATCAGCGACGTCGAAGAATTAGCTGATGACAAGAACAGCATGCTCGTGATCTGAAGACGGAACTCAGTGATAGCAGGCTGCTCAATATCGTATGACATCCTGAAGATTCATCAGGATACAAGTGACCCTGAACAACATCAGTTTCATGACTTTACTCACTGATCAGTATCCTGATCCTGAAGGATTAGTGTAATGTCTTAGTCTAATGCACAAAAGGATTATCCGCCTTTACTGACACAAAAGTACATAAGGACAGTCACTTTACTGTTCCCTCCGTACTTATCAGACCTCAAGGCAACTGTTTACACACTTCCTCTTTTGCACACCATGCAAAGAGTATTTGTTTATAGTAAATAGTACAAAGGACCACTTACATTGTGACACGTACACAAAAGTGAGTCTGCATGCATTTAATGCATTGGGTATAAATAGGACTTGAAGAGATGTTCTCCATACTTCTTCTTCAACCTAAAAATACCCTAATCCTTTCTTTCTTATTCCCTCTATCTTCTTTCTTTTCTCATCTTCTCATTTAAGTGCATAGTGAAAGAAAACTTAGATTGTTTAGTTTAGACTTATTGTCTTTTCTATTTCCGCAACAATCTGTAAATTCATATTGTTAATACAACAAGAATTTAAAAGTGAAATTTTGTGTGATTATATTTGTGACAACTGTCAGTTTTTGACCTTCAGGTTAGCTACTTGTTTAATCACTCAGGAACGTTTCCGTAAGTTAAAAATTAGTCATTTAAGTTTTTAAATGAAACTAGGTTAGTTTGCGTGAAAAATTTAGGCTAAAACCTAAAAGTCCCGAAAACTGCCCGAAAAAGCCCGAACCGGCCCGAAGTCATCCGATAATCCTATAATGCCAAATTTAAAGTTGACTTTTAGAAAAATTAAGTTATTTTATTTAAAATTAAGTAAACTAATTTAAATGATCCGAAATTTCTCTCGAAAAATCGGTTTCTACCGAAAACGCGCTAAAAACCGATACTGCGTTGAATTAAGCAGTATAATTTAAACCATTTAAATTATTAAAAAACAAATTTGAAAAGGGTTGGGATTGGCCAAGAAGGCCGGCCACCCCCCCCCCCATGAACCAATCTCTCTCTCTTTTTCTCTTTTCTTCTTACACACACTTCTATCTCATCATTCCATTTCAAAATTTCCTCTCTCTCTCTCTAAAACCTTCAAAAATTCCAGCCATCTTTCCACTAAAAATCTGAGTTCTTTAAAGATTCAAGCAAGCTTTTGGAAGTTTTGTTATTGTTCATCAACGGTAAGAGCATTGTAGGCTTGTATAGTTTCGATTTTTGGCTCATACTTGAGTCTTCTTCCATTTTTCTTGAGGTTTGATCCTTCCTTTATACTTTGATAATCATCTTGGTGTTTGGGATGAGATAGAACCTTATAAATGTGTATAAACATTCTATGAAGGTAAATATCCATGAATCCCCCGTAAGAACACAAGTTTGATTGCAAAAATCTTGTTGTGATGTTTTTGATTATCATTTTGGGGCTGGACTTTATTGATAGTTCATGCATGTCTATTGATGATGATAATACATATTTCATCTATTTATTTGTTGAATAATATGAGTTTATGGTTTAATAGCAAGAAACCCCCAAAAATCTTGTGATTTTATGTGTTTTGATGAATGAAAATGGGGTTTTGATTCTGGACAGAATCTGTCTGATTTTTGGATGTAGTTTATACGACCCAAAAAGGGTTTTCTCGAACTCATTTCTCCTTGAAATTTTTTTGGAACAATATTTTATGTGTTAGGGTTCATACCCCACTGGAATCGTGTAAAAACTCCAAGATCTGAACCCTTAACCATGATTAAACATTTTAGTGTGCATCAGTTCTTGGTCGGAAATTTGTGTTAGCTTCATGCATGCATAACTCTTTCATGGATTGTTCAAAATACATGATTCTTGAGTCTAGAATCAAGCTTAATGAGTTAGCTTTCCAAAGACTCCGAAAACACATGATTTGGGGAAGTTTTAGATGTTTGACCAGTGAAAAAGAAATCAGTATGCAATCTGTCTAACCATGGCAGATTCATTTACTTGAGTTCTTGAGATCATATCTCATTCAAAAAGTATCCAAATCGTGTGAAACAAGTTTCATATGTTAGATAGTTGAGTTAACTTTCAAACCCCTTTTGAAATTCAAATTTTGGTGTTGAAATGATTCCTCCATGACCCAAACACCACAGACATGTCATTTCAGAATGATTACATGTACACTGATTTCTCCATAATGTTTAAAATATGTTAATTATCTCCTAAAATCATGAAATTTGGTGGAGTTATGGTTAATACCCCTAAAATTATTGGATAAAAATTTGGTGGTTTAATTCCTTTTGGAACTAGGCAAAATGATGGTATTTTTGGAGCTCTACAAATCTGACCAAAATCAGATTTCTTAAAAAGTGATATTTTGTTCTTATCAAGAAATCCCCCCCCCCCACATCCTTGGACATTAATTAAAGGAAAAAAACTCATATTATATTAAAATGAACTTATTAAAATATAATAAAGGCATTATACGGATATCGGAATTGATTTATTTTTTACGGACCGTAAAATTTAGGGCTTACGACAACTACGTTTGTATTAGGGCATTGGTAGAATCGGAGCCGGGACTTAACCTCGCACTAACGATTGTCTAAACGCTAAAACCACTCAAGGTGAGTATTCACAGCCCCTATTTTTACTGTTTTTACGTATTTGGGGTGAAAAGCATGTTGTTGATAAAAATTTTATGAATTATGCTTTCAAGTAAGTAACGAAAAATGTGATTAAATGTTGCTTTCTAGCAAGTGGTAATGCATTATGTTGATACATGTTGAGTAAATTCCCCTTTATAATAAACACTACTATTAACTTCGTTAGGAGCCTATGACTTAGTGGATAGCGCTATTTGGTACCAATACCCACCTTACTGACTGACGAGTTGAGGGTGCACTAATTCAGAATTAGCATTCTACACATGTGGACTAGGTTCCACCGCTGAGGTAGTTCGCAGGGAACGCTCTGCCCATGTGGTCCGCTACCACCTCTGAGGTATTCGTTGTGGGTTAACGGCTTGTAGTGGCTCAACCTTACGTATCTTATACATAATTGTAATTTTGACGTTAGTAAGAGTCCAAGAATTTTATCTCACGACAAAAGTCTGCTTGTGAAATGTTTTGTGTAAATAAAAATCTGTGAACTCACCAACTCTCGTAGTTGACGTCTCTTTTTAACATGCTTTTCAGGAAATCAGAAGGTGACCGATAGTGCCTAGTTGTGTTGTTATGAATTCACCAAATCAAGACTTTATCATTTTTATTTTGTTATGTTTGTAAACGTTCAATTTGTGGTTGGGATGTACTTTTGTAAACACCGTTTAAATTTTATTTATGAATGGTTGGTGTTACGTATCTCCTATCGTGATGAAATCTCGACTGTAGCACCTCGTGTTTCCGCTTTAGCGGGGTGTTACAGACTTGGTATCAGAGCCATAGGTTATAGAGAACATCGGTTTTTCATAAAAACCAGTACTATAACCAACCTTCTTTCTAAAATAAGATTAAACTTTTAAATTATAAGATTTCAAAGTAGGAGAATTTAAATACCTGTGTGATTAGGATAGGTGCTATTCTGATATATCATAGATATGCGGAGCCTGATCACCTACGCCTAGCCATGATATAAATAGGAGAAGACTTATGAACTAATCATACTGTTAGTAGAAAGAATTGGAACTTTCCAAAATTTCCTGAAAAACATAAACTGGGTGAGTTGACATAAGCATATCGTGATGTTGATATTTACTATAGCACTTATGCGTTTAAGAAAAGTAACGCCTTTGTTGATCACTCCTGCGTTAGCATTAGGATGGCACTAGTATTTTGAATGCGTGTTAATAAGTCTTGCGGATACTACAACCACTATGCCGAACACTATTACTTAGACTTCGGAGAAGGACCCGTCTAAGCGTTACGATCCCGACATTGGAGTAACAAGTGAGGACATTTAAGCGATCCACCTTCGTTTACCCCAACAAGTGTCTTACCTGAACCTACATCAGTTATTCCTACGCCTAACCCGAACCTCCCAGCACCTCATACGAGACAACTCAGAAGACAGTTGCGGCAATCATTCGGAGCGGACTGGCGATAACTCATCTAGACAACGCAAGATCATTTCATATCCTTTCGGGGATATTGATCGGTTATATTATTAGTATGGCACTAGGAGAGGCTTGAACAATCTAAGCACTCGCCGACGGACTGCAAAATAGTCGAAGCAGGGTATCAAGATAGAATCGAACGGTACTTAAGTCGAAAGAATTGGCGATCTCTTGGAGGAAGGTACCACCAATGTTGTGGAGAATGTTATGACGGCAAGAAGGACGACTAGGCAAGTTGACTTGTGCTGGCAAGATGTGGTGATACTGTTGGCAAAGTTGATCCTATCGATTGTAACTCTCGAGATTTTGAAATAATTTCAAAAAAAAAATGTGTACTTTTTGGTTGTTCCATTTAAACCTCAGTATGGGCAAGTAAAATATTTTAAGGATGCATTAGCATCAAACTTTGAACTCTTCAGATATATATTAAGCTTTTATGAAACTAATTTTTATTTAATCACAAAACGTTCTTATTAATCCTACTTTAAAGAAATTGTCATAAATAAAATACAAATATTTTCGAACATTCATTAGAGACAACTTTTAATCAAACATACATTTTACAAGTGATTTAGAACCGTATTTTCCAGAAGAAACACACGTAGCTAGAAAGTGGACCATGAGAATTAGTCGATCAACATTGTCAACTGATAGCCCAACAAGTCCAGGAAGTCGTACCTACCATAGTCACTAAAGTCACTACCGACCCTGTCGCAAATAGAAGAAATAAGGAAGTCGTAGTACCCATCGAATAGAAGGATGGTAATGCAAGAAAATTTGAGCATCGGTCAGAGGGAATGACTTGTGGTAATTCAATCGAAGTTGTAAAGTAGTCAGAAATTTTGGAGCAAAGACCCAAGAAATCACAGAACTTGAAAGAGGAGCATTTAATTGAGTATTCTAACGGGGAGTTAGTTAAGGCCAGCAAAGTAGTCAGGAAATGCACTTTAAGCTTAGTAGGAAAGGATTTTAGTATAGATTTAATCCCGATCAAGATAGGGAGTTTCGACATAATAGTTGGTATGGATTGGATGTCCAACCACCGAGCGACAATATGCTGTGCTGAGAAGATAGTTAGGCTAGCATTACCCGATGGAGGTGTACTCGAAGTGCACGGAGAGAAGCCGAAGAGAGATAATAAGTTAGTATCGTTCATTAAAATGCGTAGCCATCTACGAAAGGAATGTGTAGCATTCATGGCGCACGTAGTAGATAAGAAAGCAAAAGAGAAGCAAATTCAGAATATCCCGATTGTGCGAGAATTTCCCGAAGTATTCCCGGAAGAATTACCTGGACTACCCCCGCAACGACAAGTAGAATTCCACATCGACTTAGTCCCTGGAGCAGGCCCCATAGCAAAGTCACCTTATCGACTAGCGCCCTCCGAGATGCAAGAGCTTTCAAGCCAACTTCAAGAACTGCTAGACGAAGAATTTATGTCGACCCAGCTAAGATTGAGGCTATAAAGAATTGGGTAGCTCCGAAGACACCGACAGAAATCCGACAATTTCTCGGTCTGGCAGGCTACTACCGGTGATTCATTGCAAATTTCTCCAAGATTGCGCAGCCGCAGACAACCTTAACACAAAAGGACAAGAAGTTTATTTGGGGAGAGAAACAGGAAGAAGCATTTCAATTGCTTAAGCATAAGTTGTGCAATGCACCCATTCTGGCGTTACCCGAGGGAACGGATAACTTCGTGGTGTATTGCGATGCTTCACATCAAGGCTTGGGATGTGTTTTGATGCAGAATGAGAAAGTCATTGCCTATGCATCCAGACAACTGAAGGTCCACGAGAAGAACTACACCACTCATGACTTGGAGCTCGGAGCAGTGGTGTTTGCCCTTAAGATTTGGAGACATTATCTTTACGGCACCAAATGCACAATTTTTACGGATCATAAGAGCCTCCAGCATATTCTCGATCAGAAAATGCTGAACATGAGACAGAGAAGATGGGTTGAGTTGCTCAGCGATTACGACTGTGAGATTAAGTATCATCCAGGGAAGGCGAATGTCGTAGCTGATGCGCTAAGCAGGAAGGAAAGGGTGAAGCCTACAAGGACGAGAGCAATGGGAGTGATAGTGCAGACCAGCCTGAAAAGTCAGATATTGGAAGCTCATAGAGAAGCTCTGAAGGCTGACAATCTAAAGAAGGAGACTCTACACAAGATGGAGAAAGAGTTTAAGGAGAAAACGGATGGAGTGCGTTATTTCAAAGATAGAATTTGGGTTCCGAAAGTCGATCAGTTAAGGAAATTGATCATGGATGAAGGTCATCAATCAAAGTACTCGATACACCCAGGTTCTGACAAAATGTACAAAGGGCTGAAGGAACACTATTGGTGGCCTGGAATGAAGAAGGATATCGCCACCTATGTGAGCAAATGTCTGACTTGTGCAAGAATCAAGGCAGAACACCAGAAACCGTCAGGACTATTACAGCAACCGGAAATCCCAGAATGGAAATGGGAGCGGATATCAATGGATTTCGTGACCAAGTTACCCAAGACTAAAAAGGGCCATGATTCGATTTGGGTAATCGTTGACCGACTCACGAAATCTGCGCATTTCTTACCAATAAGGGAAACTTACAGCATTGATAGACTCGCGCAATTATATGTCGATGAGATAGTTATGCGACATGGAGTGCCGATCTCGATCATCTCCGATAGAGACAGCAGATTCACCTCACGATTTTGGCAGTCACTACAGGCAGCATTAGGTACCAGCGTGGATTTGAGCACCGCCTATCATCCACAAACTGACGGTCAGACAGAAAGGACTATACAGACACTGGAGGATATGCTACGTGCATGTGTGTTGGAATTCGGAGGTAGCTGGGATGATCACTTACCTTTGGTTGAATTCTCCTACAACAACAGTTACCATGCTAGTATTTAGTGTGCCCCGTACGAAGCACTGTATGGACGCAAGTGCAGATCCCCACTCAATTGGTTGGAAGTGGGAGAGAGTCGACTGCTTAGGCCTAACATCGTACAGGAGACAACTGATAAGATTAAGCTGGTACAGGAGAAGCTTAAAGCAGCCAGGGATCGCCAGAAAAGCTATGCTGATAATCGGCGAAAGCCGTTAGAATTCCAAGTGGGCGATAAAGTGCTACTAAAGGTCTCGCCCTGGAAAGGATTGATAAGATTTGGGAAGAAAGGGAAAATGAGGCCCCGTTACGTGGGACCGTTCAAGATCGTAGAGAGAATCGGACCAGTCGCTTACAGATTGGACTTACCCTCAGAGCTCAGCTCCGTTCACGACACGTTTCATGTGTCCAATCTAAAGAAATGCCTGTCAGAAGAGACAGTGATTCTGCCTTTAGGAGAAATACAAGTTGATGAGCAACTGCGGGCCGCGGAGGAACCAATTGAGATCCTTGACCGAGAAATCAAGCAACTCCGGCGCAGTAAAATACCAATAGTCAAGGGGCGATGGAACTCCCGGCACGGACCTGAGTTCACTTGGGAGCGGGAGGCGTTTATGAAGGACAAATACCCGCATCTCTTCGCAAAGAACCTCTGCGGTAGTAACAAGAATTAAATTTCGGGACGAAATTTCTTTCAACCGGGGGTAAATGTGACAACTGTCAGTTTTTGACCTTCAGGTTAGCTACTTGTTTAATCACTCAGGAACGTTTCCGTAGGTTAAAAATTAGTCATTTAAGTTTTTAAATGAAACTAGGTTAGTTTGCGTGAAAAATTTAGGCTAAAACCTAAAAGTCCCGAAAACTGCCCGAAAAAGCCCGAACCGGCCCGAAGTCATCCGATAATCCTATAATGCCAAATTTAAAGTTGACTTTTAGAAAAATTAAGTTATTTTATTTAAAATTAAGTAAACTAATTTAAATGATCCGAAATTTCCCTCGAAAAATCGGTTTCTACCGAAAACGCGCTAAAAACCGATACTGCGTTGAATTAAGCAGTATAATTTAAACCATTTAAATTATTAAAAAAAAAATTTGAAAAGGGTTGGGATTGGCCAAGAAGGCCGGCCACCCCCCCCCCCCCCCCCATGAACCAATCTCTCTCTCTTTTTCTCTTTTCTTCTTACACACACTTCTATCTTATCATTCCATTTCAAAATTTCCTCTCTCTCTCTCTAATCTCTTTTTCTCTCATCTCTCTCTCTAAAACCTTCAAAAATTCCAGCCATCTTTCCACTAAAAATCTGAGTTCTTTAAAGTTTCAAGCAAGCTTTTGGAAGTTTTGTTATTGTTCATCAAAGGTAAGAGCATTGTAGGCTTGTATAGCTTCGATTTTTGGCTCATACTTGAGTCTTCTTCCATTTTTCTTGAGGTTTGATCCCTCCTTTATACTCTGATAATCATCTTGGTGTTTGGGGATGAGATAGAACCTTAGAAATGTGTATAAACATTCTATGAAGGTAAATATCCATGAATCCCCCGTAAGAACACAAGTTTGATTGCAAAAATCTTGTTGTGATGTTTTTGATTATCATTTTGGGGCTGGACTTTATTGATACTTCATGCATGTCTATTGATGATGATAATACATATTTCATCTATTTATTTGTTGAATGATATGAGTTTATGGTTTAATAGCAAGAAACCCCCAAAAATCTTGTGATTTTATGTGTTTTGATGAATGAAAATGGGGTTTTGATTCTGGACAGAATCTGTCCGATTTTTGCATGTAGTTTATACGACCCAAAAAGGGTTTTCTCGAACTCATTTCTCCTTGAAATTTTTATGGAACAATATTTTATGTGTTAGGGTTCATACCCCACTGGAATCGTGTAAAAACTCCAAGATCTGAACCCTTAACCATGATTAAACATTTTAGTGTGCATCAGTTCTTGGTCAGAAATTTGTGTTAGCTTCATGAATGCATAACTCTTTGATGGATTGTTCAAAATACATGATTATTGAGTCTAGAATCAAGCTTAATGAGTTAGCTTTCCAAAGACTCCGAAAACACATGATTTGGGGAAGTTTTAGATGTTCAACCAATGAAAAAGAAATCAGTATGCAATCTGTCCAACCATGGCAGATTCATTTACTTGAGTTCTTGAGGTCATATCTCATTCAAAAAGTATCCAAATCGTGTGAAACAAGTTTCATATGTTAGATAGTTGAGTTAACTTTCAAACACCTTTTGAAATTCAAATTTTGGTGTTGAAATGATTCCTCCATGACCCAAACACCACAGACATGTCATTTCAGAATGATTACATGCACACTGATTTCTCCATAATTTTTAAAATATGTTAATTATCTCCTAAAATCATGAAATTTGGTGGAGTTATGGTTAATACCCCTAAAATTATTGGATAAAAATTTGGTGGTTTAATTCCTTTTGGAACTAGGCAAAATGATGGTATTTTTGGAGCTCTACAAATCCGACCAAAATCAGATTTCTTAAAAAGTGACATTTTGTTCTTATCAAGAAATCCCCCCCCCCACATCCTTGGACATTAATTAAAGGAACAAAACTCAGATTATATTAAAATGAACTTATTAAAATATAATAAAGGCATTATACGGATATCGGAATTGATTTTTTATTTACGGACCGTAAAATTTAGGACTTACGACAACTACGTTTGTATTAGGGCATTGGTAGAATCGGAGCCGGGACTTAACCTCGCACTAACGATTGTCTAAACGCTAAAACCACTCAAGGTGAGTATTCACAGCCCCTATTTTTACTGTTTTTACGTATTTGGGGTGAAAAGCATGTTGTTGATAAAAATTTTATGAATTATGCTTTCAAGTAAGTAACGAAAAATGTGATTAAATGTTGCTTTCTAGCAAGTGGTAATGCATTATGTTGATACATGTTGAGTAAATTCCCCTTTATAATAAACACTACTATTAACTTCGTTAGGAGCCTATGACTTAGTGGATAGCGCTATTTGGTACCAATACCCACCTTACTGACTGACGAGTTGAGGGTGCACTAATTCAGAATTAGCATTCTACACATGTGGACTAGGTTCCACCGCTGAGGTAGTTCGCAGGGAACGCTCTGCCCATGTGGTCCGCTACCACCTCTGAGGTATTCGTTGGGGGTTAACGGCTTGTAGTGGCTCAGCCTTACGTATCTTATGCATAATTGTAATTTTGACGTTAGTAAGAGTCCAAGAATTTTATCTCACGACAAAAGTCTGCTTGTGAAATGTTTTGTGTAAATAAAAATCTGTGAACTCACCAACTCTCGTAGTTGACGTCTCTTTTTAACATGCTTTTCAGGAAATCAGAAGGTGACCGATAGTGCCTAGTTGTGTTGTTATATTCACCAAATCAAGACTTTATCATTTTTATTTTGTTATGTTTGTAAACGTTCAATTTGTGGTTGGGATGTACTTTTGTAAACACTGTTTAAATTTTATTTATGAATGGTTGGTGTTACGTATCTCCTATCGTGATGAAAACTCGACTGTAGCACCTCGTGTTTCCGCTTTAGCGGGGTGTTACAATATTCAACCCCCCCTTCTATAATCCCAAACACTATCCTTGCTTGAAGGTCACCTCATTGGGACCAACAAGTGGTATCAGAGCAGATACAAGCTCTCATTTTCTTCTCTTAGAAAAATCTTGTGATCCTCTCTCCTAATCCATGGCTCTTCAAGCTAAGGATAACTACTTTGATACCGGCTCTGCTGGAAAGCCTCCTAGGTTTAACAAAGACAACTTCTCTCTTTGGAAAACCAGGATGGAACTTTTCCTTTCTGGTTCTGATCCCCAGATTCCATACTTTATGGAAAATGGACCACATGTGCCTACACAAACCGTCCACCCTATTCCTGCTGCAGGTGGCCAACCAGCTATACCTGAAAGGGAACTGGTAAAGCCTGTGACTGACTGGAATGATGAAGACAGACGTCTGGTCAACATTGACACTAAGGCTAGGTCTCTCATCGCCATGTCACTCCCTGATGATGTATTCCACTCTGTCTGCCACCTTCGCTCTGCTAAAGAGATTTGGGACACCCTCTGTGTTCAATATGAAGGTACTGCTGTTCTCATGGAATCAAGAAAGATTTTCTTGGTTCGTCAGTATGAAAGCTTTATTCATCAGAAGGATGAAACTCTCTCCCAGCTACATCAGAGATTCAACTGTCTTCTGATTGATCTGAAGACTATCGGTACTACCTATCCTAACTCTGAGGTGGTTACCAAGTTCATGGAAGCTCTTCCTGAACATTGGGAAATCTACACCTCCTGCTTAACTATGTCAACAGACATAAAGACACTCACACTAAGTGAGTTGTACGGTATTCTTCTTAACCATGAACAACAGAAGAAACTGAAAAAGAATCTCATAAGAGATACTAAAGATACCAAAAGTAGCTCTGTTGCATTGGTCTCTGATTCAGTTCCTATTGTTGCTACTCCTTCTTCAGTAACTATTACTGAATTAGAATCCTCTGACTCTGACATGTCAGAAGATCCTGAATTCAATGAATCTTCTGCTTTATTAACTAAATCTTTTAGAAAGTTTGCCAAAAAGGGAAACTTCCATAAAAAGAAACCTCTCTCTATAACTGACAAGCCTAAATCAGAACCTGTTGATAAGGCTACTGCTATCTGCTACAACTGTCAGGGCAAAGGACACTTTGCTAATGATTGTAGGTACAGGAAAAGTCAGTTTGCTCCCTCCTCTGCCAAATCTTCCTCTAAGAACCCCAAATACCAGCGCCTGAAAGAAAAATACAAGAAGATGAAAATTCAGCGCAAGGGTAAAGGTCTTATCGCTGAAGACTGCGATTGGGATGATGTCTCCTCTGATGACTCATCTGATGAGGAAGATACTCAAGTGGCACTGATGGCCATTATTGAGGAACCTACCTTAGCTCTCATGGCTAAGATAGAAGAGGTCCCTGAAGGGATTCCTCCTCAGGCTCCTGAAGCTTCTTCTTCCACAACTCCTAAAGCTTCCACCTCTGCGACTGATTCTCCCAGTCAGGTACCTGTTCCTCTTGTCCCTCTTGAAAGCTTAACTCAGCTGGACCTGGTTACTCTTGATCTCTACAAAGCCCTAAATGGTAAAACCTCTGCTGAGAAAATGAACATTGATCTTCGTGATCAACTCAGAGAATGCCAAGAAAAAATAAAACAACTTACCATTCTGGAAGAAAACTATAGAGACCAGGTCACTGTTAATAAAACTCTTTGTATTGAAAGAGAAACTGCTCTTGCTGCCAAAGAAAGAGCCCTGGCTGAGTTAAATGCTGAAAAAGTCACCATCAAAGGATGGAGTGACGCCTCTGAAAAGGTTGATGAAATATTAGCCTCAGCAAGAAATGTTAAAAACAAAAGGGGTCTTGGATATACTAGTGGAGGAACTAGATCTGATTGTTCCATGCTCAAATTTGGGAAATTTGTCTCCTCTATCCCTGATCCTAATGCTCCTGAAAACATCCCTTCCTCTTCTAACACACACTCTGAAGGTGCTCCTAAGAGCAAAAAGAACACAGTCAAAGAAAAATCCAAAACTGTAACACCTTCAAAGACCAAGAGTCCTAAACCCAAAAACAAAGTTCTGGGTGGTGGTCCTTTAGTCTCAGGATCAAAATCTTTTTCCCAAAATCCTGTTCCCAGACTGAAGATTGACCTGAAGCAAAAGACTCTGGAGAAGAAACCAATTCCTCCTCTGTTGTAACACCCCGCTAAAGCGGAAACACGAGGCGCTACAGTCAAGATTTCATAGCGATAGGAGATACATAACACCAACCATTCATAAATAAAAATTTAAACAGTGTTTACAAAAGTACATCCCAACCATAAATTAAATGTTTACAAATCGTTCGCAAAACAGAAATAACTAGCATCAAATGATTGGTGATCACAAAATCCGTAAAAAGCCCTATCAAACCTTCGGATTCCCTGAAAAGCATGTTAAACAAGCGTCAACTACGAGAGTTGGTGAGTTCACAGGTTTTTATATGCACAAAACAGTTTGGATGAAATAGATTTTTAGTGAACATTTTTATTCACTCTATTTTTCATAAACCAATTATAGTGAACCCGTTCGTTCACTCCATTTTCTTAAACCAATTTTAGTGAACCCGTTCGTCCACTACCGATTTTAGCCTGAACATTAGTGAGCGTTTTGCTCACTCCATTTCAAACTTAGTATCAAAATGTGAGTAAATTTCCCGGGTGATTTGTTAATCGCACGATATTTGTCTTGTGAGTTACTACTAATCCTCCATTTTATGACATGCTACGCCCCTATTCTATCACAGTGGCGGAATTAATTCCCACATGTGTAAAATTTTTGTTCAATACAGTGCACCTATCACTCGTCAGTTCAAGGTGGGTATGTCAATCCAAATAGCGCTATCCACGTGTATTATAGGCCCATTGTTATGAGCTAATAGTAGTTCACTAGGGACTTAAACATTTTGTTCTCACAATATCATGCCTCAAAACATATCAAATTTATCTCACAATACATTTCAATTCACAATACTTTCACAATTTTCACGATTATTTATAAACATGCTTTTCACCCCAAAACACGTAAAAACGGTAAAAAGTGGGGCCGTGAATACTCACCTCAAGTGATTAGGGCGTTCCACAAACGTTAGTGCGTGTATGAATCCCGGCTCCGAAACTAGAATTGCCCTAAAATCATAGGTATTTAACGTAAGTTCCAAGTCCAACGGTCCATATTGTAATAAATCGTAACGATATCCTATATAATGCCTTTACTACATTTGGTTATGTTCAAACTTAATATAATAAGACTTTTTATTGGTTATAATTATGATCCAAACACATGGGAATTAAAGATATTTGTAAATTAACATTTCTGAAAAAAATTCCAAATCTGGCAGATTTGGTCCCTTGTAAAGATGTCTCCAATAATCATAATTCCAAAGAGATTTAGGTCTCCAAAATTTTACCTACTGGAATTTGGGATGTTAGCAACAATTCCATAATTTTTTATAATTTTTGGAAGTGTTCTTCATATTTTAAAAATTTTTATAAAATCAGTAGGCACTTTTCATTTTCAGAAAAACATGTCAGTGATGTTTGGTTCACCAAGAATTCATTTCTCCACCAAATCACGAATTTCAAAAGGGATTTTCTAGAGGACACATATACCAAGCTAATGAGACAAGTTTCAAATCATTTGGGTGATTTTTGAGGGAGATATGGCCTCTTAAAGTCGTGCATGTGCAATCTGCCATCATGAGACAGCCTACACCACAAACTTGTTTTCATTGGTTCAACCCTCAAAACTCCACCAAATCACATGATTTTGGATTCTTTAGAAATCTATCTCAGTGAACTTGAGTTTAGAATTAAAAATCGTGTATTTTGAATAAGATGTCAAAGAGATATACATGCATGAAGATGACACAAATTTCTGACCGGGTACTGATGCACACTAAAATGTTTAATCATGGTTAAGGGCTCAAATCTTGGAGTTTTTACACAAATCCAGTGGGGTTTGAACCCTAACACTTCAAATATTCGTCCATAAAAATTTCAAAGAGAAATGAGTCCGAGAAAACCCTTTTTGGGTCGTATAAACTACATGCAAAAATCGGACAGAATCTGTCCAGAACCAATAAGCCCATTTTATCACCAAAACACATAAAATCATAAGATATTTGGGGTTTCTTCCTATTTAACCACATACTCATACCATACCACAAATAAATGGATGAAATATGTATTATCATCATCAATGAACATGCATGAACTATCAATAAAGTTCAGCCCCAAAGTGATGATCCAAAAACATCAAACAACAAGATTTTGCTATCAAACTTGTGTTCTTATGGGGGATTCACGGATTTTCACCTTCATAGAATGTTTAAACACATTTCTAAGGTTTAATCTCATCCCCAAACATCAAGATGATTATCAAACATAAAAGAGGGATAAAACCTCACAAAAAGATGAAGAAAAGGCCCCAAATGGGTTCAAAATCGAAGTTAAACCATCAAACAATGTGTCTTACCTTTGAACACACCAAGAACACCTTTAATCTAGCTTCAAAACCTCAAAGATTTCCAGATTTTTAGTGGTAATAAGGCTGGAATTTAGAGAGAAAAAGAGAGAAATTAGAGAGAGAAAAGCTAGAGAGAGAGAGGAGTGTTGGAGAAATGAAAAGATGAAAGTGTAATGAGAGGTTTTGGGAGTTTAAAAAAAAATAATGAGGGTTTAATGGGGGGGGGGGTGGCCGGCCCCTAGTGGGTCCCACCTCTCTCTCATATTTTTTTTTTTGAAGCCATAATTAATTATTTACACTGCCTTTTTAAACGCAGTGTCGGTTTTTCGCGTTTTCGGTAGAAACCGACTTTTCCGAAAGTAGTTTTTGAAAGTTTGGATCAGTTTATTTATATTTTTCATTAAAGTCTTTTATTTTATATTTTTATTTTTGAACTTTTGGCATTATAGGATTTTCGGACGATTTCGGACCGGTACGGACTTTTTCGGGCCAATTTTCGGGATTTTTAGGTTTTTGCCTAAATTTCTTACGCAAGTAACCTAGTTTCATTTAGAACTTAAATAACTAGTTTTTAACCTACGGAAACGCTACTGAGTGGATTAAACGAGTAGCTAACCTGAAGGTCAAAAACTGACAGTTGTCACATCTGTCCAATGCTAAAGGCATACTTGGTACTGGTCCTGCTCATCTGAAGTTCAAAGACTTCCTGGACTCCACTAAACGCTTTCAATATCGCAAATGTTATCACTGTGGATTAAATGACCATATTGCGAGTAAGTGTCCTGATGCTACCAAAGCTGAAAAATCAGCTAAGGTAAAGAAAAATCCTAAGACTGATAATTCAGTCAAAGGAAAGAAGGTTGTCAAGACTGTCTCTTCAGTCAAGACTCCAGCCTCTGGTACTAATAATTCAGTAAAGGCTGCCACTAACTCCACCAGTCCTACTGATACTTCTGGATCCATAGTTCTATGGGTACCAAGAAAAACTTAAACTCTAAATTTTACAGGATAAGGGCATCTGGTATCTGGACAGTGGATGCTCTCGACATATGACTGGCTCTAAATCTGTCCTCTCTAACTACCGTGAAGAAAGAGGTCCTGTTTTGACCTTTGGTGGAAACGGTAAAGGCCAAACCCGAGGGTATGGCACACTGACGAACGGAGTAACTACGTTCAAGAGAGTTGCTTATGTTGAAGGCCTGATGCATAATCTTCTGAGCATCAGTCAACTGTGTGATAAGAATCACAAAGTCTCCTTCTCAAAGAAGAAGTGCAAAGTCAAGAACAGACGTAAGGAAGTTATTCTCACTAGAGTGAGACGTGCTGATATCTACATCATCAACATGAATACTTCCACTGACAACTTCTGTTTCGTATCACGTGCTTCTACTGATACAAATTGGCTTTGGCACAAGCGTCTTTCTCATCTCAACTTCAAGACACTGAATCAACTCTGCATCAACAATCTAGTTGTTGGTCTTCCTGACTTTCGCTATACAAAGGTATCTCTTTGTTCAGCATGTGAGAAAGGAAAACAAACCAGGGCTAGCTTCAAGTCCAAGTAGATATCCTCCATCAGCTCTCCTCTACAACTTCTCCACATGGATCTCTTTGGACCTGTCAACGTCCAATCCATCGCTGGAAAGAAATATACTCTAGTGATTGTTGACGAATATTCCAGATATACTTGGGTATTCTTCTTACGATCCAAGAGTGATGCTCCTGAAGAAATCATTCTGTTCGTCAGGAAGATGGAAAGACTCAACAACCTTACTGTTCAATCAATCAGGAGTGACCACGGAACTGAATTCAAAAACAGTACCCTGGAAACCTTCTTCGATCAGAAAGGCATCTCTCAGAACTTCTCATCTGTGAGAACTCCTCAGCAAAATGGTGTTGCTGAAAGACGAAACAGAACCTGATTGAAGCTGCCCGATCTATGCTGAGTGAAGCCAACCTTGCCACTCAATTCTGGGCAGAAGCTGTTAACACAGCTTGCTATACTCAGAACAGATCCCTGACAGTAAAGCGCTTCAGAAGAACTCCTTACGAACTCTTTCGTAACAGGAAACCCTCAATCGAACATCTCGATATCTTTGGTTGTGTCTGCTACATCCTGAACAACAAAGATAACCTTGGAAAGTTAGATTCCTAGTCTGATGATGGAATCTTCCTTGGATACTCCTCTATCTCTAAAACATACCGTGTGTTCAACAAACGAAGACAAGCCATAGAGGAAACGATTCATGTCAAATTTGATGAATCGGGTCCTACCTTTCCTCACCCTCATGAAAATTCTGAAATAAATCAGTGGACTGACTCTTTCTTTCAAGTCCCTGAACCTTCCATTATTGATCCAACTCCTCAAGACCTTCCTGATGGTTTTCAAGAAGATCCTCTGTTGTCCCTGAAAACAATGAAATGCAAATAGAAATGGATGGAAATCCTATAAGAATGAGATGAAATCAATGAAGTTTTGATAAAAACTCAACAATGGAGAATAATTGCCCAATTAAGAAAAAGAATGGATTCCAACACAAAACCCTAAACATCCTTTTCCTTTTATAGGGAAAAGGAAGTTACATAAGTTGTCAACAACGGCCCCTGAGGTTCTAAACCTCAAACAAGGGTTTAAACAAAATAAGATTGTTTACAAAACAAGGAAACTAAACTAGAAAGCATTTTAAAGATAGATGATTCTGACTCTTCTCAACATCTGGGTTCTACAATCTCCCCCTTTGAGAAGAAGTCAGAATGGTGGTGGAAGCTCCAGTGCAGGCTCCCACTTGGACATCTGCAGGTACTCTTCCCACTCGCCTATGATCCGTGCTCTCATTTGCATCGCAGCCTCAGCCCTTCTGTACATCATCCGCACCTTGAGCTTCTTCTCGATCAACCTCATTGCCTCCAGCAGCTTTCCTTTTCCATCAATGATTCTCCGACTTGGAACCTGATCCGCCAGCAGTCTGCTCTGCATGCCATTATAGACATAGAGAAGGGTCCCGTCGCAGAACCTGGAGAGCTCTCCAAACCTCATAAACCTGCGCTCCTTCTTCTTTTGAGTGATGTACAGGACTCCGTGCTCAGGTATCCTGGTTGGCATGTAAGGCGTGTAGGCATCGATACCAGGAACGAGCAGGTTCGGTCTCAGCAGGTTGACCTTCGGCTGGCGGCTTTCTATGGCAAGCTGGTAGTCCGTCACTCTCGCGAGAGAGATTGCGTGACGGACGTATTTCTTCAGTATCTCCGTGCCATCTCTGTAGTGTTCTGGTCGGAGGATCGGGCCTTGAAGGTACTTGATGATCGTGATAAGGTCTTCTAGATGCACCCGATCTAAGTCAGCTTCCGTGAAGGTCCAGTTCTGCAGTTCACCTCGAGGGACACCGGTGCCGTACATGCGAACATCATATTCAAGGAATAACTGATGGCCATGTCTGTAGGGGCGCATAGCAGTTACCTTGATAAAGCGACGTCTGATCCTCTGGCGTCCATGAGTGGCCCAGTTGCACATTCGCTGATGCACGTACGCTGTCCTCCGTCTCTTGTTCTTGATGTGAGAGATCCCGAAGTAGACTTTTCGGGACCAGGCGTGCAGCTTCTCTTGTTGGTAGATGCGGGTGAATGTTTCTTCTAGGAACGGGCGGAAGATGATGGAGTGGTTCCAGTTGAGCTGGATGACAGTAGGAGCATCGGTTTCTGGATCGGTAGAGTGGACTGTCCGTGGGGCTTCTGGAGTTGGGAACTTGAGCGCTGAGAGGAGGTTGGCGTAGTCAGGATCCTTGACGAGGTCGTCTCCCTTCTGATAGACCCTTAGGCTCTGAGCTAGCGACCGCAAGATCTTCCGGGCTGCTTCCGGAATCTGGAACTCTGAGGGTTCAGTCGGCGCTGCTTCTGGGAGAACGGCATCAATCTGAGCCGTGTCCGTCATTTGAGGAAACTGAACTGCCTCCCCTTCTGGAATCCTCTCATATCTCCAACTCCCCATGTCCGGAATGTCTTCATCCTCAGAGTCGACATAGGGAGCTTCGGCGGTCTCGAAGTCTGTGGGAGCGCTCGAGGGGGCGGCTGAGGAACCTGGAGCTGGAGCTGATGAGCCGGAGCCGGAACCAGGTTGGAGGTCGGTGCGAAGCCGTTTTGCAGCTTGTACCTCCCCCTCATGAGGACCTGGTGCGGAGTCATCAGGGTCATCATGCCTCCTCTTCGAAGGCTGAGCCTGGGACCGACACACGGCCTCCAGTTCTCGAATCCTTTGTTGTAGCAGCTCGATCTGGGCAGCTTGATCTCGGACTTGGGCGGACAGGCGGTCATTCTGAGTGGTGTAGGAGGTGACCATCATCAAGTGCTCCACCTCAGTGACGTAGCCTGGAATCGGTGGAAGGTCGCCCGAAGTCGGAGGAGCGAGCCTGAGGACGTCTTCAGATGGCCTGGGAATGGGAGCTTCAGTAGATGGGGCAGCCTCAGAATGTTTGCCCTTGATCCTCCTCTTGAGCTCGTATAGCTCCGCATCCCGGTCTTCTTGAAGCTTGCGCGACGCCTCAAGATCGGCTAGTCTCTTCCTCTCCGTCTCGGCCAAGGCTTTCTCGAGTGCCTCGACCCGCGCGTCCCGAGCCTGATTGGCTTGCTCCACGGCTAATAACCTGCTTTGGACGACTTTAAGGATGTCGTCCGAATCCGTCGGACCTATAAGTCCCGTTGGTGCAGGGGCGGTTTTAGGGATTCCGCCCGAATCCGTCAGGCTCAAAAGCCCCGGTGTTGCGTGAGCATCTTTATAGACTTTGCTCGAGTCTGTCGGACCCGGTCCCGGAAAAACTAAACCCGGTGCCACTTGGGCTCCAGTTGACGAGTAGAGTCCTAAAGAGGTACTCTCTCGGCCCGATGTCACCGCTGGTATAATGCTGACGGTGTCGGGGCTTCCGGTGGATCCTCGAAGGGCGTCCGTTGACGCACCAACTCTCCCCGTTCCGGCCTCGCCACTTGGGCGGGCAGATGATGCATCCACAAGTGTCCTAGTCAAATGAACGACCCTGAAGGTCTCTGTGAGTGGCTCTAGGACTACTAGTGCTCTGAAAGACGTCGAGAGGTGGGGCAGAGCCTCTCTCATTTCAACACCGGCAGACTCCGATTGAGTGGCCGGTGGAAGTTGAGCTAAATCCCCGTGTGAATGTGAAACGACCATCTGTTGAGAGATGGCCGAGTGGCTGGTTTGGGCGTGCAATTGCGTTGGTTGGCTGCCAACGACTTGACCTGACGTCAACGAGTGACCGGTCTGTGTGAGGGTTGCCTCTGTGGGGGTTGGACTCTGGGCTAAAGGGATATCCAATTCTAACCTGTGCGGCTCTTCTTCTACATCCGCCTCCTCTAACTGAGCCCAAGGCTCGCTCAACTCGACCTCTACGTCTGCGGTCTCTTTGTCTCTGCTCTCTCTCTCCTTTTCTCCCCTCTCTCTCTCTTCTTCTTCTTCGCTGTCTTCTCGACCCCAGCCGGTAGCAACCTCGGCCTCACCTTCTTCCTCCTGACCAACAGTTCGGTCATCCGACGCCAGATCCGCAATCAGAGTGGGATCACCAGAAATCCGGTCGTCGTTGAAGGAGGAGGTGGCTTCATCCAAATCTATCACCTGGGCCTTCCCGCCCTTTGGTGGATCTGATAGTTGAAACTCGGAGTCGGATCCGTAGTCAACTTGTTCTGACTCTGTTGTCTCGTCATCGGGCTCACGACGGTCCGTAGGAGTGTGCTTGGAAGAGTCGTGACCGTCGGAGTTGTCGCCAGAAGGATCGCCAGACGGTTCTGCTGCCTGAGTGGTGACGGCCGCCGAGTGAGGTGGTGGAGGAACATGTGCTTGTTCTTGTGGGGAAGCTTCCACGTCCTCCCCAGTAGGTTGTTGCGGCGGCGTCGGCGATCGGCGTTCTTCCGATGACGAGTGGATAGGAGACTGCTGAAGGGTGCCCATATACTGCTTTACCCTGAAGTGACTCGTGTACTCGCGCAAGCGGACGGCATCAGTAGACTCCTCTACAACTGTAGGAGTGCGAGCACGAGTGGCACGGTTCTGAATCATGGTCTGGTATGCACCGGCTCTGGAAGTGTGTGGAGTGGCAGACGTACCGACAATTCTACCCGCTCCTCCCCTTACGTCAACTCTCATCACTCCCGAGCCAGAAGCTCCCCCACTGGAGCTCTGGCCCGCCGTACCTGAGGTACGGCTTCTAGTAAGGACGGGTTGCACGTCTTGGGCAGGGCTCCCCGGTTCTGAGGAGTCCGTAGACGTGTCTTCTAAGCCTATGGATATACGGTACATCCTAACACTCACTGACCTGCGGTCTGCCATGTTGAGTACGATTGCTGGTATGTGCATCTCTACCTGACCAGGCCTCAGATTCTTCTTGTTGGCTCGGCCTATCTGTTGGCTTTCAAAGCGGAGGTGGTTTGATCTGCGTCGGACGGCTCGGTTCTGGTTCATGTGGTCTCGAATGACCAGGCTGAAGAAGCGCATCCAAGGGATGGATGTGTGTTTTGTGCGTCCCGGTCCAGCTCTGACATCACCGATGATGTCCGCCCATATTTGCTGAGCAAAGTCGATCCGCCTTCCGTAGGCGACCGCATGGAAAATGTGCCAGAACTGGGTGGATGCCTTGTCCACTCCATGGGTCTTTGAGGAGATCGTCCGGTTGAGTATGTTGAAGAATGAGTACCAGATTGGGGGCAGCATTCCCTGTGAGATCTGGGAGATTCCTCTCGGCCTGTTGTTCTCGGTGTAGTGGACTCCGACAGCGAGCACTTCGCTGAATAGCTCAGGTCCAGATACGAGAGAGTCAAAAGGTGCCTCCGGAGTTGCAGCTGGCAGACGAAGGATTCTGCGAAGATCCTCCATAGTGAAGGCCAGATCAGTCTGGTCCACTCGGCCGATGATGGTTTGCACTCCGTCCCGGTTCTCAACACGGGAAGTGTTCCAGAACTGCTGCAGATATATCATTGGGATGTCAGCAGTGGCTTGCATCGCGTATGCAAGGGGGTGAGCTCGGAGAATCTCGAGAACAACGTCATCTTGGACGGTGAAGTTCGCCAAGTCGACGAACTGGTTGTTCTGGTGGATCTCGACGATGTCTGACGGGTTGATCAGTGCGAGATCAGCAGCGTTGGCGACGGGTGAAGTGGGAGCAATTGGTTGTTGATCAGCCATTTCTGCAATATATTAAGTGTTAGAAACAATACGACGTGAAAAGACTATACCCTCGACTAGACGCGAGTCGGAAAACCTCGAAATCCCAACAAAGGGTGTTTCGTATTTTCCGAGTCGAAAAACGAGCAAACAGTACGAGGGGAGTTTTCCGATTCGGAAAAGGCTGTTTTCCGAGTCGGAATACTCAACACTTGGGAAAAATAGCATAAGGATAAACAGACAAGTTTTCCGATTCGGAAAAGGATGTTTTCCGAATCGGGAAACTCCCACACTTAGAGAGGAAAACTTGTGGGTTTTCCGAGTCGGAAAACATGGTTTTCCGATTCGGAAAATGTCAATACTTAGAAAATTTTGGCAAAACTTGGTCTCTCGATCGAGTCGGAAAACCTTGGAAACCCATAAGGGTAGTTCCACGTTTTCCGAGTCGGAAAAGAAGCAACTGAAAACCGAGACCAAGTCCGATTCGGAAAACATAGTTTTCCGAATCGGAAAACATACAATAAGACTCATCGTTTTCCGATGCGGAAAACTTGAACATTCAAGTTTTCCGATTCGGAAAACTTGAATGTTCAAGTTTTCCCAGTCGGAAAACCGAGACTGTTCGAGTTCTCCACTTAGAAACCGCTCAAAAACCGTCGATCTAAGGCCCTAAACTATCAACATTCATCCTAAATCAGTTTATAACAACATTATAAGCAACAAAGGATCGTTTTAACGTCCCGAAATCCCATTCCAAGAAGTTTGGGTTTCGGGTAAGTTTTAAAACTTTTAGGCTTCGATCCAGGCATTAAAACACATGATTTAGATGTTAAAACTATATAAGGGTTGATCGTTTACTTACCAGGAATCCGAATATGTAAAGAAATCGACGATCGGAGCAACAACGAACGAAAACCGAAATCGAGCGCGAAGTGGATTCGGGTGAGAATTCAGAGAGAAAAAGATGAAAATTTGAATTTTGTGAAAAGTAATTCTTGAAAACCGGTATTTATATTTTTACCGAATTACACTGCGTTTGGGTCAACAACACTGTGTTTGGCTCTCCTTTTGGCTCTCTTAACCCGACTTTCACCATTTGGCAAAAACCACCCCTGGACTTGAAGTTTGAGTAAACTTACAAACAAGTCCCTGAACTTGTATTTTCAGAAAAGTTTCAAAACAGACCCTGGACTACAAGTTTCACAAAATTTGCAAAACGAGTCCCTGAACTTTTAAGAAGCAGAAAGTGGCAAAGTTAGTCCCCGAACTTGTAAGTTCAAGACATATACTCTACCGCCCCCTGAACTTCCAAGTTCACAAAAAGTTACAAGTTCAGCCCTCGATTCTTGAGAAAGGAGACTTACCTGGTTCGTCTCACTGGGTTTAGAGCGAGTCCTGGTCTGAAGTAACCAGAAGTCGTAGTGAGGATCCACACCTACATAATAGAGCACAATATGGTATCCAAGATGATGTGGATCCGAGAACATTAGTAAGCACATCAAACAGTAAATGTAGGACTTATTACTCCCCCTCGATTCATGCAATATCTACAGAATACCTCCAGACTCCCCCTACACACATGCATATAAAACAAGAACTCCCGACTCCCCCTAGACCTCAGGCAGGGAGGTCTAGCATTCCTAACTTGCTTAGGAGGAAAAAGTGACGCTTCTCGTCAAACGGCTTGGTGAACAAATCAGCAAGCTGATAGTCACTCTCAACAAAGTATAGTTCAATATTACCTTTCTCGACGTGATCTTTGATGAAATGATATCGAATGTCGATATGCTTCGTCCGAGAATGTTGAACCGGATTTGCCGTGATCTGTATTGCACTTTTGGAGTCGCAGTAGATGGGAATTCGATGCATGGTGTATCCAAAGTCAGCTAGTTGGGTTTTCATCCACAGAACTTGCGAGCAGCAGCAGGCGGCGGCTACGTATTCTGCCTCCGCGGTGGATAGAGAGACGCAAGTCTGCTTCCGGGATGACCAACTGACTAACTTGTCCCCGAGAAATTGACAAGCACCAGAAGTGCTTTTCCTGTTAAGCTTACAACCTGCATGGTCTGAATCTGTATATGCAATTAGTTCAAAGCCAGAATCCTTTGGGTACCAAAGGCCAAAATCCGGTGTGCCCTTCAGATACCTAAGGATTCTCTTGACTGCAGACAGATGTGAATCCCGTGGGTCACACTGAAAACGAGCGCAGACACCCGTGGAAAAGACGATATCTGGTCTACTTGACGTGAGATATAAAAGGGAACCAATGATTGCCCTATAGGTTTTCTGGTCAACCGGTTTACCAGAAGTATCTGCAGAGAGTTGAAAATTTCTGGGCATTGGTGTGGCCGCAGAGTTTGAACCACCGAAATCAAAACGTTTTAAAAGGTCTTGAACATACTTGGCTTGATTTATGAAAATGCCATCAGGGCGTTGTCGAACCTGAAGTCCTAAAAAGAATGTCAACTCGCCCATCATGCTCATTTTAAATTGGGATTTCATGGTGTTCTCAAACTCTTGGCACATCTCAGGTTTTGTAGACGCAAAGATAATGTCATCCACATATATCTAAACGATAATTAAATCTTTACCTGACTTCTTGAGAAACAGAGTGGGATCGATAGTACCTTTCTTGTAGCCTACTCCGAGTAAGTAGTCAGTGAGAGTTTCGTACCATGCTCTCGGAGCTTGCTTTAGTCCGTAAAGCGCCTTGTCCAAAATGTAGACGTGATTCGGGAACCGAGAATCGACGAACCCTTCCGGTTGCTCAACGTACACTTCTTCTTGAAGGACTCCATTCAGGAAGGCACATTTGACGTCCATCTGATAGACTGTCATGTTTTTGTGTGCAGCATACGCAAGGAAGATTCGGATCGCTTCGATTCGGGCTACTGGCGCGTACGTCTCATCATAGTCTATACCCTCTTGTTGGCGATAACCCTTGGCGACCAGGCGAGCTTTGTTCCGGATGATGAGATTATTCTCGTCGGTTTTGTTCCGGAGTATCCACTTGAGGCCAATGATTGTCTTGCCCCATGGTCGTTCTACCAAGCGCCAAACCTTGTTTCTCTCGAATTCGGCTAGCTCATCTTGCATGGCGATCACCCAGTCGGGATCAGTGAGAGCTTGCCAAACATCCGATGGTTCGAAATCGCTTAAGAATCCACCGAATAGGATCAGATTTTCAGTGTGCTTTGCAGATCGGGTGTTTACAGGTTGTGAGGGACTCCCGATGATCTGGGAGGGGGGATGATCTTTTGTCCACCTGCGAGTGTGAGGGTGAGTGACATAAGTCTGTCGGTTGTTGGTGGCGTCGTTCTCATCTTGCACAGCAAAGACCTCTTCTAGGTTCCCACTTGATGTGCCTTCAGCCTGGTTAACCAGCGGTGCAGCCTCTAACCGGGGCTCTCTAACTACCTGAGCATATGATCGTTGGGCCGTGCTCGGGGAAGGTAGTGGGGCTTCTTCTGGAATTGGAGTAAGAACAGGGTGCGGAGTCTGTTCTTGATCAGATGCCGGTGAAGCTGCGGATGAAACTTCAGATGGGGGAGCCGCGGACTCAGGTGTCACGGAGTGAGTTGAAGTGCTGGAGGAGGGCTCCGTGACGAAGGCATCGGAAGTCACTGTGGTTGTGGTTGAACCTGTTGGAGCGGGAACTACGATTGGACTCGTTAGAGCGTGCAGATCGTATTCCGCGAGATCTAAAAAGTCTAAAGCAGAAAAGTTAGAAGACGGATCTGTGCTCGGTGGTGAAGGGAACAATTCAGGGAAAGATGCAGACACACTACTAGAACTAGCATTCAGATAGGTTTCAGATTCAGAGAAATCAACATTTGAGCTTTCCAGGATAGTTCGGGTCCGTTTGTTGAAAACCCGGTAAGCCTTAGAGTTATGTGAGTATCCGATGAAGATAGACTCATCAGACTTAGGGTCAAACTTACCCAAATTATCCCGGTCATTAAGAACATAGCATTTACAACCAAAAACTCTAAAGAAGTCAATGTTTGGTTTACGCTGTTCGACCATCTCGTAAGCGGTTTTACCAGTCCGCTTTACGATCAGGGTCCGGTTTTGCGTGTAACATGCTGTGGAAACGGCTTCAGCCCAAAACTGTTGAGGAACTCCAGAGTGAGCCATCATGGATCTTGCTGCTTCGACCAACGTCCGGTTCTTCCTTTCTACGACCCCATTCTGTTGAGGTGTGCGAACTGCCGAGAAGTTGTGAGTGATCCCCACTTCTTCGAGAAAGGATTGCAGCTTTGCGTTGCGGAACTCAGTACCGTTGTCGCTACGTATTTTCCTCACCCGACGACCCAAGAGAACTTGTGTGCGTTTGATGAAGGCTATGATTCGTTCAGCAGCTTCTGATTTGTCTCGAAGAAATTCAATCCAAGTAAACCTAGAGAATTCGTCTACGAGAACCAGCATGTACTTCTTTCGGGCAAGACTTTCTACTCTCATAGGTCCACAAAGATCCATGTGTATCAGGTCGAGGGGACTTTGGCAATTCGTATCCATTCTCGGTGGATGAAAGCTTCTGGTCATCTTTCCTTGTTCGCACGCAGGACAAAGAATATCCTTGGAAAGGCGAAGCTCAGGTAGTCCCCTGACTAATCCCTTAGAAACCAGCTTGTTCATATCTTTGAAGTTCTGATGACATAGTCTGCGGTGCCATAACCAACTGTCCCCTTTTGATGCTTTTGAGAGCAGACAGATTGCATTCTTCGGGTTAGCTTCAAACTGGGGGTGTGTTTGAGGGATTGAACGGAAGACGGTTGTGTAGAGATTGCCATTTCGCCTGGCGGAGAGAATAGCATTGTTGTCTTCATCGTTCACGTCACTTCCGTACTGAAAGGTCTTTACCCAGTATCCGTTATCACAGAACTGGCTGGAGCTAAACATGTTGTACCCCAATCCCTCCACATAACGTACACCCTTGATGATGTACTTTCCATTGGTGATTTTTCCCGACCCTAATATCGGCAACGGCGTTCTGTCGGCAGTCTTTATGTATCCCTCAAACTTCTCAACGTAGTCGAAGATGAAGGACCGCTGCCCAGTCATGTGTGTGTGAGCCCCCGAGTCAAAGTACCACACATGACTGATCTGCAAAACAATTAGGCTTGTTTAGGGACCCATTGCCAAATGGGTTCCTTAGGGTCAGAAACAATTGAATTGGTCGATGCAGTCTCCTTTTCGGATTTCTCCTTAGGCTTAGGGGACTGCACTGACGAGGAAGGTTTCCCCGTTCCTCTTTTTCTCCCTCTTCTCTTTCGAGATTTGATTTTAGGCACATCAGCATTAAAGGAATCATAAACACCATAGCGCATAAAATTGTCAAACATAAAGCACATGTCATTACGCAAAGAGTCAAAAGCATGAGTTAAATGTCGATTACGTTTTACAGACATGTTTGAATTAATTCCTACACTAGGTGGAGCATAGCCAAGACCCGCACGGTTAGGACTATGCTGCTTAGGGAAAGCTTGAAAATATTTGGGTCTTCCTCGGTGATCCTTCCTCGGTGGCTTCACTTCCTGTCCACCATCCTTCTTCCTCCCATCTGCATTTAGAGCATGGTGTGAGTTAGATGACGGTTTAATAGGAGAAGAGTTGCCACCCTTTCCAGAAGATGTTTTTGAAAATTTAGGATTTGTGGAAGAGAAAGGTTGCTTTGGTTTTAACTGAGAGGTCTCACCCACTTCAAAGCTGCTTGAATTAAGGTCAAGACTTTTAATGGGTTTAGCTGAGTTACGAGCATCGTTAGACTTTGAATGCTTTTTCTGGAGTCCTTTGGGTGCGTGAGGCTTAACTGACTTCCCCTTGTCAGTACCAACACATTTTCCACCCTTAGGGTTACTGTTCTCAGAAACAGGAGCTCGTGACTCAACGGACTTCTCAGGTTTTACAAAAACAGATTTTGGCCCTTTTGGGATAAAGCCTGAAGGATCATCACCTTCATCTAAGAACACCTTCAGATCGTATTCAACATTAGGATCATGGATAGTCTTTGGTTCAGTTATCCTATGGTGTGAGTTGAGGGGTTCATCATCATCTGACAGTAAGGTGTAATAGTCCTCTAAATCCGTAACAGATTTGGTTTGGGGAGTAACTATCGGATGGTTGAGGAGTGGAGTAGTCTTATCATTAACTGATTCTGAAAGGTGTGCAAAGTACATGACTTTTCTTTTCAAAATGGAATTTGACACACGTTGGTTGGTTAAGGCCATACGATAATTGATCTTTTCATCATGGTCAAATTCTTTTGCAATTTCTGAATGAACATTTAGGAGAACATATCGTGCCTTAAGATCCGCAACCTTGAGTTGAAAATTAGTAAAGGTTGAGGCTGCGGTCTCACACTCTGAAGACATTCTAATTCTCTCGGCATTTGCCTCGATCAGGTCTTTCTTCAAAGTGTGAACCAAGTTGTCTTTTTCAGAAATAAGCACTTTCAGATTCAGTATCTGATGTTGACATGCGTCCAGATCCATGGCTTTTAGTCTAAGTCCAAACATTTCCTTCTCTAGTTCGACTAGGTCGGGACCCTTAGTTGCGGAAACATCCTCTGGTGGGATAACTAAGGCCTCCTCTGAAAAATCCATCTTCCTAGTGTCATAACTAGTGTTCAGGTCTGAGTAGTTGATGGGAGGCATAGCTACCCTAGGTGTTCTTGCCTTGATGCCTTCCCATGTGGACTTAGTGTTGGTTGGATCACTGGCTGGGACAAATATAGGTTTGTTGGGAGCAGGGCTAGTGGGTGGACTGCTAGAGGTGCTGTTCGTTGGACTGACGGTCGTGGTTATGGTCTCACCATTTATAACTTCGGTATATGTGACAGTCTGCCTAACGAATTCCTCGGTCACATGTCCTCCTACTAGGGCAGGTTTGGGTTTGGAGGCGGCCATGTCCTCAAAATTGTACAGATTAGAAGGTGCCTTTTCTAAAACATGGTTTTCTGACAATCCTAGTCCGGGTCTGGCTTTATAGAAAGGATTTTTGTTGGCATGCTGCGTAAGAATGCTCAAGGTCTGTTCAGATTGTCCTCTTTTAAAGTTGTTATCTTCAAGCTCTTGAATTTTGGAAAACAGTCTAGTTCTTTCTTCTGAAAGCAACTGGAATTTTATTTGGAGCTCTCCATGGTCACTGTTAAGTTTCTCATGGGTTTTCTGAAGACAACTGAGTTTGTTTGACAAATTGGACTCTCTGACGCTAGACTCAAGAGTCTCACGATTGTACACAATGGTCAAGTCCTCAAGAGAGCTTTTGTATATGGCACTGTCAATTCTAAATTTCATGACGAGAGATCGTTCCGATTGGAGACATCTCTCAAGTTCACAAATTCTAGATTCTAACATTGTCACATCATCAGTTAAGTCAGGAATAGTGGATACCTCAGAAGCGTCGAGGTCTCGATATGTGCTGGGGCCAACAGCTTCAGGTCCTTCGAAGTCTGCCATCAAACACGGACCCCCAACAAGATGATCTTCCTCGTCTGAGCTTTCTTCCTCACACACCCAGTTTTCCTCATCGACTAGCAAAGCAACTCCCTTCTCTTTCTTCCTCATCAATGCTGCCTTCTTCTCAAAGTATGCAGCATCCTTGTATCTGACAGGGCAGTTGTTCGCATAGTGACCCAGCTTACCACATTTGAAGCAGGATGTAGTGGCACTAGCGGTCTTTTGAGGAGCTGGGGTAGGAGCACCACTATTCGCCGGAGCTGGAGGAGCATTCAACCTTTGATCACCAATCTCAACAGGACCTTGATGATGTCCTTCTCTCGGGGCTTGCCTGGAAGAACCACTCTGATGGTTGCCTTCTGGATAGTTCCTTTCTTGATCTTGTCCATATCCCCGACCACCTTGACTGCCTTCAAATCTTCTATATCTTCCATCATCACGTCTTCCATCTTGGCCACCTTCGTACCCGCTGCCATATCCTTGACGATCAATGTATCCTGATTCAGGAGTGTAGTTTCTCTGGTTTTGGCGATAGTTGATATGAGAGACTTGTCCTCTCCAATCTTCCTGATCTCCAGGACCTCCCTGATAGTCCAGGTAGGTGTTATCTCTGTAGCTTCCCCTTGCTTCCCTATACTGGCCTTGATCACCACGGTATCTTCCTGGATGCTGATTCTGATATCTGTCCCCTTGCTGGTATCCTCCTCTTCCTTGATTCCCAAACTGAACTCGTTCCTACTGGTAGTGTCCACCTCGGCCTTGCCCCATCCTTCCTCCACTGGGGTATCCAGATCCCCTAGGTCTGATGTATCCACGTTTGGAATTCAGCTTTTGTACGCTATTAGAGATGAGGGCAAGGGACTCATTCACATGAAAGAGCTCATCATCAGAGATTGAGATGATTAACGGATCATCTGGATGTTGATAGCTTGGATTATAGTTCGAGTTGAACTCTTGGTAGTTTGAACCATAGTTCCCGTTGAACTCCTGTTTGTAGTTCTCCTGATAGTGCTGAGGTGGTGAGTGGTTGAATTGCTGAGGAGATGAGTTGCTGTACTGTTGATGCTGGAAGGAAGCTGAGTTTGATCCTCCACATGGTACTGCCGCGAGTGCCAGAGGGTCAACAGCATTTTTGAACTTGCCGCCAGTGATGAATTCCTCATGCTGAACCATCATGCTAAAAAGGTCATGTAGACCCATAATCCCCAGATTTCGGCTCAGCTGTAAGTTGATCGCCAGATTCTGCCATGCCGATGTCAGGTTCTTCAGGAACTTAACATTCACCTCGTACTTTGACTTTTCTATCCCGAGTCTTCGTAGGTCATTCACGAAGGCGTTCAGTCTTTGATAAGACTCGGTGAGGGATTCGGTTTCCCTGGCTTTGAAGCCTTCGTAAGCGTTTAAGGCACTTTCCTTTTGACTCTCGAGGGCGGTGTCACCTCCCTGCATCTGTTGCTCTATTTCTAACCAAACGTCTCGTGCGTTTGTCAGACTATCCACTCTTGCGTACATATCATTAGGAAGAGCCATAATCAGAAGGGTCAGTGCACGCTTGTCAACGAGGTGCCGGGCTCTTTGTTCTGGATTGAACATCTCAACTGGCTTTTCGACTACATATGACGGAAGTTCGGGACACGTATCTGTTTTGGGAACAGCGGCAACCGTAACAGTTGGTCGGATTGGGCCTTCACGGATTGACTTCATGAGATTTCCGTCGAGCATGTCTAGGAAGTGTATCATCCGGCGTTTCCATTGCTGGTACTCGCCCATCACCAGGACAGGAGGGCGAGTTTCGGAACCAATCCCCAGGATTTCCTTCGACATTTCTGAGAAAAGAATGAGACCTCCTTGTAAGATTCACTTGGCTTGAACACAGAAAGGTTTTGAAAAAGCTGATGTTTCGAGCGCCTCGGGACACAGAAAGCTTGGTAAAAGTAAAAGGTTTTGAAAGCAAGCTTAGTGTCGAATTTGAGAAACAAAACGGCAAGAGTTTCGGCTCAAAGAGGCGAAATCCGACTTGGAAACAGATGTTTTCCGATTCGGATTTGGCTCAAAACAGTGTGGTGCGGAAAACACTCTTTTCCGATTCGGAAAAGGAGCTTTTCCGATTCGGAAAAGGTGGGTGCGGAAAAGGGACTCGGAAAAGAGAGAAGTTTCTCAAGAGCAAGACCCCGAGTCAGAGACTCGTTTTCCGATTCGGAAAACAGAGTTTTCCGATTCGGAAAAGGAGAGTTCTCCGATTCGGAGAATGAGCAATTTCCGACTCGGAAAATTTGAGCTGATATTTCAGCTCTCGTTTTCCGATTCGGAAAACCTGCACAGAAAGCTCGAAAAATTCCTCAAAAACACTTAAAAACCTCTTAAAAATAAGTGTTTAGACCCCCAAAGTGTAGGAAAATGCTTAGAAAACCATGGGGAATCACTTAACACTTAATTTAAGCCCTTTTAAAACCCCTTTTGGATTGAAAATCCAAAAGTTTTGAAAAACTCAAAACTTGAAAAACCTTTAGAACCTTTTTAAAATCAAACAAAAAGCCAAGGAACCAACAAGATTGGCTCTGATACCAATTGTTGTCCCTGAAAACAATGAAATGCAAATAGAAATGGATGGAAATCCTATAAGAATGAGATGAAATCAATGAAGTTTTGATAAAAACTCAACAATGGAGAATAATTGCCCAATTAAGAAAAAGAATGGATTCCAACACAAAACCCTAAACATCCTTTTCCTTTTATAGGGAAAAGGAAGTTACATAAGTTGTCAACAACGGCCCCTGAGGTTCTAAACCTCAAACAAGGGTTTAAACAAAATAAGATTGTTTACAAAACAAGGAAACTAAACTAGCAAGCATTTTAAAGATAGATGATTCTGACTCTTCTCAACATCTGGGTTCTACATCCTCCTATACCACCCACTGAAATACATTGCCACTCCAATTACCCAAATCACACCAACTGAACCTGATCAACCCGCTAACAGTGAAGACTTTTCTCAAACCACTGCTAGTGAGCCTACTCCTACTAATCTTCTCCCTGATCCATCAGTAAATGAAGCTTCCACTTCAGGACAGGTGTATCAGCCACCTGCTCTTCGATGGACCAAGGACCACCCTATTGATCAAGTTCTTGGTAATCCTTCCTCTTGTGTTAAGACACGACGTCAATCTGGTAACGTCTATCTTTATGTTAATTTCATCTCTGAAAATGAACCTAAAGAAATAGATGATGCCTTGCGTGATCCTGCCTGGGTCTCAGCCATGCAGGAAGAGCTAGCAGAGTTCATCAGAAACAATGTCTGGCTTCTCGTCCCTAGGCCTCGAAAACGTACTATCATTGGTTCCAAGTGGATTTTTCGAAATAAACTTGATGAGATTGGTACGATTATTCGAAACAAGGCTCGCCTTGTGGCTCAGGGATACAGGCAGGAAGAGGGCATTGATTACGATGAAACCTTTGCTCCTGTGGCTAGGCTCGAAGCAATTCGACTTTTCCTAGCCTTCGCAGCACATATGAACTTCAAGGTTTATCAGATCGACATCAAAAATGCCTTTCTGAATGGAAAACTTAATGAAGAAGTCTATGTGGCTCAGCCTCCTGGCTTTGTAGATCCTAAGTTCCCTGATCACGTCTACAAGTTAAACAAGGCTCTCTATGGGTTAAAACAGGCTCCTCGTGCCTGGTATGATACCCTTTCAACCTTTCTTCTGTCTAAAGGTTTTGTTCGTGGTAAGATCGATAGCACTTTATTTCTAAAGAAATATCCTAAGCATATCCTTCTTGTCCAGATATATGTCGATGACATTATTTTTGGATCCACCAATCCCAAACTCTGCGAAAAGTTTGAGTTGCTCATGAAATCTGAATATAAAATGTCTATGATGGGTGAACTAACATTCTTTTTAGGACTTCAGATCAAGCAATCTGAAAAGGGAATCTTTATCAATCAAGGTAAATATGTACATGAGATGCTAAAGAAATTTGATCTCACATCCTGTACACCGATGAAGACTCCAATGGCTCCTCCTCTATCACTTGACAAGGATTCCAAAGGGAAACCTGTTGATGTGACTCTCTACAGAGGAATGATCGGCTCTCTGCTGTATCTCACAGCTAGTCGCCCTGATATCATGTACTCTACATGCTTATGTGCTCGTTATCAGGCTGAACCCAAAGAATCCCATCTGACCGCTGTAAAGCGGATCTTCAGATATCTGAAGGGAACTCCTAATCTGGGTCTTTGGTACTCCAAGGACTCAGGGTTCGATCTAACAGCGTATTCTGATAGTGACTTTGCAGGATGTAAGATCGACAGGAAAAGCACCACTGGTGGTTGTCACCTGCTAGGTGGCAAGTTGGTGAGTTGGACTAGCAAGAAACAGAACGCTGTGTGCACATCAACTACTGAAGCTGAATATGTTGCAGCAGGAATCTGTTGTGCTCAAGTCCTGTGGCTGAGAAATCAACTTCAGGACTATGACATACAACTTTCCAAAATTCCTATCTACTGTGACAACACTTCAGCGATAGCCATCGCTAACAACCCTGTCTTACACTCCAAGTCAAAGCACATTGAAGTGAGATATCACTTCATCAGGGATCATGTGATGAATGGTGATATTGAACTCCATTTTGTCCCTACTGAATATCAGCTTGCTGACCTTTTTACCAAACCACTGGATGTAACGCGTTTTAATATGCTCATCAGTGAACTTGGGATGTTAAATCCTGATGATTGATGTTTATCAGGACAAACAGTTGTTAAATCCTAAAGAATAACTATTCTCAGGACTCTTTCTTTAACAATTCCTGAATAATACTCTCATCAGAAGATAACTCTATTCAGTACTTACAAAATCTTTGTTCAAAATCCGAATACTGATGATTCTCAGGTAAGTACCTCTGCTCCTGAAACCTTATCGCATTAAATGTGATAAGAGGATTTTCCCAAAACAGTACTTATCTGATAAGTACTCTAATTCTAAGAAAACAATTCTTTCATCAAATTGGAATTATCCCCTGAAAAGGTGGTTTTTAAGTTTTCGAATAAAACAAACTTTTCATCTGCACTGACGCGTAATGGGACGTTTCCTGTTCCCCACGACGTGTGTCAGGCGCGTGAACGCGCGTAGAACTTCCTTTTTTCATCATTACGTTTGAATTTAGCCGCCCTTTTCTCTCTCATCCATTTTCTCTCTCCTACCACGAGGTATAAAAACCTCACTCGTAACCCATTTTTCTCTTTACGCTTACAATTCTCTCTCAAAGAACTCAAGCAAGAAAAGCTATTTACGCTCTAATCAGCATTCTCAAGAACACCAAGAACACACACTTACCACTTTCTTCACAAGATCAACGTAAGTATCTTTATGTTCTTTGTTCTTTCCACAATCTAAGTTGGCATTCTTCTTTACAAACAACTTATTTTGATAAACGTTTTTCCAAAAACCCTAAGATCACTTCGTTTGATCTTAGTTTTCCCAAAATCTTCTAAGATTTTTGTTAAAACGGTTTAAAATGATTTTTCTTATTTCTTTTAAGAATAATCATAAACTCCTATTTAGATAATTCTTCATCAAAATAGAAGTTCTTTTTAATACCAAAACACATTCCTTTTGTGTATTTTGGTATCTAATCCATTCCAAGTATAAAGGATTTCACCACTTTTATGAACACATTCTGTGTTCATTGAAAAGTGAAGAAAAATGCATATTTTGGATCCTTAATCATCCACATATGTTATTTTTGTTCTTCAACAGGATGGCTGCTACTACTTCTACATCTCTTGACGCTCAGCTCTCATCTGAGGCCACCACTCTACTCAACGCATCTGGAAGCCTACTAGTGGTCATCCCTCAGCATGACCTGCAATTCAAGCCAAACAATTTGATTGGCCAGTTTGACATTCCTGCCAACAAGGAATACCTAAAGCCAGCCAGGGACTTTCTTCTAAACAGTCCCCTGAAGACAGCTTTCACTATCAACACGGCGCCCAACAAACCTCTGCTTCTACAACTGTGGTCCACTGCCACTGCTGCCCAAGAAAGGAACTCGAAGGGCAAGATGCACGAAGTGATCAAGTTCCAAATCAAGGACGACATCATTTCATTCGGCATTGGGACCCTAAGGAACGTCCTCAACTTCCCAAAGAAGGAGAAATTTCCTCCTCCTCCTTCCTCTGACGAAATCATCGCGTTCCTGGACGCCATAGGCTACAACTGGCCTGTGAGAGAAGGCCTTCCTCTGGTCAAGACTGCTGCCACTGTTCACAAGACGGGGCTGAACGCTACGTTCTATTACATATGGAACACGTTTGGTCTCTATTTAACAGGGAAGACGGGGAGCACGGAGCAATTCCCCACGGTCATCCAGAACATGGTCTACTCTGCGATCAAAAATCGCAAGTTTGACTATGTTCGCTGCATATGGGACGACATGATCAAGAAGATGAAGAACAGAACCAGGGTGGTCAACGTCCCCGACACCAGGTTCTTCTCCGCCGCCCTGGCGCTGCACATGGGTTCCAACTACCCAACAGAGGGAAACTTCGACAACTACGCTTTAGGCGTGAAGTTTCTGGATCAGGTGTCTCCCAAACCTGACGACGTCCCTTTCTCTCTGATGTTCTGGTTGTTCCTGAGCCACAACCAGACGCAGAAGAGCAACCCACCTCTCCTCCTGCTCAAGGTATGTGTTCTCTCTTCTCATCCAAACCATCTTCTTCTCTTTCTCTGCATGCTATGTCAGTAGCTAACCCAATACTGACTTCCCCAGCTGCACCTACTTCTTCGGCGCCCCTGAAGCGCCCTCCTCCCTCTGGCTCCTCTCCACCTCCACAGCCAAAGCGCGCCAAGTCTAAGGCGCAAAAGAAAAAGAAGGCTCCAGCTGGTAAGAAATATTATATTACCCTGCCTCAACTTTTTAATAAACCTTCCCCTTTATCTAAAACTTCTTTACCTGCAGACACCCCTGCTACTGCTCTTGTCCAACAAGAACCTGAGGTTGTTCATCTCGAACACTCAGAGAATGTGGAGGGTAATCGCTCTGATGCCCTCCTAACCTCAGGTAATATTACTAAGCATAATATTGCTATTCCTTCTTCTATGAAAGCTTCTGAGTCCTCTAGTACTCATTTAGCTGCTAATTTTACAGGTTCTTTAGGAGCAGCCGTTGAAGGGCATCCTCAACTACACCAGGATGACCCCTTTAACGATTTCGTCTTCACGGACTCCGAACGACAGCTGAGCGCAGCTGAACTTCGTCGTCAGTCCGCTGAACGACAGTTACAGGAGGCACGTGCAGCACTCCAACAGCAGGAGGATGCGCACCAGGCTCAACTCCAGGCTTTGGAGCTAGAGCTTGCCTCGGCCAAAGCCGCTGCGACCGCCGCTGAAGCCGCCGCCGCCACTGCCACTGCTGCTGCTGCCGCCGCCACTCCGCCACCAACGGCCGTAACTCTCTCGATCCCTTGTCTGGATACCATCCACGACAAGGTTTCGCAAGTGGCCACCTCCTCCAACACCCTTCAGGCATCTGTTGATGACCTGAAGGCCACTGCTCTGCCTGCTCTCTCCACCACCATCAACAACAGCACCAACTCTCTCACCACTTTCCAAACAACAGTGGTTCAGAGATTGGATGCCCAAGAAGCAGGCCTTCGCGCTCTCCAGGAGCAAGTGACAGGCCTCACCAATGCTGTCAACGCCATCACCTCTGCTCCTCCACCTCCTCCATCATTCACCAGCGCAGACAGGGATATTTTGCAATCCCTGATCTCCTCATCCTTCATCTCTCGCAAGCTTCAGAACGACATGGCCTCTCTCCTTCAGAGGTATATTTCAACAGCCGCCTTAACTCAGGCACCTGTTGAGGGGGAGAGACAGCCTCTTCAGCGAGACCATTCCGTTTATTCCCCCTCCACCAACTGGAGAACAAATGAACAGGGGGGAACAAACGAGGATGATGAAGATGATGATGATGATGAAGACGACGACTTCTTCGTCGAGAAGGTTCCTACGTCAACGCCCACTCCAGGGCCTGCACACTCTCAGGGGGAGAACCCCGGTGCACCTGGTACATTACTCCTACCATCCTCTCCCTCATCTTCTGATAACCAACCCATCTCCACTATTCTTAAGCCTAAACCAACCCCTGAAACCATCACCCTCGACACCTCCTCTGAAGACTCACCAGCAAACAACCTACAAATGGGTATCTACCAACCACCCAAACAACCTACCCCTGAACCAACACCTCAATCTACTCCTGAACCAACCTCTGAACCTAAAAACCAAACAGACTCTGAATTTCAGGATGTGAACTTTGATTCTGTCACTGGTGAGATTATTCGCCTTATGGAGAATAGTCCATCAGAACAAACACGAGCCGAACTAAGCAGAATGACGTTCAGAGTAACTCCCCTAAACCCTGAATCCATTCCTTCTAAACCAACCCGCTTTAATCCTGAAGCATCTTCCTCCAGAACCCCTGAAATCCGAGCCCCTCTTGAGACTATATGCCTATCATCAGATGATGAATTCATCTCTGATGACTTCTCTACCCCTGCTTCTTCCCCCAGATCTCCTCCCTCTAATTCTCCTAGATCTGAAGGTGAAAATTACCCTGACACTTCTGCTACTACCGACAGGGATGGGCGTTTAGACGCCGTGATAGAGCGACTCGAGAGTACAAGAGTAAAAATTCCTCTTCGTACCTCTTGGGACTCCGAGTTCGCCTATCTATCACAGGAGGAGTACGACCTCGCTGTACAGGCTCAGGAGGAGCATAATAAAAAGCAGAAGGAAGCATTCCTCTCTGCTCAAGCTGCAAAGAAGCTTGCTTTTGACTTCGTTGATGAAGACGAAGAAATAAGTGCATATCCAATTCTTGCACAGAAGGCTGCTCTGAAGGTCTTCAACAAAAGAACAGAGGAAGAGACAGAGGTAGTAGACAAAGAGATTGACTGGTGCAGAGACCGACTTCATCTCAGGAAGCATGGTGCCAGAATAACAGGGATCCATCTTCGTTGAAGCCGCGGCAAGAAAGGAGTTCCTGGCAAAACCTGGCTCACCGTTAAACGCTTAGGAGTGAAGGACGTCGAGCACACTCTGGACAAGTTGGATCGTTACAACTTGTCAGAGTGGAACGAAATAAAAAGCCTACTTCCAAAAGCCAACAAGAACTACAGGGCTGAAGTAGAAGAAGTCATTGATGGACTTATTGCTCGAATCAGAAGAACAACTGAAATACCTGATGTCCTGCTCCAGCCTCCCTCTGCTCTACCAAAACCTCCAGTTCGAAGATCTGCAGGCACCTCAACAAGGAGACCAACTCCTTGCATGCCCAGAACTGTTATCAAGCCTCTGGACCTCTCGATGCTTGATCTTTCCTTCCCTGAAGGAGTCTCTCTCTCTGAAGGACAAGTTATCAGAGAACCTGTTCATGGTATTTGTGTGAGCGACAACTCCAAAATTCTATGCTTTCAGCGTTTTAGCGAGCTACACAAAGCACCATATGAACACTTGGTATCAGTTCTCTTTATCGCTCATAAGGATAAGAAAAACCAAGATAATAAAGAGATCATTCGCACTGTCAGAGCTATCCTAGATCATAGAATCGCCTTCAGTGATACTCCCGTTCCAATTCAAGTCAAAACTGAAGTAGTTAGCGAAGACTCTGATAGTTAGAATTTTTGTAATTCCCTTTCAGTACTTCATTCATGTACTTATGTATTTTCTTTACTCTTGTAACCTTATTAAGATTAATGAAAATGCAATTCAGTGCATTGTACTTTACTCCATCATAGTACTGAAAAAGATCCCTCAAAACAGTAAATGGGACATGTACCTTTATGAGTTCTATTTCCTACTGTTTCATCTAGACTTAGAAATTTTTTTTTCTTTCTAGACTTAGACAATTTCTCCATTGTCTTATCATTATCATTTAGGGGGAGATTGTTGATCCAGCTCTCCTAAGACCTGATGAAATGATAATGATCCTGAATCTTTACTTAGTGAATAGGTTTTACTTCTGTTATAGCTTGAGGAATTATCACTGAGTTTGTTCAGTGTTATTCCATGTTACTTATGCTATAACTTATTTTTATAATGATCAGGATCAGGATCAGGAGACGAACGAGTCTGTTCTGCAGTGTACTGATCCTGTCCACTGAAGTGAAGACCTCCTGAAGACATCAAGATCATACTCAAAGAACCATCAGCGACGTCGAAGAATTAGCTGATGACATGAACAACATGCTCGTGATCTGAAGACGGAACTCAGTGATAGCAGGCTGCTGAATATCGTATGACATCCTGAAGATTCATCAGGATACAAGTGACCCTGAACAACATCAGTTTCAGGACTCTACTCACTGATCAGTATCCTGATCCTGAAGGATTAGTGTAATGTCTTAGTCTAATGCACAAAAGGATTATCCGCCTTTACTGACACAAAAGTACATAAGGACAGTCACTTTACTGTTCCCTCCGTACTTATCAGACCTCAAGGCAACTGTTTACACACTTCCTCTTTTGCACACCATGCAAAGAGTATTTGTTTATAGTAAATAGTACAAAGGACCACTTACATTGTGACACGTACACAAAAGTGAGTCTGCATGCATTTAATGCATTGGGTATAAATAGGACTTGAAGAGATGTTCTCCATACTTCTTCTTCAACCTAAAAATACCCTAATCCTTTCTTTCTTATTCCCTCTATCTTCTTTCTTTTCTCATCTTCTCACTTAAGTGCATAGTGAAAGTAAACTTAGATTGTTTAGTTTAGACTTATTGTGTTTTCTATTTCTGCAACAATCTGTAAATTCATATTGTTAATACAACAAGAATTTAAAAGTGAAATTTTGTGTGATTATATTCAACCCCCCCCCTTCTATAATCCCAAACACTATCCTTGCTTGAAGGTCACCTCATTGGGACCAACAAATAGAGTCTATCCTTGTACTCTCTGCAAAAAGCCACACTACTACACAGAATATTCTTTCATCAGAGAGGACGACATTGAGTACGTCTTCACAGATGCTGACCTTCACAATCTCTATCCTTAAGATCTCATCTTCCTGCACAGCCTCTTAAACAAGCTTCTGGAAAACAAGAATTCATATGCTTCATCACGCAGAAGGGTTGCAGAGGTACTCAGAGCTTATGTGATGTTGACAAGTCAAACGGACTTTCATATGGCTCTGTATCTCAGGCAAAGCACTTTCAGAACCACAACCCCTTTGATCCGACCCTCTTGGATCAATGATGCTCCTCCCAACAGAGTGATCAACGAAACTCAGCATGGTTACGCGTACTTAGACGAAAATGGGACATTGAATTTCTATGATCCTACAGACACATACAAGTACTCAAATGCTACTTTGTTAAAGATCTATGAGGTTATGATGAAAGAAGTTGTTAGCTCTAGCCCTTCCATGTAATCAAGTATGTAAAAATAACATCTCAGCTCTTGCAGAAGTTTCATCTCACAGCGGTCTGATATAGGTCACAGTGTTTCACAAGTGCAGAACCACATAGCCTCTAGAAGCGATGATAGAGGCTCTGCAATACCAACCTCTACAGATGACAACTTTAGACTATCTTCAAGGATCTTCCCAGTCACATGCCTAGCACGTGCAGTTGGTTATTCACCAACTTACTTTTAAGGGCTGGGATTGGTCCAGGTGGAAAGGTGTCTACTAGTCGGTTAGGGACTAGTATAAATAGATAGCTTTCCTCTGTGTTTTGTACTGATTTTTGAAGATCATTTACTGTTCTATTGAGTTGTTGTTGATCCAGCTCTTCTAAGACTTGATGAAATGATAATGATCCTTTACTTTACTTAGTGAATAGGTCTTTGCTTCTATTACAGCTTGAGGAATTATCACTGAGATTGTTCAGTGTTATTCCTTGTTACTTAACTTGTAGGTTGTAAGTTTAAAAGTTTAGGATCCGGATCAGGAGTTGAAAGAGTCTGTTATGGAGACTACTGATCCTGACCATCAAGTGAAGACCTCCTGAAGACATCAAGATCATACTCAAAGAACCACCAGCTACGTCGAAGAAATAACTGATGACAGGAACATCATGCTCATGATCTGAAGACGGAACTCAGTGATAGCGGGCTGCTCAAATTCATATGACATCCTGAAGAACATCAGGATACAGTGACCCATGATCATCATCAGTATCAGGGCCTTCCACACTGATCATTATCCTGATCCTGAAGGATTAGTAAAATGTCTTTACCTAATGCACAAAAGGATTACACAGCTTTATTGACACAAAAAGTACACAAGGACAGTGACTTTGTTGTTCCCTCCGTACTTATCAGACCTCAAGGCAACTGTTTATATAGGCACCCTTTTGCACAACATGCAAAAGAGATTGTTTATAGTAAATAGTACATAGGACCTCTATAAGTGTGATATAGTCTTTTCTATTCTGCAACAATACGTAAATTCAAAGTGTTTGTAAATATAGAATTTAAAAGTGAAAATTTGTGTGATTATATTCAATCCCCCTTTCTATAATCCCAAACACTATTCCTTACTTGAAGGTCACCCCATGGCTCTTCAAGCTAAGGATAATTACTTTGATACTGGCTCTATTGGAAAACCACCAAGGTTTAACAAAGATGTAATAACCGGATGTCAGTTATCTATCAGTTAGTTTTAACTTTAAACTTCTTTTGTAAGATTCCTTGAGTTGAGGGGCTAATTGTGTTAGTTCTTGAAACATATTTAAGTTATGGGCTTTTACTTAATTAGATGGGCTTGGCCTTAGTCCAACATATTTAAAGGAGAAAATTAGGGTTTTTGCCATTTGAGGTAAGAGTTTAGTGAGTGAAGTTGTGTTTTTGGAGAAAGAGCTGCCATCATCATTCCTCCTGGTATTTCATCATCTTTGTATCATTGGATCTTCATCAAATCATCATCTGCTTGTAAGGTGAGCATTAATTCCCCATTTGGTTATTGATTATTTGTTTTAAGATTGATTTAGATTGATTTATGCTAGTACAAGTAAAGATAAGTTGATTTTTTATACTGTGTTGATGTTTTGGGGTTCTGCAACCAATCTCCTTGGTTCAAAACCCAGAAAATCATGATTTCCCGAATCAGTCTCCCTGAATTCGGCTTTTGGCCATTTTCCCACATCCAATTCGTCTTTTTAGCCTTGGATTCGGCTTTTAGCCTTGTTCACACACACACTTCGGCTTTTGCTCAAATGGTTGCTTCTAATTCGGCTTTTGCACAAAGTTGGGATCGGCTTTTAGCATCAAACACAATACGGCCTTTGGCAATAACTTGTTGAATTCGCCTTTTTGTCCAAGTAAACCACACATTTGGCGTTTGGCAACAAAAGTACAATTCGGCTTATTCATTTTTCACAACCAATTTGGCCTTTATCAACTCATTTGGAAGCAACTTTTGGCTAAGACAACACCCACATATCGGCTTTTGTCAAGGTTTGGATTCGGCTTTTGCAATTATACCAACCAATTCGGCTTTTGTTTCTAACCATACTCAATTCGGCTTTTGTTCACACTTCAATCTATTCGGCCTTTGTGCTTGGGAAGATTCGGCTTATTGAGTGTGTTAAGCCAATTCGGCTTTTGACTATAGAATTAAGCCAATTCGGCTTTTGAATGTGACTTGGATACGGCTTATGAAACTCCTTCTACCATGATTATCGGCTTTTGTTAGGAAACCCTAGATGTCTCTCATTACATGGTATTATTTCATTTCATATAGGTCTATCCATCATTTCATGTGAAATGAACCTATCATTTTATGTGAATTATCTATCATTTCATGAGGTGCAAATTATCATTTCATGTAACATCTCATGTGGATTCAATCGTCATTCCATGTGTCATCATGTCTCGAGAAAACCCTAAATTTCTATCATTTCATGTGAAATCCTAATTGCTAGGTTGAGAAACCCTAATTCATCATTTCATGTTAAGTTCGGGTCGGATGATGATGAGAGCTAGGAATTGTTAGCTAGGAGAGAACCTTCCTAGTGAGTTAGTATCAAACTAATTTGAATTGATGTATGTAGGTGCGGATAGGACAACACTTAGCTCAGTTGAGGCAGAATCAGGTGAGTTCCCTTGCCTGAAATGAATAGATTGCTTTTACTGCTTTTAAAATATATCCATTCGGTTTGCGAAATGTTTTGATGATATTATATTGATTTGTGATTTGTGATAAATGAGATAATTGAAGAATTACGTTTAATGCATGCTTAAATGGTAATGTTTGAAATGACTTAGAGGAAGATGTGTTGCAGTATGGACATTGGGTACCTTGGAACTGTATGTTCCTTAGGAGGGTTTACCATTTGGTCTGATCCGCCATTTAGGGGTACCTCGGGACACCGTCCCTTGGGAGTGATTGATTGCCTTTGTGCTTTGTGGAATTTCTTTGTCTGTAACACATCTGTCCTGTTGTTTGTTTGATTTGTGAATTTGGCCAGCGGGCCGGAACTGTTGTTAAAACTGTTTTGAGGGAATTCACTAGACCTTTCGGTCTAACCCTCGTTTTCAAACTCTAAAACCTTTTTCAGGGAAAGATCGCGTTCTTAGGGGGAAGGAGAAGGTAAACGCTTAGAGTAGCGTTGTTGGTCTGAAGTTTTAGTATTTATCCTAATAGAATCTCAGCTGTGGAGGGACCTTCCGCATGCACTCTTAAACTATTACTTTTGAATCTAGTCTATTATGATTTTGCGAGTTAGATCACTGGGATTTATTGTTATGCTTGTTGTATTTTGTTTAGGAGTTTTGGGGTGTTACAAATTGGTATCAGAGCACTAGTGTGAGTGAATTAGGTGACCAGGATTGGGCCTAGTCTTAAACTGTAGGATTTGGGGACACAGCTGAGATGTTAGGACTTTAGGATTTTGCCTGATGAGTCATAGTCGGGTGTGGAAGTGCGAGGACTAGCGTGTACCATGGAAACGTGCTTACACCTGGCCAATGTAGCCACGGGTCCGTGAATACATGTGAACACTCACACTGCCTGTAAATCCAGTTGTTTAGGGTAAACTAAATTTTACATTACCATTTCCGAATCGATGGTTGGACGTAGCCTGCGAAGCACGGTGATACCGGAACCTGAGGCTCCATCGCCGCCTACTCGTACGACCGCGATTCAAGGAAAGGCTAGTGGTCGGGGTAAGAGTCGGGGAAAAGGGAGAGCTCGTAAGGCTGCAACAGTGGCAGATGAAGGGGCTCGGCGTCAGACTAGGGGTAATCGTAGGGTGCAGAGTGAAGGACCACCCATCGAACCAGAACCATCCCATAAGGAAAGTTCCGCTAGCCAACCGACAGCTTTCGTTACTCGGGAGGCCTTTCAGACAGAGATGGGAAAGATTCAAGATGCTTTACAGACCTTACTGAACCAGCAAGAGAAGTCGAAATCTGACGGGGGTCGAGAACATTCCGGGATGACTAGCCTCCCGGCTACTGTGGTCGGTGGAGGTTTGCAGCAGACACCACCCGCAGGTGGGGATCCACCTAAGTCGACTCACGGGTGTAGCTATAAAGCGTTTGTTGCCTGCAAGCCTCCTATCTACAAGGGAGAGCGTGATCCAGTTTTAGCACTGAGATGGATCGAGGAGATTGAGATGGTATTTGAGACATGCAGATGTGCAGCTGAGGATAAGGTAGTGTATGCACAATCGATGCTGAAGGCAGATGGCTTGCACTGGTGGAATGTGGAGACTGGGGGAAGAGGGACCGAGGCTGTTAGTGTTGAGTTTTTGTGTGACCTCGGACCAAACTGGTTCGAATCACGGCTCAGAAAAACAAACTGTTAATCCGAACATCAAACCAAACTGGTTTGATCAGCGGAAGCATAAACGTGTAAAAACCCGAAAAGCACACAATCGTTTATTGTTTATCTTTAACATACATATAAGGAGGTTTAGAAAGTTACCTGAATCGCTTGAGATAGATCCACCCGTGATGAACCCTACGAACGGACCTTCTAGCCAGTTATAACTCCGAATTCCCGAACACCCGAACAAAACCCGAACTTTCTTCGGCTTGTGGTTGGCGTCGATTACGAGGGAGAGAGAGAGAGAGAGAGAGAGAGAGAGAGAGAGAGATTTTCGGTTTCTGTGGTTGGAGTGAATAGTGAATGAATGAAAAAGGGTTAACCATAACTGAATATTTATATTGATACAAACAGTATCTGTATCATATTCAGTTTCCTTTTTCCAATAATTATCCATAAATAAACCCTTTGTTTTCCACCAAGAAAAGATTAATTCCATATATATTTAACTAATATATATTAGGATAATTACCATATATATATTTATTTAATTAACAAATATATATATATAAATCAATTAATTAAATCAGTTATATATTTATTTAACTAATAAATATATAATCTCATTTAATTAATAATAGAAACCTTTAACTTTGGAGTTTCTTACAGAAAAACACCCAATAGATTTATAATTGACTATTATAAATCTAACCTCTCTATACTGGAGTTATTTTACTTGTTCGTTTTACAGGTCCTCACAAGTGTGACCCTCAAGTGTGTCTTATAACATTGGATGTGCAATCTCTGGTTTGTCAACTTCTGCACATAATTACTAACAGACTCCCACTTGTGCAAGTTGGCAATACCGGCTTGACCACACGGACCTAAGGAGGCCCCTAGACAGGAACTTAGGCTAACCAGGTTATAAGAACTCTTATACCCAGGTAGGTGATATAACCATCCCTTTTAAAGATACAACATTTATGAAACAACTGTTTATAAATTGGGTATAACTAGGCTTTTCCTTTTGCAGCACGATATTTCAATTTTGAGTATGAGCATGGATAAAGTCAACTCAAAATATTCAAGATTATGTTCATGACTATCCGACTTCTAACTGATTGGTAAACGACAAAGAACAAATCAGTTCGTTTGGGCATGGCCATGCACTTCATCAGTTCTTTCAGTCAGTCAAGGGGCCCGGAAATATCTCTCTTCATAGAAGAGGTGCAAATCCCATCTTGCATATCTGCATTTGTCACCACGACTTCCGCTGAATCTAGTTATGCCCCGTATGACCACCCAGTTACGGCGTGATGTTAGAACGCACTAAGTATCCAGTAGTCCTCGTGATTCCAAACCAGATACCTCAGGTATTAAGGACAACCTTCTGTGAGATTTACTTATGACAGAATCCACGAAGTAATCTCAACCAGCGGATCACATCCGATATTCGCTGCTCTATCGAATATCCGTGCAAGTTTTGGTCTACATCACTTGTAGCTGTTATTCAACACTCTGATTATAACTACCCAAAAACTCACGATGACTTTAAAACCCTATCAGGTTCCCACCTGGATAAGTTGTCACAGATAAATTTTAAATAAAACTTAGACTAGTTTTATTCCCGGATCAAAAACATGCAAAAGTATAAAAGAAACAATGAGACTAATTTTGTATAATCCATATTCCACTCTGTAATCAATTACAAAATTAATGACATCTCAAAGTTTACTTTTATGTTGTCTATTCAATATGTACTTATACTGATTTAAACGAAGTATCACCTTTTTTCAGTTTAAACCCTTTGATTAGTCGTTTACCATACTAATTAAAGAAACAACCAAGAACAAAGTAAGTTAAATAATACTTTTAACTTGATCTTGCTAGTTTTGTTTTGCAAACACTTTAAACAAAATCTAGACTTTTCTTTACCATATTCCATAAATCTTGGAGATACTGGAATAACTCCAAGTTTCTTGAATATGTAAAGTCATCTCCGCAACTTTCCTTAGTTGCTGTGTAGATTAAAGATTCCTATCTGAAATCGGACAGAATTTCTAATTACCAAACTGGTAAATCCAGTAAATTTATTCTAGTGTTCTACAACACTTGATGGTCTAAAGATATTACAAAATCTTTATTATTACAACACATACAATTATTGATTTTCTTAAAATAAAAAAACTTGACTTTATATTCTTTTGATCTTACTTTTATAACTTAAAAGAACAGATCACATTTTAAAAGAATAGATCACATTTCTCATGAATTTTTATCCTCTTTGGATTATGAATTCCTAGAAATACAAATCAATAATATTACTTTTATTCTTTATCAGGAGCATAGATAGAGAATAAACTGGGCTCCCACTAACCTATATGAAAACTGTCTATTACTTAAATTTAATGCTTTATTGACTTAGACTTGACTATTTTAGTCAATAAGTTTAATACTTTAAACTTGAATTTTACTATTCATAAAACTTAACTGGATCTTATTAGATCCCTAATTCCAAAACTTGGAATTTACTAGTTTTACAAATACTGATATTATCAACGTCATCTGTGATAATATCCTAAATTCCTTTTTTAAAACATATGAGTAATTTGAACCTGACTATAATATACCTATTATAATCATATTACTCATAAATGTTTTATTCCAAAAACACATTTCTATTAAATAGTACTTCGTGTGTTTTTGACAATTTTCATATATTACTTCGAATTATCAAATTTTGAAGTATATTTGTTAGTGTGGCAGACAATATCTAGGATCAACAAATTGAATCAAGTCTATCTTGACTTAATCAGATTCAAAACAAAAATAGATATATAAATCAAGACAATAATTTTAAATTTAAAATACCAAAAATCCATTAATTTAAAATCAACCAACATTTCAAAAACTATCCAAAATAAATGTTTTAAAATAAGCTTAAAATGTCTTGATAATATCTAAAATAAATCTTGTCTGATCCTCAGGACCCGGGCACTTCATTTTTTTTTATCACCTGCAATCAAACATTTGCTCTAGGTGTCAGTTAACTTGTAGACTAACAAGTAGTGATGATAAACTAAAGCAATCATAAAATATCCAAGGTGTTTATACCTGTTTCATGACGCTTCGGGCAATTCTGTCTCCAATGTCCGACCTCATGACACCTGAAGCATCGATTCTCGGTCTTCGCTTTGTTGACTTTAACCTTTTTGCCGTTGCCCTTGCCCTTTCTATTGTCATCAGTCTTTGGCACACTCTGGCTGACCTGAACCTGGCCTTTTCCTTTGCTGGTGTTCCTTTGCCCTCTTTTCCTCTTTACTCCACCATCCTTGACCATCAGAACATCTTTGGTCTTGGTCCCGTACCCATACTCTGCTCAGCAGTTTTTAACATGGAGTGCAATTCAGCTATGCTCCTTTCCATGTTGTTCATGTTAAAGTTAATCACAAACTGCTTGTAATCGTCAGATAATGAGTTGAGTATAGTATCCGTTGCTAACTGCAACGGAACTGGGTGACCTAACCTCTCCAGGTGGTCAAGTAGCCTCTTCATTTTCATGACGTGGGCACTGAAAGAGGTCCCCTTGGCCATTTTGCACGCGTTTAGAGCCCTCGTGGCATCATAACGCTCTATGCGAGCTTGCGTTTGGAACATCTCCCTCAGTTGATGGATCATGTCGTAAGCATTAGTGTTCATGAGCCCTGTTTGAAGTTCTGGGCTCATGGTTGCAAGCATCAGGAAGCCAACATCCAGTAAATCATCTGAACGCTTTTGAGAAGCATTTCTAATTTCCGCACTCGCATTTGCTGGTGGGGCCTCACCTAGAGGTTCTTCCAGGACATACCATTTTCTCTCGTGCCTGAGCACAATCTGGAGATTGCGCTCCCAGTCGAGAAAATTCGAACCGGTGAGTTTGTCATTTTCTAGGATGGAGCGAAGAGAAAGGTTATTGGTGTTGGTAACTGTGTTTGCCATCTACACATTAAAACTTGGTTTTAGTACCTTTTGAATAAACAATTCCCAATAAATATCAAAAACCCTTAAATGATTAAATATCGGGCTAGGATCCTTATTTCATATGTCCTGATGTGCGGTATGCTCACGCCCCACCAGGCCCGTACTATTTCGGTAGGTAAGGAATTTTACCAATCATATCTAACTGACATGACTCCTAGATCTTTTCGGGACATCAGATAAAACCATACATGTTTTAGTCCCTCTAAGTGCTTTTTGGCCCGGTACCACCCGGTGAACTTATCAAAACCAAAACAGATCTCACCGCTCGGAACAGGATGTACTCTGGCCGGTACCACCCGATTATCGCAGAGTCTTTTCAACCCCCTTCGGCTTGGGGTTTGAACGTGGGTACCCAAGGTTGGTTCTCTTCGAGTCCCAACGTACCTTACGCCTAAGGTGTCCCCGAGTGGGTTGCACTAATTATATATGATTTTCTAGGGTTTTATTACTAAGTTTTGTAAAAACTTTAAATTTCCAGTATTTTAAAATTGCTATTAAAAGCTGATTCTTTTAAAGGCAATTCTTGTTCTAAAACTAACTGTTTTGAGAAACAACCGATGTTTAAAAACTTCACTGTTTAAAAACATACATTCTATTTTAAAACTGACTGTTTTAAAACTCACTTGCTAATAAAACTAACTGTTTTAAAAGCATGCCTCTTATAAGAAAACAATCTCATAATGGTTTTAAAAATAAATTTTACCATTTTAAAAACATATATAAAATTGGTAATTTTAATTTTTTAAAACCAATCTCGTGATATAACTAGATTTATAAATTAAGAAAACATCTGATAAAACCTACACATGTAATATCAATAATCACGAGCAAACAAAATAATCACAACCACGCAGTTTAATGAACAAAACAAGCAATTATAGATTTGCCAATTAATTCCTAAAGGACCAAAAATGACCTAAAACTATTATGCTCCGATTTCCCCACGTAGCTCCGATCTCCCCGCGTAGCTCCCACTGGCCTCGGCATCTTTTGACGGAACTCCAGGAAAGGAAAGGAAAAAATTCTATCCTAAAGGTCATTTTACATATTGCCGGGGTTGTAAGTGGCACGCAGGCCTCCCCAAATAGATCAAGGTTTGTTAGACCTCAGATTGTGAAGAGTCAGAAGCCTATGTTTAATTGCTTCAGTAGTTTAATTTCCTTTGTTTTGAACAATTAGTTGTTTGTAAGCCCTTGTTTAGAAGTTGTAAACTTCGGGGGCCTTTTATGTCATTTTGGTATTCCCTCTCATTGCTATATATAGAATGAGAGGTTTAGGGTTTTATGTTAATGTTTCATCAACAATTGTGGTTCATCTCTTTACTGCAATATCATTTTTACACCATTGAAGCATTCAACAAACCTTAAAGTGTTCATCATTTCTCTTAGATTTCAATCCATCTCTTCTCTCTATCATTTATTGGGACAAACAATTGGTATGAGAGCTTGATCCATTGTTGATTCCTTGGCTTGATCTTTGTTTTAAAGGGTTTTCAAAGTTTTTTTTTTCAAAAACTTTTTGGGTTGTTTCAATCCAAAAAGGCCTTTAAAAGAAGTGGTTTTAAGTGTTAAGTGATTCCCCTTGGCTTTTCTATTGTTTTTACACAAATTGGGGGTCTTAACACTTGATTTTTAAGTGCTTTTGAGCTATTTTGAAAAGATTTTTGGAGCTCCTGTGCAGGTTTTCCGAATCGGAAAACATGAGCTTATTTTTCAGTTCAAAATTTCCGAATCGAAAATTGTACTGTTCTCCGAATCGGTTTTTGAGCCTTTTCCGAATCGGAAACTAGTTTTTCGAATCGGGAAATTGGCCCTCTGATTTGGGGTTTTGCTCCTTTGTTTTTCATTTTCCGAATCCTAGTGTTTTCCAAACTACCTATTTTCCGAATCGGAAAACTAGCTTTTCCAAATCGGAAAAGAGGCTTTTCCGAATCTATACCTTTGAGCCAAATCCGATTAGGAAAACATCAGTTTCCAGATCGGATTTCGCCTCTTCGAGCCAAAACTCTTGCAAAATCGTTCCTCGAATTCGACACTTAGCTATTTTCCAAATTTTTTTTCAAAACTTGAAGCTAATTGTGTCCCGAGACGCTCAAGGTATCTTTTTTTTTCCAAAAGTTTTTTTCAGCCAAGTGATTCATCAAAGGAGATCCTCTTTGAGAGAACGAGATGATGAAAGAAATTATCGACATCGGATCCGAATCTCGCCCTCCCGTCTTGGTGATGGGTGATTATCAGCAATGGAAGCGAAGAATGATTCATTTCCTTGATCTTCTGGATGAGAACCTCATGAAATCTATACGAGAAGGCCCGATCAGACCAACAGCCACCGTAGCCGCAGTCCCTCGAACTGACAACTGCCCTGAGCTACCGGCATATGTTGTTGAAAAACCCGTTGATATGTACAACCCGGAACAGAGAGCTCGCCACCTCATTGACAAACGACCACTCACTCTTCTAATTATGGCGCTCCCGAATGACATGTATGCCCGAGTCGACATTCTAACCAACGCACGGGATGTCTGGCTCGAGATTGAGCAGTAGATGCAGGGCGGTGACACTGCTCTGGAAAGCCAATAGGAGAGCGCGCTAAACGCTTATGAAGGATTCAAAGCCCGGGAAAACGAATCCCTCACGGAATCCTATCAACGACTGAACTCTTTTGTCAATGATCTGAGAAGGCTAGGAGTTGAGAAGACCAAGTACGAAGTCAACGTGAAGTTTTCGAAGAATCTAACTCCGGAATGGCAAAACATGGCCATTAACATTCAACTAAGCAGAAATCTGGGAGTTATGGGTTTACACGATCTTTTCAGTATGATGGTTCAGCATGAGGAGTTCATTACCGGTGGAAGAACCAAGAAGGCTGTTGATCCTCTGGCACTGTCGGCTGTCCCCTTTGGAGGACCTAACTCTGCTACAATCCAACCCAGACAGTACAACAATGTTCCTCCTCAGTGTCATCAATAAGATTTCAACCAAGAGTTCAACCCGAACTTTGGTCCGAGCATACAGCATCCCAATGATCCTTTGATCATTACTATTTCTGATGAAGAACTCTTCAACGTGAATGAGTCTCTTGTCCTAATCTCGCACAATGTACAAAAGCTGAACGCAAACCGTGGATTCAACAGATCACGGGGATCAGGATTTCCAGGAGGAAGCTGGATGGGGCAAGGCAGGGGAGGACACTATCAGATGGACAGAGCTCAATTCAGCAACCAAGGAAGAAGAGACTATCATCAAGGTGACACGTTTCAGTCATACGATCAGGGAAGATTCCGGAGCGAGCAAGGGAGATACAGAGAAGACCAAGGGAGGTTCAGAGACAACTCTAGAAGAGACAACACGTATTTGGACTATCAAGGAGGTTCAGAGTATCAAGGAAACTGGAGAGGTCAGAATTTCGAATACAACTACCGGGGGAACACAAGGCAATACATGCCAGAGACTGGGCATAACATTCGTCAAGGGTATGAAGGCGGGTACGGAGGAAGGAATGATGGTGGAAGGCTTGATCAAGGACCGGGATATGTATTTGAGCAAGACAGGAACGACCGCTGGTCAGATGAGAGAATGGATCGCGACAAAGGAAGCTACAATGGAGGTGATCAACGGGGAAGCAGTTCCAGGCAAGCTCCGAGAGAAGATCAACAAGTTCCAGCTGACCAAGGTGGTCAAAGGTCAAATCAATCCCCGATTCCCATGAACCAAAACCCCGCTCCTCAACAAACTGCAAGTCCCACTACCACTTGCTACAAGTGTGGTAAGTTGGGACACTATGCCAAAGATTGCACAGTCAGATACAAGGATGCTGCCTACTTTGAGAAAAAGGTTGCCTTGATGAGGAAGAAGGAGAAAGGGGTTGCTTTGCTCGTTGATGAAGAAAATTGGGTATGCGAGGAAGAGAGCTCGGATGAGGATGACCATATGGTGAAGGGTTTGTGCTTGATGGCTGATTTCGAGGGACCAGAAGCTGTTGGTCCTAGCACTTACCAAGACATCGATCCATCTGAGGTATCTACTATTCCCGATATTACTGATACTGTGGCAATGTTAGAAGCTAAAATTTGTGACTTAGAGAGAAGTCTCCAATCGGAAAGGACTCTCGTCACGAAATTTAGAATCGACAGTGCCATTTATAAAAGCTCTCTCGAGCATTTGACTTTAGATTATAACCCTGAGATACTTAAGTCTGGCATTAAAGAGTCCAACCTAACAAACAAACTTGTGTGTCTTCAAAAATCCCATGAGGAACTTAACAGTGACCATGGAGAGCTCACAATTAAATTCCAGTTACTTTCGGAAGAAAGAACGAGATTGTTTTCAAACATTCAAGAGCTTGAGGAAAACAATTTCAAAAGAGGACAATCTGAACAGACTCTGAGTATTCTCACCCAGCATGCCAAAAAGAATCCTTTTTATAAAGCTAAACCCGGCCTAGGTCTATCTGAAAATCATGTTTTAGAAAAGGCACCTTCACATCTGTATAACGTTGAGGATATGGCCGCCTCCAAGCCCAAGCCTGCCCTAGTAGGAGGACATGTTATCGAGGAATTTGTTAGACAGACCGTCACTTACACCGAATTAATAAACGGTGAGACCATCACTAGAACCACAAGTCCGTCAAACAGTACCTCAGGTAGTCCACCCACGAGTCCCGCTCCAAATAGACCTATCTTTGTTCCTGCTAGTGATCCGACCAACACCGAGCCTATGTGGAAAGGCATTAAGGCTAGAACCCCTCGAGTAGCTATGCCTCCCATCAACTACACCGACCTGAACACTAGTTATGACAGTAGGGAAATGGATTTTTCAGAGGAGACCTTAGTTATCCCACCCGAGGATGTTTCCGCAACTAAGAGTCCCGACCTAGTTAAACTAGAAAAGGAGGTGTTTGAACTTAGATTGAAAGTCATGGACCTAGATGCCTGTCAACATCAGATTTTGAATCTAAGAGTAATTGTCTCGGAAAAAGACACCTTGGTTCACACTCTGGAAAAGGACTTACTTGAGGCCAATGCCGTGAGAATTAGGCTTTCCTCAGAGTGTGAGACTGCAACCTCTGTCTTTACTGATTTTAAAATCAAGGTTGCGGATCTTCAAACGCGATACATTCTCCAAGATATTCACTTTGAAATAACAAACGAGCTTTATCATGATGAAAGGATGATGTATCGCCAATCTTTAACCAACCAAGGCGTGTCAATTTCCCTTTTGAGACGGAAAGTTATGGATTTTGAAAACTTTTACTCTTTGGATTCTGATGATGATACGACTTATCCTGTTCTTAACCATAGCATGGCCAACCCAAAACCCAAACCAGACCTGGATCCCAATGTTACGTATGATGTGAAAGTATTTTTAGACAAGGGTGATGATCCTTCTGGTTTGATTCCCAAGAAAAAGAAGTCTGTTGTTTTAAAACCTGAGAAGCCTGCTGAGCCACAAGCTTCTGGTTCTGAGAAAAGCAACCCCAAGGGTGCAAAAAGTGTTGGTACTGACAGGGAGAAGTCAGTTAAGCCTCACACACCCAAGGGACTCCAGAACAAGAAATCCAACTCTAACGATGCTTGTGCCTCAGTCAAACCCATCAAAGGTCTTGACTTTAATTCGAGTACTTTTGCCAAGGGTGAGACCTCTCGGACAAAACTTAATCAACCTTTCAGTTCCACTAAACCTAATTTTTCAAAATCGTCATTTGGAAAAGGTGGCAAATCCATTTCTGTTAAACCGTCCTCTAACTCACACCGTGCTTTGAATGCAGATGCGAGGAGGAAAGATGGTGGAGAGAATATGAAGCCACCAAGAAAGGATCATCAGGAGAGAAACAACACTTTTTTAGCTTTCCCTAAGAAGCGTAGTCCTGGCCGTGCGGGTTTAGGCTATGCTCCACCTAGTGTAGGATTTCATTCGAATATGTCTTGTTAATGTTGAGTTTATAATAGAAGTTGAGGGACCTTTTATGTAAATTTCTCTTTCTTAGGGTTGGGGTATAAATACCCCAATGCCTTAGTATTGTGACTTGGACGTATCATTTGGAATCTAAAAGACTTGCGACTTTCTCTCTACATCTTTCTCTCTCTACATCTTTCTCTTTCATGTTCATATGTTTTGCATCACAATCTTGATGAGATTGTGTTAGATTTGGATTCATTCACATTTACAATTGGTATCAGAGCAGGATCTACTACATTTTTGATGAAGATTCTCATGGATTAAAGTGAAGATTTGAAGATTTGAAGCTTTGAAGATAGTCATCAATGGAGGTTCATGAAGATTTGAAGAGTTTTGGTTGATTTTTCATGAATTCATGTCTGAATTCATGAATCAGAGTGATATTTGAGTGTTTTTGTACAAGATTAAGATAGGAATTGTGGTAAAATTGAAGTTTTTTAGTTAGAAAGTTGAGAAATTCATGATCTTCAAATGTCTCGAGTCTTAAGTATTAGTGTATCTTCATATATCTCGAGCTTCTTATGTCTCGAGACTTAATTTGCATGTCTCGAGACTTCACAAAGCTATCTCCAGACGTGGGTTGTTAGGTCTCGAGTCAAAGTCACGAGGTGTTAGTTGGAGAACAAGACAAGGAAAACAATTCGGGTGTTTGTCGTTTTGTAAAGCGTGGAAGATACACGAGACATCATCTCGAGTGATACTGTTCATCACACGAGACAGCTTCACGATTGTTGATCTTATCATGAGATAGTACACTCGAGACAACATCTCGAGTCTCACTTTGTATACCACTCGAGACAGTATCTCGAGTAGCACTGTTCATCACTCGAGACATCATCTCGAGTGACACTGTTCATCACTCGAGACATTATCTCGAGTATCACTGTTCAACACTCGAGACAACATCTCGAGAAGGTAGTGTATTTCACTCGACACAGTATCTCGAGTTTCTGTTAACAACTCGAGTGTCACTATTCACACTCGAGACATCTGAAAGGTTGAGAATCTGAGAAAAGTAGTAGAAAAGATCCTGAATCACAAAATGAATCCAATAAACAAAAGAGAAGATTTGGCAATGGGATCTGATTCTAAAGCACCTGTGTTGTTCAAAGACGAGTATGAGCTATGGGTGGCAAGATTCAGATTGTTCATAAAGAGAAAAGATAAAGGCAATCTGATTTTAAAATCAATTGACTATGGAGCAAAACCATTGCCTACACATCTGGTTAATGGAATAAGAGTAGTGAAAGAGGTTGAAGAGATGGATGAGGCTGAGAAAACTCAATACTTGATAGATCTGGAAGCTCAGAACTGTTTGATTCAAGCTATCCCGAATGACATATATAGAAAGCTTGATGGTTATGATGATTCAGCAAAATCCATTTGGGATCAGTTAGAAAAGATTATGCTAGGGTCTAAAGTGGGGAATCAGTTGAGAATTACAACTCTGATGGACAAATATGAAAATTTCAAGATGAAGGATGGTGAATCACTAGAGGATGCCTATGACAGATTTGTTATTTTAATGAATGACATGAAGAAGAACAGAATCCATAGGTCAGAGATGGATTTTAGTGTGAAGTTCATTAATAATCTTTCTTTAGACTGGAAGCCCTTTACCAGGTTTGTCAAACAACACAAAGCACTCAATGAGCTCAAAGTGTATGAAGTTTTTGAGAATTTGAAGCTGTTCGAAGAGGAAGTTGAAGAAGCTGTGTTGGAAAGACAGAAGAAAGAAAAAGCTGAAGAAGAATCTCTTGCACTACTAACTGACAAAAAGAAAGGAAAGAATGTAATCAAGAAGGGCAAGGCGAAAGTGTTTGAAGTGGATGATGATGAGGAAGAAGAAGGAAGTGAGGAGAAGAACGGGACTTGATGTTTCAAAGTTTGTTGACCTTAACAGAAGCCTACAGAAAGAAATACTACAATAGACCAAGTTCTAACAACAGACGATTTGCATCCAGAGGAAGGAATTTCAACAGAAGTGTTAGTCAAAATCAAGGTCAGATGTATGCTCAAAGAAATTCAGGTACCTATGTTGACAAATATGCTACAAAGGGAGTTGAGGAAGAAAAAGAAGCTGCTGAGATTGTTGAGGAGAAGAAGACAAATGAAAATATCACATGCTTTAAGTGCGGAAAAAAGGGTCATGTGGCAAGGATATGTGCAGCAAAGATGTCCAAAGTTGAAATTCTCAGAAAGAAGTTAGAATTGGCAGAAAAGCAGGAGCAAGGATTAGTGCTAATGGCTGATGACGAAGAATGGCTCGATGTTTCAGATACGGAAGATCAAGCACAAATGTGCTTCATGGATTGATGGAGGAGGAGTCTGATGATGAGGAAGAGGAAGCTTCTGATCCTCAAATGGTAAATGATCCTCATTTTATAGAATTCAAAAACAAATTGCTTGAAATGACAAATCCAATTCATTTGAAAAATCAAGAACTTGAAATTGTCATTTCAAAGCAAACTCAAGATCTTACTGATTTAACTCAACAAAGAGATAATCTTTTGTCTATGGTTGATAAGTTGAATGAATCAGTAAGTGAACTCGAGTATCTGCAACAACAAAATAAAGTTTTGAAGTCAGAAATTGAGTTTCTAACTCTCAGTTTAACATCTGAAAAAGATAATGTTTCATCTTTAAACAAAACAATTTCAGAATTAAATTTTAAATTGTACAAGATTGGACAATCTGAGCACACATTTTTTCTAAATAAACCATATGCAGATAGAGATTTATTTTCAAAAGAAGGTCTTGGTTTTAAAAATCCTCAATATTTGAAAAAAGCCTTAGAGGAAAAACCTGCATTTTATTATCTCACTGATTTAAGAATGAGTGCTCGATTTCCAATATTAAAAGGTTCTGAAATGAAAGAAGAATTTTCTGAAATGCAGGAGATAAAGAAGCATGATCCATTGTATCATGGTGAGAAATATCACAGAGTAAAATTTGTATATAGTTCTGAAAATTTGAAAATTAAGTCTCCAGCAACACTTGATTCTTCTAATGCATTTTTACAGTCAGAATCACAATGGGAAAGTGATGGTACTTTAAAACCATATGTTCCAACTTTAGAGCTTGAAAAGAAAATTTCTGAATTGGAAAATAAAATTCAAGAGTTGTTACACCAAAATGAAGCTCTTATTTCTAAAAGTAAGAACTTTGTAACTTGGAACTCTTCTGAGACTGATCCTAAAAGTTTTGTTTCTGATATACTAGATGAGTTAGTTTCATCTGTTTCAAGCTCTATTTTTGATATACCTGATTCCAAATGTGATTCTGAATCTCAAGATTCGTCTTCAAAAATATACACTGAAGGTTTAGATTATATCCAAGAAAATGTTGTTAGAGTTGTCACATCTGATGGATATGTAGCATATAAGGAATCATCAGCATTATCATCAACTGATGTGGTTACACCATTTAATCTCAACTCAGTTGATGATACACAACCTATCATTTGTGAATCATCTAAATCTCTGGGTAACGATCAGAATACTCAGTCTGGTAAATCAATACATGAATCATCTTCATCCTGTATCTCTCCTGAAGTTTCAGATATTCTTACAAGATGAAATACTTTGTTTAAAGAAGACACATGAATCTGTCACGAAACAATTTCAGAATACTATAAAACAACTGAGAGTAGAACTTGCTCAACATAAATGTGATTCAAAATTTTGGTCTAGCAAATGTAGTTCTTTAACAAAAAGTTACGACAGATTAGTTGAAAGACTATCTGTATATGAAGAGGGACTACATTATGCTGGTAAAAACCAAAAGATTGTTGTTCCTCCGGTTACTGAAAGTTATATAAAGAACATACAATTTACTCAGGGTGTTCAATCAATGTTGAGACAATTTCAAAAGCAAATTGATTTGAAGAAACAAAACCCTAATCTTGAAATATCTGAAAAATCTAAGGAAGCTTCTAATCATGCTCAGTCTAATCCTATCAAGCTCAAACCATTTGATATCTGTGCAAATGTGTCTACAGATGAAGTGAGTTTTGCTATGAAGAAGAGAAGACAGAAGAAGACAAAGAGTCATTCTAGAAAGCAAGTGTCTAGTATGCAGTTTTCATCTAGTTTTGTTACTCCTCCTAATAGACGGAGTCGTTTTTCGTACAATAAGAATCATGTACCTTCTAATAATTCAAGTATTAATAAAAAGGCTACTATGATTTCTTCAAAATTACAACATCTGGATGAAACTCATACTATGTCCACTACTGCCTCCACTCTTCATTCTTCTGTCTCTACTTTCTTACCATTTAGAAAGTTTATTGTGCGTCAAGGAATCAAATATTTTTGGGATCCAATCTCACGAGTGTATAAGAATTTTTCCCCTCAAGGACCCATTTTTAAATGGGTTCCTAAATCTGCTTGATTTTATTCATTGCAGGCCAGTCATAAGTGGTACCTTGATTCCGGGTGCTCCAAACATATGACTGGAAGAAAAGAGATCCTGTCCAATTATAAAGAAGAATATGGCGGATCTGTAAAGTTTGGTAACAATGAATTAGCTCCAGTAGTTGGTCAAGGTGACATTGTATGCAAAGATATTACTATTAAAAATGTTGCTCATGTTGTTGGTCTAAATCACAATCTCTTCAGTATTGGCAACTTTTGTGATAAAGACTTGGAGGTTTATTTTAAGAAAAGAAGATGTGTTGTCAGAACTGAAGAAGGTAAAGAATTGTTAGTCGGGTCTCGACGAACGAATCTCTACACAATTAGACTTCAACATAAGTTATAATGTTCTTCATCTTGTCTCATTACTCGATCCTCCTTACGTCAAACAGTTTTATGGCATAAACGCTTATCTCATTTGAATTTCAGATACATTGATAAAATAGTAAAACATCAACTGGTATATGGAATTCCAATGATTAAGTTTGAACAAGAGGAAATGTGCCCTGGATGTGAAAAAGGCAAAATGAAACGTGCATCTCATCCTCCTAAACCAGAACAAGGATCTAAATCTCCTTTGAGTTTATTACATATGGATTTGTGTGGGCCCATGAAGTATCAAAGTTTGGCTGGTCTTAAATATATTCTGGTCATTATTGATGATTTTTCACGATATACTTGGACAAAGTTTTTAAAGACTAAAAATGAAACTTCATCTCTCATTATCAATTTTATTAAAGCTGTTCAAGTACAACTTAAACTTCCAGTCCAAACTGTAAGAACTGATAATGGTACGGAGTTCAAAAATACTGTTCTCAAATCTTTTTATAACTCTTTTGGTATTACTCAAACATTTTCAGCTGCACGAACTTCGGAACAGAATGGGGTAGTTGAACGACGAAATAGAACTCTTGTTGAAGCTGCAAGATCTATGCTTGCTGAAAGTCAACTACCTCAATACTTATGGGCTGAAGCAGTTAATACCGCTTGCTACACACAAAATCGATCAATTATTCATAGGAGATTTGGTCAAACTCCCTATCATATTTTGTTTGGTCGTATTCCTTCAGTTGGACACTTTAGAGTGTTTGGCTGCAAGTGTTTTGTTTTGAATGAAACTGAAAATAGGGGTAAGTTTGGGCCTAAATCTGATGAGCTGGTTTTTGTTGGGTATTCTGAGTCTTCAATAGCATACAGGGTACTAAATAGATAGACAAGGATAGTCACTGAAATCATCAATGTTCATTTTGATCCGATTACTGAATTATCTTCTGATATTTCATCTTCATCTTCAACATCACAAGGACCATCTAGGTCATCTGCATCGTCAAATGCTTCTTATCTTGATTTTTTATTTCAATCAGTTTATGATGATTTTTCTAATACTTCTACCTCTTCAACAGGTACTGCACTTGATTCATTATCTCTTCCGTCATCGTCTAATTCAGATTTATCCTCTTCTACTCAGAATGATCCTGACCTATCAGAGGCAGTTGACACACAGTCTTCTGATACTTCGTCCTTGGCTATGCCTGATTCTCCTCCAACATCCATTCAGGCTACTTCTGATGTTCAAAATATACCTTCTTCTTCATCTGATGAAACCCCTGTTACAATCTCTTCTGATATTCTCTCTGAGCCTTCTACCACTGTACCTGTTGATATCATTGAACCTACATCAGTTAATGATCAGACTCCGTTACCTCATACTGTCAAATGGACTCGCAGTCATCCAATTGAACTGATTATTGGAGATCCTACATCCACAGTCAAGATACGAGCTGCAACGGCTAATGAATGCAATTTTTCTGTCTTTTTGACTGATACCGAACCAACCCGAGTTTCAGATGCATTGCAAGATTCTGACTAGGTAACTGCTATGCAGGAAGAACTAAATCAATTTTCAGCTCTTAAAGTGTGGCGATTAGTGAAGAGACCTCTAGATAAGTCCATCATTGACACCAAATGGCTGTTTAAAAACAAGAAAGATGAGCATGGTACGATCGTTCGGAACAAGACTCGACTTGTTGCGAAAGGATGCAGACAACAAGAAGGCATTGATTATGATCAGACGTTTGCTCCAGTTGCTCGGCTTGAGGCTATTCGTATGTTTCTGGCATATGCAGCCTACAAAGATTTCACGGTGTTTCAAATGGATGTTAAAACTGCATTCTTATATGGTCATTTAAAAGAAGAAGTATATGTCTCGCAACCGGAAGGGTTCGTTGATCCTGATCATCCTGACTATGTATACGTTCTTGATAAGGCTCTTTATGGATTAAAGCAAGCTCCACGAGCTTGGTATGAAGAATTGTCTACATATCTTCTATCCAAAGGGTTTAAGAAAGGATCTGTAGATTCAACTTTATTCATTATGAAGGAAGGCGATCATATTGTGGTCATTTAGGTGTATGTGGATGATATTATTTTTGGGTCTACAAGTAAAGAATTATGCAAGAAATTTGAAACCATCATGACGCAAGAGTTTAAAATGAGTATGATGGGTGAGATCAATTTCTTTCTTGGATTGCAAGTGAAGCAATTTCCTGATGGCATCTTTATTAACCAATCAAAGTATATCTTTGATTTGTTAAAGAAGTATGACATGTCATCGTGTAATTCCATTGGTACTCCGATGGCAACAGGAAATAAGATTGGACCTGATCATGAAGGAAAGGATGTGGATCTTCGTACATATCGGGGTATGGTTGGTTCTCTAATGTATCTGACTGCTAGTCGACCAGATATCATGTTTGCTACATGTGTATGTGCCCGATATCAGGCAAAACCAAAAGAGTCTCATCAGGCTGCAGTCAAAAGGATTTTCAGATATCTAAAAGGAACTCCATATTACGGGTTATGGTATCCAAAAGGTCTTGGTTTTGAGCTTCAGGCATATTCTGATGCAGACTATGGTGGGTGTAATATGGACAGAAAGAGCACATCCGGTCATATTCAGTTATTAGGAAACAAATTGGTGTCTTGGGCATCAAAGAAGCAACAGTGTGTTTCCACTTCCACAGCTGAATCTGAATATGTTGCTGCAGCAAGTTGCTGTTCTCAGGTACTATGGATGCAGACACAGTTGCGGGATTATGGATTTGTGTACAAGAAGATTCTGATATACTGTGATTCAAAGAGTGCGATTGCTATTTCTGCAAATCCTGTTCAACACTCCAAAACGAAGCACATTGACATCAGGTATCATTTCTTGAAAGACAATGTGGAAAAAGAGAACATAGAACTGTATTTTGTAAATACTGAATATCAGCTTGCAGATCTATTTACCAAGGCTTTAGATGAGAAGCGGTTTAAGTTTCTAATCTCCAGACTTGGTATGATTGATAAAAAGATATAAATATCAGATAGTGTGTAATTATCTATATACAGATTACTTTGATATACAATTAGTGGTCTAAGTGTATATTCCTGTAGTCTGTATATCTTTAATTACTCGTCTATTTCTGATTTTATTTCTTTTCATTTTTGGTTAGTTCTCTTTTTCCTCAGTTTGTTAGTGAATATATTTTTGTCTACTAATCTGTGTTTCAAGTGATTGCAACAATTCAGGGGGAGTATCTCAGATGATCATACTGGTAATTGTTTCATTTCTTCAGATGGTTCAGGTATGCTCAGGTATAGGGGGAGTAATAGTCAAGGGGAGTATTTCAAGCATATGCATGTCTCGAGTGTCTATCTCGAGATGAACATGTCTCGGGTTATCATCTCGAGTCTTTACTTCGAGAATGTTATGCACGAGTCTCACTCGAGAGTCTATCTCGAGTGTCCAACTCGAGTCTATCTCGAGTGTCCAATTCGAGACTATCTCGAGTCTATCTCGAGTGTGTGGTATGTGTAAGTCACATGAGTTACTATCTCGAGTCTATCTCGAGTATGTGACATGTGCGTTTATATCTCAAGTCTATCTCGAGTGTTGCATGCGTTTAAAAATTGATGTCTATCTCCAGTGCCTATCTCGAGTCACATCTCGAGTGTTCACGTTTCACAAGATCAGTGTTAGAATGCATCTCGAGTCTGTTGGACTGCATCTCGAGTCTGTCTCGAGTGACTATCTTGAGTGTACACGTGTCACCAGATAAGTGTTGGATTGCATCTCGATACCTATCTCGAGTCTATCTCGAGTCCTTTTCGTGTCAAATTTTCATCTCGAGTCTATCTCGAGCATTCTCCGTGTCCATAATCTATCTCGAGACTGTCTCGAGACCCTTGATATGTCTCGAGACTCTTCATCTGGATGCGTTCTCGAGTCTGACACACAAATAGTAGTGTGACACGTGTCACCCTCATCATTTTCACCAAAGCACCTATAAATACTTCATATCTCTCAACGATTCAATCTTTCTGAATCATTCCTGCTCGTGCGAAGATCCTTGAAGCCGAAGACTTAGCATTTTTTCTTGTATTAGCTATTAGTGTGTGTTCTTGTAATCGTTTCCCGAGTCTTTACGATTCCTATAGGTATTCACTCGTAATCATGTACCGAATAGGATAGTAAATACAATGTTTTTGTAAACACTAATCACTAATATGGGGTTAATGAACTTGGGTTTGTTTTCTTCAATGTGAAATTTTAAACTAAGTGTGAATGATTCATTGTTCGAATCATGTGGACTTGGATGGATATATTGATCGTAAATGACCTTCAAATCCATGGATATTATTGAACTCAGTAAATTAGATAATGAAACATATACACATCTCGATGTTATAATCAGATTGAATCTCTCAACACCTAAAATGAATATACTGAATACACATGAGAATGTCATGAAACTAATAAGTTTAACATATTTACTGAGTTAGTAATAGTTCAATAATGGTCATATTCTTGACTCTTTCAAAATTCCAAGTCCCACACTTGATGGATTTTATTTTCGAATCCATGTTTTCACAAATAAATAAAATGGATAAAGAGATAACATTTTTTGTTTAAAGATCTAATAATTCGTGTATCTCTCAGATATGGCAGACTACGATTTTCCCGACACCGAGTCACTGGAAATTCCACGTATCATATCCGAACGCACTTCAATGCATCAACCCCATCTAGATGCTGATCGACAACTTTTGCAAGCTGCTCTCTTCCTGGAGGAAAAGTCGAATAATGTGGTTTATTCAGTGCACACGAAGACAAGAGCTCCGGTGATAGCCGAAATCCTGAAGAATCATCCGTTATTTGTTCCGTTGACCAAAGAGGTTGCTGTTCCTCTCATCTATGTTCAACAAGCATGGAAGTTGTTAGAGTTCCATGAGACCGAGGCTCGATGTTACTACACGACGAAGATTGATCATTTCACTATCAGTTTTGGCCTCAACAAATTCCGTCATTTGTTGGGGTTCCCATCTGCCACTAGTCGACCAGGAGCAGTTCAATTTCAACTGTTTGATAGCCTCGATGAAGCCTTAGCAAGTGTGCGTTCGATTGGATATCAGGGTGATCTGCATACATCTTCTGCTTTCAACAAGACCAACTTACCACCCACGTACAACACATTGTTTACCATTCTAAACTGCTGCTTGACTGGAAAGAAGACAGCTCATGACACGGCCACACAATCTATGTTTCTGCTTTCTCAAGGAGTGCTGTTTAATCGTCACTATGATTATGCAGCACTGATTTTTCATGACATGCAAGAGTTTAAGGGCCGGAAGCCTAATCATTTGGCGTATCCTCGTTTTCTCAGCATTTTGATTGCTAGTGCTATGGAGCAAAATCCAGAGATCCCAAGAAGACTTAACGCTGTAAAAGTCAAGTCGTTTCCATTTCAGTCTGTTCGTTATCCACCAACAGTGTTTGCTCCTGAAGTTCCATTGTTTGGTGAACTTCTTGCGTATGTTGATCAAGGAGTAAAGTGTGTTAGAGAGTATAGGGAAAAACATGCATCTATGGTCCAACCAGAACCGGCGGGACCTTCCCAGGGTGCCATCCTTAGAAGTGAGGGTTTAGCAATTAGGGACCAGCGATCAAGGGATCCTGGTCAGGGTGTGCAGAGGGAAAATACCGAGAGGGGACTTGGTGGGGATCTCCCTGATCAGCCAGCTCATTCTTCGACTGCGAATGTTGCTGCGCATATTGGACATATTAGCTCTGCAGTGCAAATGGATGATGTCTTTGCAGCTGCTGATGATGAGCATGCCGTAAATCAGCCTTTTGTACAACAGCATGATGATGATCAACTTGTGGACTATGAGTTATCTCCGATTGATATGGACATCCTGGAATCTTTTGGTGAACATGAGATCGAGCCAACGCACGTGCATGCTGCATCTCCTATCTCTATGTACACTCCGGTTGAGATGGATCAGAGACTTACCATCTTGATGGGTTACGAGTCTTCGGGCTCAGTTTCATCCGAGGATACTCTCATACTTCCTTCGGATTCGGATGCGGCATGTGATATGGATGCCCAAACTGAAGAACTTCCAGCTTCTGATGATGATGACAGTGATGATGATGACATGCCTGATCAAGGCTCGAGTCGATTGTTGACTCTAGGAGTAATAAGGACGGATGAGGGAGCTTTAGTTGAAAATCCGTAAGTGAGATTGAGTGAAGGGGACGGGGAAAAACATGGTGAGAGTGAGATAGGGGCCAGAAAAGAAGTACAAACCCCTCCCCAAGCCGAGTCTAGCCGGGTAGCCACATCTACTAGGGGTGAGCATATGTTGCCACCACCTATTGACCAAGACATGAGATCCCCACTCATGCAATGCACAACCCAACTCAGCCACTCTATTGTTTCTCAACAAACAGTAGTTTCATCTTCTCACGGGGTTTTACCACAACTTGTACCCATTCCTCATTTGGAGGTTGGCGGTACCGACACAGTAAGGCAGCTGCCCCCGCCCACGACTTCACTTTCTATCACATCAAGTCTAGATCCACTTGCTACTAATGTAAATCTTTTTTTGGTTAGGACACCGGTGCAAACCACCTTTGCAGGAGGCTTCAGTAGCCCTGCCGGAACCACCGTAGTAAGTTCTGCATTTGTTGCGGGCTTGCAAGGATCGGAGGGAAATCCCATCAGTGTTAACATCACGCCAACGCTGAACATGGGTTCCTTGGGTTTTACTCTTGGATCAACGAGAAGTCTAAGTGACCTCGGCGTTAGTTTACCCTCTTCCACCATTATCACAGAGCTCCGGCAGCAGTCTACCATTCTGGGTTCTTCCTCAACACCCGTTGGTAGGTTCTCATCTGCCTCAGCTTCCGTATCTTCATCATCCACAGTACCTGCTTCATCAGCATCAACTACACCATCCACGTCAGTACCTCCTCAGCATGGCTCTTCATCATCACCTGACATTGATCTCTCCCGTATTCATGTAGTTGCTACAGCAAATCAACTCATTACGCGCTCACTGTTTCGCGCTAATAATGAGCAGATGGCAACTGTTGTTCAACAACAGACTGCCAAAATTTCTGCATTGGAAAAGCAAGTAGCTGCTTTGGCAAAAGGCAAAGCTCCGATGCCTGATCCTCCTGCACAGTCTTCTCAATCAACGGCTGACTCTCTGACAATTCCAGAGTTAAAGGGATTGTTGTTCTCTAAACTCTTGGAAGCTGGTTCTTCTGAGGACAGTGATCTGGTGGGTATTCTACAACAACAAACAGCTCTTCAGCAACGTGCCATTCAAGAGCAACGATCTCAATCTCATTTGGTCACTCATACTGAATTCCAACAGTTTCAAGCGTCTCTTGATGCTTCTCTCACCAAGACCTTCACCGAGATCAACAAGATGTTTACCGATGGCTTGTCTCAATTATCAGATCGGATTCGAGGAGTTGAAGAAACTTGTCAAGCTGCTGCCAGACGGCCCACCAGAAGGCATGATGATCATGATGATCATGATCGTCATGAGGGGGAGAGGAAACGCAGAAGACTAGAAAGTGAGCCATCTAGGATACCAACTTCATTGAATGTAAGGATTGTTGACAGGTTTGAGGAAAGGCCACCGAGAGAGAAGCAACCAGCAAGACACGGAGATGCGATTTTTCTAACAGGGGGTCAAGAGATGGAAGCAGAATCAGTCTTGCAATCTACTCTAGACTTTTTGGGTTCGGTTTAAGAAGAGATGCCAGATCAGGGTGCTGAAGAAAGAGGAGTGAAGTTTTCAGGGGCTTCTAGTTCTACGTCTGAAATAGATAGAGTTCTAGCGCTGCTTGAGAATGTAGCTTCTGAAATCAGAGATTACCAAGTGCCGAATGAGGAGGTTCAAGAGGCAAGATGTGCAGAAGACATTAGATTGAAAGATATGTTTGATGATGTGGAATTTGATTTTGAGAAAGAAAAAGCTGTGGATGATGTGGAAGGTCCGTTGCTAGAAGAAGTGTTGCCTCAAGATGATCTGATGCCAGTTGATCCAAAGAAGGTGGAGTTATGGGAGAGAATGAAAGCCAGCTCAGGAAAATTCTTAAAGAGGACTGAATGGAATAGGTTTACCAGGGCTACGGGAAAGTACTTGGAGGAAAGGTACAAAAGCAGGTTTTGCTATCATGAGAGAAAGTTGAGCTACGTGAAGCTGTATGGAATAGAAAACTTGAAGACAGAATTGAGAAGAGAGTACATTTATATGAGGAGGGTGAACAGGCAAAGAAGAGAAAAGTTAGTTTCTGATTACAAGTTTGTGAATGTAAAGAGTTACAAGACCAACAAGCTGAGTGCTTATTTCTATCTAGTAATTACTTTTTCAAGAGATGATGGAAAAGAGTATATGATTACAGAGGCAGATTTTCAAGATGTGAGCTTTGATGTGATCTTTGGGATTTTGTATGATCTAAAAGGAAAGGCATTCAGAACAGAGGAGGAAATAATTGCTCTAACAGCAATTGTTAGACATGTCAAAGTATCTATCTCTTTAGCTCATCTATATGACTTTCAGTTGGGATTGGAGAATTGGTCTTCTAAGCCTTTCTGTCACAAGCCTCGAAGAAGTCTGATTAGAAATGAAAAAGATTTGGTCATGTACACTGTGTTTTATGATGCTGATGAAACTGAGATTTCCTGTGTATATCCTGATTCTCTGGGAAACAAAAAGAGAATGTATTCTCATGAGGTGAGTTTGTTCTGTGATGATTCCCTGAAGATGGTGATGGATGGTCTGAACACTAGATTGCAAATGGATAGACAAAATGTTCATGATATCTCAGCAGCTGATAAAGTTCTAATCAAGCATTTTGTTCAAGAGATTGATAGAAGACTCAGACTAAGGAATGATATCAGATTTGCTGAGATCAAGTTCAAGTTGAGAAGACCATCTGTGAAGCAAAGTTAGATGTTGTTTTAAGTTTCTTTTGTGTGTCCCTCCTTCTTTTATAAAAAGGGGAGATTGTTAATGTTGAGTTTATAATAGAAGTTGAGGGACCTTTTATGTAAATTTCTCTTTCTTAGGGTTGGGGTATAAATACCCCAATGCCTTAGTATTGTGACTTGGACGTATCATTTGGAATCTAAAAGACTTGTGACTTTCTCTCTACATCTTTCTCTCTCTACATCTTTCTCTTTCATGTTCATATGTTTTGCATCACAATCTTGATGAGATTGTGTTAGATTTAAATTCATTCACATTTACATGTCTGTAAACCGTAATCGCAACTTAAACGATGCTTTTGATACGTTTCGTAATGACATGTGCTTTATGTTTGATAATTTCCTGCGCTATGGTGTGTCTAACTCTTTCAATGCTCCTCAATCTAATGTCAAATCTCGAAAGAGAAGGGGAAGAAAAAGAGGAAAGGCTAAATCCTCTTCGTCAGTGGAGTCCCCTCTGCCTAAGGAGAAATCCGAAAAGGGGACTGCACCGACTGTTTCATCTATCTCTAACCCAAAGGAACCCATTTGGCAATGGGTCCCTAAACAAGCTTAATCTGTCTTCCAGGTCAGTCATGTGTGGTACTTTGACTCTGGAGCCTATAGACACGTGACTGGTCAGAGATCCTTCCTTTTTGACTATGTTGAAAGGTTTGAGGGATATGTTAAAACTGCGGACAAGACACCGAAGCCGATGGTGGGTTATGGGAAAATCACGGACGGAAGATACATCATCAAGGATGTAAGGTATGTCGAGGGATTAGGGTACAACATGTTCAGCTCCAGTCAGTTCTGTGACAATGGATACTGAGTGAAGCAATTTCAATACGGAAGCGATGTGAATGATGAAGACAACAATGTCGTACTCAGTGCACGGAGAAACGGCAATCTCTATTCCACCGTCTTCCGTTCAATCCCTCAGACACACCCTCGGTTTGAAGCACTCTCACATCCGAAGAATGCAATATGTTTGCTCACTAAGGCGTCAAAGGAGGATAGTTGGTTATGGCACCGAAGGCTTTCAAAAAGCCTGGTCAAGGGACTACCGGAGACTCGTCTTTCCAAGGATACTTTATGTCCTGCCTGTGAAAAGGGAAAGATGAAGAGAAGCTCACATCCTCCGAGGATGGATACAAATAGCAAAAGTCCCCTTGACATGATACACATGGATCTGTGTGGACCGATGAGAGTTGAGAGCCTAGCAAGAAAAAAGTACATGTTGGTTCTCGTTGACGAATTCTCAAGGTTCACCTGGCTGGAATTTCTCCGAGCCAAATCTGATGCTGCCGATCGAATCATTGCCTTCATCAAGCGGATTCAAGTTCTCTTGGGTCACCGGGTGAAGAAATTAAGAAGTGACAACGGAACCGAGTTTCGCAATGCCATGCTGCAATCCTTTCTTAAAGATGTGGGAATTTCTCACAACTTCTCTGCCGTGCGCACTCCTCAACAAAATGGAGTTGTGGAAAGGAAGAACCGGACGTTAGTCGAAGCAGCTCGATCCATGATGGCTCATTCAGGCGTTCCTCAACAATTTTGGGCTGAAGCCGTCTCAACAGCATGCTACACGCAGAATCGGACCTTGATCGTTAAGCGGACCGGTAAAACCGCCTACGAGATGGTCGAGCAGCGTAAGCCAAACATCGATTACTTTAGAGTTTTTGGATGTAAATGCTATGTTTTAAATGACCGGAATGATTTGGGAAAGTTTGAACCCAAGTCTGATGAGTCTATCTTCATCAGATACTCACATAACTCAAAGGCTTATAGGGTTTTCAACAAATGGACCCGAACCATCTTGGAAAGCTCAAATGTTGACTTTTCTGAAACCGAAACCTATTCTGATGCAACTCCTAGTAATCTGAATGCCTTATTACCTGAACTGTCCACCACACCACCGAGAACAGATTCTGCTACTAACTCTTTTGCTTCAAACTTTATAGACCTCGCAGATTACGATCTACCTACTCTCACGGGTCCGATTGTAGTATCTGCTCATGCCGGTTCAACCACTACTTCTGTGACATCTGATGCCTTCATCACTGAGCCTTCTTCAAGCACTTCAACAAACTCAGTGACACCAGAGTCAGCGATCTCTCCCCCTGAAGCTTCATCCGCTGCCTCACCGGAACCCGTCCGAGAACAGACACCACACCCTGTTCTTGCACCAATATCGGAAGACGCTCGCTACCCTCACCTAGCTCAGCTCAAAGAACATATGCTCAGGTAGTGCGTGAGCCCCGGTTAGAGGCAGCACCGCAGACTAATCTGGAAGAAGAATCATCAAGTGGGAACCAGACAGAGGTCTTTGCAGTGCACGATGAGAACGACGCATCCAACAATCAACAAGCCTATGTCACTCTTCCACACTCGAGAAAGTGGACAAGAGATCATCCCCCCTCCCCGATCATCGGGAGTCCCTCACAACATGTCAAGACGCGATCTTCAAAGAATGTCGAAAACCTGATTCTATTCGGAGGATTCTTAAGTGACTTTGAACCTTCGGATGTTTCACAAGCTCTTGCTGATCCTGATCGGGTTTTAGCGATGCAAGAAGAGCTAGCGGAATTCGAGAGAAACAAAGTATGGCGCTTGGTGACCAGACCGTGGGGAAAATCAATAATCGGCCTGAAGTGGATATTCCGGAACAAGAAAGACGAGAACGACCTCATCATCCGGAACAAGGCTAGATTGGTCGCCAAAGGTTATCGCCAGCAAGAGGGTATTGATTACGATGCGACGTTTGCGCCCGTGGCTCGGATCGAGGCTATTCGGATCTTCCTTGCGTATGCCGCACACAAGAACATGACAGTCTATCAAATGGACGTCAAGTGTGCCTTCTTGAACGGAGTACTTCAAGAAGAGGTATACATCGAGCAACCGGAAGGCTTCGTAAATCCTAGGTATCCAAACCATGTGTACGTGTTAGATAAGGCGCTTTACGGACTCAAGCAAGCTCCTAGGGCATGGTACGAAACTCTCACTGACTACTTACTAGGAGTTGGCTACAAGAAAGGTACAATCAATCCCACTTTGTTTCTTCGGAGATCAGGTAGTGACTTAATCATAGTTCAGATATACGTAGATGACATTATCTTTGCATCTACGAAGCCTGAGATGTGCCAAGAGTTTGAAAACACCATGAAATCCCAATTTAAAATGAACATGATGGGCGAGTTGACGTTCTTTCTAGGACTTCAAGTTCGACAACGCCCTGATGGCATTTTTATAAATCAATCAAAATATGTTCATGATCTTTTAAAACGTTTTGATTTCGGTGGTTCAAACTCTGCGGCAACACCAATGCCCAAGAATTTTCAACTAAACGCTGATTCTTCTGGTAAACCGGTTGACAAGAAGACTTATCAGGCAATCATTGGTTCCCTCTTATATCTCACGGCTAGTAGAGCCGACATTGTATTCTCCACGGGTGTCTGCGCTCGTTTCCGGTGTGATCCTCATGATTCACACTTGTCTGCAGTCAAAAGAATCCTTAGGTATCTGAAAGGCACACCGGATTTTGGCCTTTGGTACCTAAAGGATTCTGGTCTTGAACTAATAGCCTATACAGACTTAGACCATGCAGGTTGCAAGCATAACAGAAAGAGCACTTCCGGTGCGTGTCAATTTCTTGGAGACAAGTTGGTGAGTTTGTTAGAGCAAATATTATTGTATCCGAGATCTCAAGATGAGGAAACAATATTCAAGTCAAACAAAGTCAAAGGATGGAAGTCAAAGAAGAAAGTCAAGCATCAAAGTCAAAGTCAAAGCATTAATATGTAGAGTCAAAGTATTAGTTAGAAAAGTCAATGTAATTGGTAGTGAGGTCAAAGGTATAAATAGTAAGTGATAAGGAGTGTTAGGAGACTTGATAGTAGGAGCTCATTTTGTAATATTCATTAGTGTGTGTTCTAGAGAGAGAATCTAGAGAGAGAAAGTTCATATTGTAAAGATTTATATGATAAATGAAGATTTGATTGTTTGATCCATTGTTTCTTGCACTTACAAGTGGTATCAGAGCTATGGCAGAAGATTTGTGCACAATTGGATTGAAGATTTGAAGAAATTTGAAGAAAATTGAAGAAATTTTGAAGAAATGGGTTTTATAGATTTTTTGTGTAGATTTGTAGATTTTGTTGTAGATCTTGTAGATTTGTATGTGTTTTTGTGTTTCTAGTGTGTTTTCTAATCATCTTCAATCACTCTTGATCATAATTGTACTCAAATTTGAGTTTTTTTTTTTTTAAAAAGCTTCAAAGTCCATCCATGGAGTTTTTGATAAATTTTTTAAAATTGGATGAGTTTGATCTATTTTTGGTGAGTGTTGTTTCACAAAAGTTGTTTGTAATCATGAGGTGAGCAACATATTCGAATTTTATCAAATTTGGTGAAGATTTGCGAAAATCGTTCTTGAAAATTTGAGTTTATGTTCTTGAAAGTTCATGAGTGATTTAGTGATTTGATGTGTTTTTGATTCGTTTTTGAGTGGATTTGTTTCTAAAAAGTGTTTTTGGTCATGAATCTACCATTTGTTTTTAGTTTTAGAGGTTAATTTTGTGTTTTTAAAATTTTTGGATTGAAGGTGTTCTTCATGTTCTTGAGTTTTTCTTGGGGAAGAAGATGAAATTTTTGGGTGTTTGATCCAAAATTTTAAGTATTTTGTGCAAAAAGTTGTTTGTGGGTCAAGTTAGAATGTCTCGAGTCTATGTTTGGTGTTTTTCAAAGCTTTGGTAAGTGAAAAAAAGTGGGTCAGACTCGAGATAGAAGTCAAAATCAGCAGTCAGCACTCGAATTAGTTGGTAAGAGCTCGGTCAGATGAAGAATTCTTAGTCAGAGCTCGAGTAAGTGCGCGGTCAGAGGTCAGATTCTCGGTCAGAGGCCTCAGTCAGCAGTCAGAAGCCGGTCAGAGGTCGGTCAGCGCTCGGTCAGCGCATCTGACCGCTTGCTGACGTCACGCTGACGTCAGCCCTGCTCGAGTTAGGCGCGTGCTGATCGCGTGAAGAGCACGTGTACAGCGCGTGAGCTCTCATCCGGCGCGTGTTGGCGCGTGGGTGCGCGTGGGTAGCGCGTGTGGGCGCGTGAAGCTTGTATTTTGAGCCATTTTTTTTCGTATTTCGAGTCATTTTCTTCCCTATCTCGAGCCATGTGGTGTATCTCGAGTCTTGTGCTTATTTTTGAGTATTTTTTAATGTGTTTGAGCTATTTGTGAGCTAGTGTACTTGCAAGTTTGATTGTTTTTCTTTTCTTTATTTCTTTTTCTTTTATTAAATAGTTGTCTTGTATTTTTCTTGTCTGTTACACTTTTAGTCCGTGTACTAGTGTTTTCAAGTTGTTGAGTCGTTTATATTTCTTGTTTTGTCATTTTTCGTCTTTCAAGTTTATTTTTACCCCTTTTTCTTCAGAATTTTTGATTTGTTTGAAATAAATCATTTGTGCACTACTCACACTTCTAATCGAAGTTTCTGTTGACGATCCTTATTTTCTTTTGTGCAGATAACAATGGATTCTGATGATGAAATACAGTATGAACGAGATTGGGATAAAACAAAGAGACTTGAACGTGAGAAGGCTAGTCTTACAACTCAGCTTGCAAAAGCAGTTGCTCAATTTAAAGAAAAAGAGCTTCATTTGAAAAATCATATCAAAGAACAAGAGCTTCAAATGAAAAATCAGATTAAAGAGAAAGAGCTTCAAATAAAAATCAGATCAAAGAAAAAGAGCTTGACTTTGAAAAACAAATTGCAGAGACAAAGCTTCAATGTAAAAAGCAAATTAAGGAATCAAGCAAGATAATTCAATTTTTAGATGAGAAGCTTCACAAAATAGGTGTTTCTGAACGGACAATTTTTCTAAACAAACCCAGTGCACTCAGAGATTTTCTTGATGTTAAATGGGGTTTAGGTTATGAGAATCCAAATGTGTTGAAAAAAGCTCTTAAGGAGAAATCTGCATTTTATGATTTTTCAAGTATGTTAATGAGCACCAGATTTCCTTCTTTAAAAGGTTTTGAAATGAAGGAAGATTTCTCAGATATGCAAGAGATTGAACAACATGATCCTGTATATTATGAACCTAAATATCATAGGGTCAAGTTTGTATATAATTCAGACACTCTGAGAATCAAATCAAAAGACTCGTCTAATTCTTCTGATTTTCTGGTTTATCCTGATATTAATTCTTCTCAAGAATCAGATGTCGAAGCTAAACCTTATGTTCCTACATTGGTTTTAGAAGAGAAGATTGTGGATCTTGAAAATCTTCTCAAAACGACTCAATCTGAGTATGAATCTCTCAAATTCAAAGAGCAGAATGAGTTCAATGCTGAAAGAGAGATGCTTATTGAGCAAATCCAGACTCTACAACAAGTTGTGTATGAAAGTGAACATGATCTGGTGAATGAAAGAAACAGGTTTGCAAAAGACAGAGAAGAATATATTCAAGAGACTTTAGAGCTTCAAAGGACAGTGGCTGATCTTCAGAAATTATTAGAAGACAAAGGTGGACAGGAGAAGCAAAATGTGGAATTAGAGTTTGCGAAAGAAAGACACATGTTTGAAATAGAAATTGAGAAGCTTTCAAAGACTGTTTCTGATCTTCAAAATACTTTATCAGAAGAAAGAAAGGTATTTGATTTGAAAAGTGTTAATCTTTCAAAGAAAATATCTGAGTTAGAGAGGAAGATTATCCTAGATAAGAAGAATTCTTTGAGGAAACCGAGTCTTTGTGTTGGAAAATATCAGAATATGATGCATGAATTTGAAGAAGAGATCCAAGTTGTTCACTCAGAGAGGAAAGTTGATGACAAGAACAGTATTGAGCTTCAAAAGCAAATTGTTGACTTACAAAATCAGTTATCTGATTTAAGACATCAATTTAAACAAAAAGAGAAGGTTCTTCGACATGAAAAGACTGTTTTAGAACAGATAATCGCTGAACCTAAAAAGCCAACTCTTGTGGAAACAGATTTTGAGGATCAAAAGGAAGCGTTTAAGGCTGAAATAAGGAAGCTTACAAGCAAGTTATCTGAATTATCGACTAATATCATGAATGAGCAACGAATGCGATCTGATCAACAGAAGAAGCTTCATGATCTTCTTGAAGAGAGAAACAAGCTTTCTTCCAAAGTAAAGGAACTTGAGAAGACAATTTTCAAAGCTCATGATTCAAGCTATGTGGATAGTGCTTCACAGAGGAATATCAACTCAAGTGGTCAGATTCGTACTTCAAATCTCTTCTATGATCATCGTGTTGATTATTCAGGTAATCATCGTTTATCAAATAGTAAGTTTGTTTGGCAAGTCAAGGGATCTAATGCAAAGGTAAATCATACAAAATTATTTGCTTCGGAACCGAAAGTTCAAAAGAACAAATTTTTTCATGATACATCTTTTGGTAAGTCTGAGTTAGTTTATTCTAGAAGTAAACTTCTTAGTCTTTCCAAAAGAACATCATATGGTTCTTACTCTCCAAGAAATGATTTTGTATGTGACGATTATATCGATGATAGATTTGGGATTTACAAGATTTCTTCTTATAAATCAAATGCATCTAACATTCGAGGATCCACATTCAAGTGGATACAAAAATCTTTCTTGTCTTGATTTTGCAGGTTAGTGGCTCCTGAATAATTCAGTTCAGGACCCGGTCTTCAATGCTTAGTGGCTTCTAAACATTCAGTTTAGGACCCGTACTTCATACATGCACTTCAATGTAAGTATCTCTCTAAACCCTTAGCTTAGAACTTGCGCTTAAATGTGTTAACCGTGGGATTCATCATAAGGAACTTACTTGTGTTAGTTTCTTTCCGAGTTTATATTTCACGAATTTCCACGCGTTATAATTTTCTTGACATCGTTATTTCCACATCTCATATATGCGTTGAAATTATTCGGTGGAAATACACTCGCTTGAATTCCAATTTGACTTCAATGCACGTTATTTCATTTCAATGATTCAATTCTTATTCAGATTATTAATTGTGAATTATTCTTCACAATTAAACTTTCTAATCATTGATTCATTTCTTGAATACACTATGCTTACTGAGTCTATCTGTTTAGCGTTTGAATTTTGTTCTTTGAAATTCACGATCAAGATTTTTAATTTCTACAATCAATCATCACTTGTTAGAGCATTTGTTTGAATTTCTTCAACATATGATCTCATAAAAAAAAATGTTCCCTATTTCTGTTCAACATACGTTTCCCATATACATATTGTATCACATATGAATCACTATCATATCACGTTCTGGTATGAATATACTCAACGTTTCAAAGAATATCATTTCATGATATCAACTTATGTGTGATAGGATATAAAAGTTTCTATGATCAATCCAGAGCCGGACGATCTACCCAAGAAACACATCCCTAGGTTAGACCTAGTTTGTGAGGGTGTGAATGAGGTAAAATGTCCGAGAGCTTGAGTGTAGGGGGAGTTAAAAGAAAATGGTGAGTGTGAGACAGGATCAAAAAGAATAAAAGAAGATCCTTCCCAAACCTATACAGTTATCCGGGTAACCACATAATCTATTCATTCTCGTTCTTTGGAGATGAATATTGAAACAAGACATGGACCCAGTGTCGATAACTCGTGTCACCCCACCAAGCTACTCAAATATCTCTTAAAAGATATTTGTTTCAATTCTCACGGAGAATTAGCACATCATCTATCTAATCTTCACTCGGAAGATTTAGATATTGAAACAAGGAAGACATCCTCTCCGGTCTCCGAACTTCATATTCTATGCACAAGAGTCATTGATTTTCAATCTGCGTCCCAGGTTGAATCAATATTTGAGCCTAATTGATATGATGATATTTCTTTGACACTTGCATGAGTCTTTGTGACTCCAATTGCATATCTTTGTGATATTGCCGGAACAGTCTGAGAACTTAGTTTTATAACTTTGATTCAGTGATGACTGGAAGTCCTATCAGTGCTACCCTGTTGCCAACACTGAAAATAGGCCACACAATTCTATGAGTTGTTGTGTCAATAGTTGCTAAATGTGCTTCTATGTTAGCCGATTACCCATCATTTGAGGGGGAGCAACTTGAGCTGGATTTGAGGGGGAGCACTCTGATATGGATGAGATATTTGATTAAGGGGGACGTATGGTTCTTTGAATGGTAAACCAACTTTTGAGGGGAGCAGTTTCTGTGAATGGGCTATTTGATGATGATGTCTTTGATTGTTCATGATGCTCAGGATTCTCCTAATCATCATGAGGGGGAGAAGTTTCATCAAAGACATTTGCAAAAGCATGATGACGATATGGGATATATGTGCAAGAGTTCAGGATATTATGTGTTGAAGATTTCAAGACATCAAGTATCGTTGATTTGAAGAGTTCAAGATAACAAGTATGGTCGATTGAAGATTTCATGATGTTGGTTCATTCAAGTTTTGAGGGTTTATTTGAAGAAATGTGTTGTGAAGTAACAGTTAAGGGAAGAAAGCAAGTATTAAGGGGGAGCTAAAGAGAGATCAAAGTTTAAATCTTTTGAATCTAAGGTTGAAAAGCCTTTAGATTTAAAGATTGAGTTCGAGTTATGAAGGTTGATGAAAGAATGGTTTGATCTGCTGAAGTTGAGAAATTGGTTTGAAGAGTTTGAAGATATGATGGATTTATATTGAGAAGGTGAAGAGCTTAGTACACGTAGTGTCAAAGCTCAGAACTTAAATATCCTTGACCATTGGCTTTGGTTACCTCAAGAAGGGTTTCTGGATTTGACCTCAAGAGGGAATTCTGGATTTGATGAAGACTGCTTCAAGTTGAAGAGTGTTGATTCAAAGATATTATTTGAAAAAGGGAAGATTGTTATGTGTTGAGCTTATCTGGTTGATTGTGATGATCTGATTTCTAGATTGAAGACTTTGTACTGAAGATGATGCGTGTATAAATGGGGAGATTGTTAGTTGTTTGAAATTTGTGACCGAAAAAGTTTGTTTGACATGAAGACAAAAGATCGTTAAAGCTGGAGCTCATTTTGAAGAGCGATCTCGAATACAAAGGGGGAGATTGTTAGAGCAAATATTATTGTATCCGAGATCTCAAGATGAGGAAACAATATTCAAGTCAAACAAAGTCAAAGGATGGAAGTCAAAGAAGAAAGTCAAGCATCAAAGTCAAAGTCAAAGCATTAATATGTAGAGTCAAAGTATTAGTTAGAAAAGTCAATGTAATTGGTAGTGAGGTCAAAGGTATAAATAGTAAGTGATAAGGAGTGTTAGGAGACTTGATAGTAGGAGCTCATTTTGTAATATTCATTTGTGTGTGTTCTAGAGAGAGAATCTAGAGAGTGAAAGTTCATATTGTAAAGATTTATATGATAAATGAAGATTTGATTATTTGATCCATTGTTTCTTGCACTTACAGAGTTGGTCATCCCGGAAACAAAATTGCGTATCTCTATCCACTGCGGAGGCTGAATATGTAGCCGCCGCCTGCTGCTGCTTGCAAGTTCTGTGGATGAAAACTCAACTTGCTGACTTTGGATACACAATGCAGAGGATTCCCATTTACTGCGACTCAAAAAGTGCGATTCAAATCACGGCGAACCCGGTTCAACATTCTCGAACGAAGCATATCGACATCAGATATCATTTCATCAAAGATCACGTCGAGAAAGGTAATGTTGAACTGTACTTTGTTGAGAGTGACTATCAGCTTGCTGATTTGTTCACAAAGCCGTTTGATGAGAAGCGTCACTTCTTTCTCATAAGTAAGTTGGGAATGCTAGACCTCCCTACCTGAGGTCTAGGGAGAGTCGGGAATTCATTTTATGTATGCATGTGTGTAGGGGGAGTCTTTGAATGTCTGCATGAATCGAGGGGGAGTGTCATACCTTTATCTGCTTGTTTTTCTAACATTCTCGGATCCACAATACCTTGGATACCACGTAGTAATTATTTTGGTAGGTGTGGATACTCACAACCACTTCTGGTTAATTCAGATCAGAACTCGCACAAAACCCGGTTGAGACATAGCAGGTAAGTCCCTTTATTCGCGGATTGGGAGCTGAACTTGTAAATTTTTGCGAACTTGAAAGTTCAGGGGGCGGTAGAGTACATGTTTTGAACTTACAAGTTCGGGGACTAACTTTGCCACTCTCTGAATTTTATGTTCAGGGACTAGTTTTGCACTTTTGTGAAACTTGTAGTCCAGGGTCTGTTTTGAAAATTTCTTAAACTACAAGTTCAGGGACTTGTTTGTAAGTTTTTTTGAAACTTCAAGTCCAGGGGTTATTTTTGCCATTTGGTGAAAGTCGGGTTAAGAGAGCGAAAAGGAGAGCCAAACACAGTGTTTTTCGAGCCAAACGCAGTGTAATTCGGTAAAAATATAAATACCGGATTCTGAGTTTTACTATTCACAGTTTCAAAAAATTTCACTTTTTCTCTCTTGAAGTCACCCGATAACCGCTCTCGCAACCGATCTCTAATTCGTTCGTTTTTGCTCCGTTCTTGAATCCGATTACGTTTCTGCAATCCTGGTAAGTTCAGGAGCAATCCTTACGTAGTTATATCGTTTAATCTTATCGTTTTAAGGCCTGGATCGAAGCCTAAAGTTTTAAAAATTACCCGAAACCCAAACTTCTTGGAATGGGTTTTCGGGACGTTAAATCGATCCAAATATGCTTCTGAACTTGTTTATTACTATTTTAGATTGAATGTTAATAGTTTAGAGCTTCAAATCGATGAATTTTGGACGGTTGTTGGATTTGGAAACAGAAGGGTCTCGGTTTTCCGAATCGGAAAACATGAACATTCATGTTTTCCGAATCCATTCACGATGAGTACTCTTATGCGTTTTCCGATTCGGAAAACCAGATAAATCCGATTCGGATTATCAAGTTTTCCGAATCAAGACTTAAGCCTCATGTTTTTCAAGTGTACATCTTTTCCGATTCGGAAAACATGGAACTACCCGTATGGGTTTCCGAGGTTTTCCGAATCAAGTGTGAGGACAAGTCCTTTTGACTCGTTTTTAAATTCCAAGTGTTTATTGTTTCCCGATTCGGAAAACATGTGTTCTGAATCAGAAAACTTATCTTTATATATGCTTTAAAATTTTCTATGTGCTGAGATTTTCCGAACCGGAAAACCATGTTTTCCGAATCGGAAAACCTCCCCTCATGTGTTTGCTCTTTTTCCGACTCGGAAAATACGAAACACCCTTTTTGGGTTTTCGAGGTTTTCCGTCTCGCGCCTAGTCGAGGGTATAGTCTTTTTACATTAAGTGTTTGATAATCTCGTATGATTCGGAAAATGCTCTTTTCCGAATCGGATTATCTCATTTTCCGATTCAGAAAATGACATAATCCGAATCGGAATTTGGCATTTTCTCAATCTCACTAGTTTTCAACACTTAGCATTTTCAGGGCACATACTAACACTATTTTCGTTTTGTCTTGACAGAAATGGCTCGTCAACAAAACACACCGCCTTCGCCGATCAACAACGCTGCTGATCGCGCGCTCATCTCTCCGAGTGATCTTCGCCCATCAATCGGAACAACGAATACATCGACCTGACTAACTTCGTTGTTCAAGACGAACTTGTTCTCGAGATTCTCAATGTACTGACCATCGTGGGACGCATCGATCACACTGAGATGACGATCACCTTGGAGGACGTCAGGCGAATGCTTCACTTACCTATCGCCACTCCCGAGGCCCCGTTCGAGCCTTTAGTATCCGGAACCGAGCTCTTCAGCGAGATCCTCGCTCTCGGGGTCCATGTCAACCCAAATCAGAGGCTCAACGGGATCTCTCACGTTACTCAAGGGATGCTGCCCCCTATCTGGTTCACGGTCTTCAACATACTGAACCAAACTCTCTCATCGAAGACTCACGGCGTGGACCGGGCATCCACCCACATGTGGCACGTTATTCATTCTGTCGCCTACGGAAGGCTAATTGACGTCGCACAACAACTCTGGCTGGATATCATCAACGATGTCATGGTAGGCCCTGCGAGGAACCGTCACACATCCATCCCGTGGATGAGATTTTTCAGCATCATGATCCGAGATCATATGGATCACCATCCGACGGTCCGACGCAGATCAGGCCACCCTCGCTTCTAGAGCAAGCAGATCGGCAGGATGAAAAAGAGTACTCTGAGGCCAGGCCAAATAGAGATGCCGATTCCAGAGAATGTGTTGGACATGGCGGACCGTAGGGCAGTGAGTGTAGAACTATACCGAGTGTCTATAAGCTTAGAAGCCGCATCCACAGACTCCTCAGAACCGAGGAGCCCTACCCCGGACGCGCGACCCGTCCCTCCTAGAAGTCGTGCCACCGGCATGGCGGGCCAAAGCTCCAGTGGGGGAGCTTCTGGCTCGGGTGTGATGAGCGTAGACGTTAGGGGTGAAGCGGGTAGAATCGTACGGACGTCCGCCACTCCACACATCGAGGGAGCCAAAGCCTATCAAAGATCTGTCGAAACCCGAGCTCGTTGAGCCCGCACGAGAACTTGTGTAGAGGATTCCACACCCGTCCTACCAGAACTCGAGCATGTGCTAGGATACCGAGTCAAGCAATACACCGGGATACTCCAGCAATCCCCCGTGCACTCGTCATCGGATGATCACCGCACGCCGTCGCCGCCACAACAAACCGAACAAGTGGGTGAGGAAGTGGAAGCTTCCCCACAAGAACAAGCACACTTCCCCTCGCCACCTCATCCGGACGCGGCCCCACAACAAGCAGGCGAACCATCCGGTGATCCCTCCGGCGATGACTCCGACGGTCAAGAATCCTCTGATCATACTCCATCTGACCGTCGAGAGGTCGATGACGAGGCCACAGAATCAGAGAAGGTCGATTATGGCTCAGACGAAGAGTTTCAGGAGACCGAACCAGCAAAGGGCAGGAAGGCCTAACTGATAGATGATGACGAGGTCACTTCCTCGTTCAACGATGACGGAGTTTCAGACGATCTCAATCTTGGTGGAGATCTGATGTCAGATGACCGAACCGTCGGTCAAGAAGAAGAAGGTGAAGAGGCAGAACAGACTAGTTGGGGTGAAGGAAGTGGTGATGAGGGTGTTCGAGAGGGTCTTGAAAAAGAGACCGAAGAAGAAGAGGTCCGATTAGACGACCCTTGGGCTCAAATTCAAGAGGCGGTCGAAGAAGAAGAGCCGCATAGGAGTGTAGATCTGGATGTCCCTCTTAACCCGAGTCCATCCCACATAGAGGTAACCCACACCGAGACCGGGCACCTTATGGTGTCTGGTCAAGACGCTAGCAGCCAACTAGCGCATTTGCACACCCCCGCCAGCCACTCGACCATCTCTCAACAGATGGTCGTTTCAGTTTCTCACGGGGAATTAGCACAACTTCCACCGGCCACTCACTTGGAGTCTGTCGGTGTTGAGCTAAGAGAGACCCTGCCCCATCTCTCAACTTCCTTGAGTGGACATCGAGTCGTAGAACCATTTCCCGGGACTTATGTGATCCCTTCTATCATTAGGACACGATCGTTGGTTACTCATGCGGAGCTCCCACGGGACTTCGCTAGAACGGAGGTAGTCGGTGCGTCCGAAGACGCCCTTCGAGGATCCTCCGGAAGCCCTGGCATGGTCGACATCACGGTAGCAGTGCAATCAGGCCGAGAGAGCACCTCTATAGGTCTCTTCTCGACAACCGGAGCTCAAGAAGCACTGGGATTTGTACCACCGGGACCGGGTCCGACAGACTCGAGCAAAGTCTCAAAAGATGCTCATGCAACAATGGGACTTTTAGGTCTGACGGATTCGGGTGGAATCCCTAAAACCACCCAAGTAACACCGGGACTTCAAGGTCCGACGGATTTGGACGACATCCTTAAAGTCGCCCACTCACGACTACAGACCATGGAGGAAGCCAATGCGGCTAGGGATTTGCGGGTCGAGGCGTTGGAGAAAGCCTTGGCCGAGACTGATCAGAAAAGAAGAGCAGATCTTGAGGCATCTAGGAAGCTTCAAGAAGACAGGGATCAGGAGCTTTATGAGCTCAAACGCAAGATGAAGGGCAAACATGTGGAGGATGCCCCGACAACCGAAGCCCCGACTCCCCGTCAGTCCGCCGATGTCCTCCGACTCGCTCCTCCGACCTCGGGAAACCTACCCGACATTCCAGGGTACGTCACGGAGGCGGAACATTCCATGATGATCTCGTCGTACACTACTCAGAATGACCGTCTCTCCGCCCAGCTCCGAGAAAGAGACGCACAGATCGAGCTTCTTCAGCAACGCATTAGGGAATTGGAGGCCATGTGTCGGTCTCAGGCTCAGCCTTCCAAACGGAGGCATGATGACCCTGATGACTCGGCACCAGGTCCTCATGAGGGGGAGGTGCAAGCTTCCAAAAGGCTTCGCATCAACCTCCACTCAGCCTCCGGTTCCGGTTCCTCCTCTACTCCAGTTTCCACTACTACACCCTCGGGTGGTCCATCAGAGTCTGCCGTCGACATTCCGTATGAAGATTCAGATACGGAGACTCTCGATGTTGAGGGTTGGCACTACGAGTCAATCCCACTAGATGAGGTAATTCACTTCCCTCATCTAGCTGAGACCGTAGATGTTGATGTCATTTCCCCCGAAGTAGCACCGACAGACATTTCAGATCTCCAGATTCCGGAAGAAGCCCGGAGAATACTTCGGTCGCTCGCTCAAAGCCTTCGGATCTATCAGAAGGGGGATGACATTCTCCGAAACACCGATTATGACAGCTTCCTCTCCACGATTGAGTTTCCCACTTCCGAAGCTCCACAGACGATCTCAACAACTACTCCCGATTCCATAGCTCCTACTGTCATCCAGCTGAACTGGAACCACTCGGTCATCTTCAGGCCGTTTCTCGAGGAATCTTTCTCCCGGATCTTTCAGCAAGAAAAACTACACGTATGGTCCCGAAAGGTGTACTTCGGGATCTCTCACATGAAGAAGCTTAGAAGAAGAACGGCGTACGTCCACCAGAGGGTTTGCAACTGGGCAACTCACGGGCGACAAAGGATAAGACGGCGATACACGAACGTAACTATTGGTCGCCCTTACAAACACGGACATCAGTTATTCCTCGAGTTCGACGTCCGCATGTATGGCACCGGCAGACCTGCTGGAGAGTTACAAAGCTTGACGTTCACCGAAGCTGACCTGGACCGGATTCACCTAGAAGACCTCCTTGCACTCATCAAGTATCTACAAGGCCCGATTCTCCGACCCAAGTATTACCCAGATGGCCTAGAAGTTCTGAAGAAGTATGTTCGTCATGCAATTACAGTTGCGCGCGTGACGGACTATCAACTAGCCATCGAGAGCCGTCAGCCCAAAGTCAACTTGCTCCGTCCGAACCTGCACGTGCCCGCAATTAGAGCCTACTTTCTCTACATGCCTTCCAGAGTACCAGAGCATGGGGTCGTCTACGTGACCAAGAAGAAGAAAGAGCGCAAGTTTATGTGATTCAGCGAGCTTGCCAAATTCTGTGACGGTACCTTGCTTTATGTGTACAACGGGATCGCGAGCAGACTTTTGACAGATCAGATCCCTTCGTCGAAGCTGGTTGACGGGAAGGCAAAACTCTTGGAGGCAATGAACTTGATTGAGAGGAAACTGAAGGAGAGGCTGATGTACCGTCGGGTCGAAGCCGCAATGAAGATGCGAGCGAGGATAATAGGAGATTGAGATGAGTTCCTGCAAATGTCGAAGTGGGAACCAGCGTTGGAGTTACCGCCACCCTTCTGACTTCTTCCCAAAGGGGGAGATTGTTAGACCTCAGATTGTGAAGAGTCAGAGTTTAATTGCTTTCAGTAGTTTAATTTCCTTTGTTTTGAACAATTAGTTGTTTGTAAGCCCTTGTTTAGAAGTTGTAAACTTCGGGGGCCTTTTATGTCATTTTGGTATTCCCTCTCATTGCTATATATAGAATGAGAGGTTTAGGGTTTTATGTTAATGTTTCATCAACAATTGTGGTTCATCTCTTTATTGCCATATCATTTTTTCACCATTGAAGCATTCAACAAACCTTAAAGTGTTCATCATTTCTCTTAGATTTCAATCCATCTATTCTCTCTATCATTTATTGGGACAAACAAGGTTCTAAATTGGCAATCTATAATTACTTTAATATATACTAAGCAGATATATATAAAATACTCAACCACGCAATTTTATATAAAGCAATATATAAAAATAAAGCATATAAACAAATCCTAGATCCGTTAAAAATTATCTTAACACAAACCATGATTTTAACTGATTTATAAAATCAAACTGTTTTATAAATCGAAACTGATACTTATAAATTCGAATTGATTTTCATAAAATTTTCAGATTTATAGACTATAAATCAATTTTATAAGCCACAATCAATTTTTACCAAAAAATATCCGCTTTTACTTAACTTAATTAAACCGACTGATCCGAACGAACTTGTCGGAACATCAGCCCGTGATACGTGTCTTGATTCGATCAACCGGTCGAAAAAGATATCGGGCCAATTTGACCAAGACGGGTCAAACAACTTGGTTTAATAAAACACAATTTTATAAATTTGTTAAGAATAAAATCCCTTAAAAACAATTTTATAAAATTAATCTTGGAAAAAAGCCTAAAACCCGATAAACTTAATTGGGCCTATAATGTGGCCCAAAAGTTACATGGTTTGGGCCCGTCATCAAACTGACAACTATGGGCCTAAATTGGATTCGCAGTTTTCAGAAAAACGTATTGGGCTTTTGTAAAATGAGTTGGATCACCAATCTGGCGACGATTGGCAACACCAAAGCGCCGCCATCGCCACCGCTTACACTTCAACGGATAATGACTTCCGCCACTGCCGTGATGGTGTGTGGCCGGTAATTGGAGATTCACCGCCGCCGTCATCCATCGGGAACGACATCCGCGCACCACACCGCCACCTCCCAGCTACCACCACTAGGCTGTCGCTATTGGCGAATTTTGGCAACAACAGCGGCTACGGCCGCCGCTGTCTGGCGGACGATCACAGAGGCTATTGGCCACCGTTGTCGTCGCTTGGCGGATTTCCACCACAGCCATCGCTATGCCGCCGCTACCGGTGGTAAAAATCAAACAAATCGCCGCCGCCACCACCTAAGGTTTGCCCAAGGCGGCCGGCGGTTGCCGGGAACGACCACCGCGGTCCACCGCTGTCGTTGGTGGTTGCACGCCGCTCGGCTAACCACCGTACTGGTGGTTCGCCATTGGCTCGATGTCGATCGAGCTACGGTCGAGTGGCGTTTGAGCCATGGTCCGGTGGCGATCAAGCCTCGGCCTTGTGGCTGTCGTGCCATGGCTCGGTGGGTGATCAAGCCACGGCCTGATGGCTGTCGTGCCATGGCTCAGTGGTTTGAACAAGCCACGGCCTGATGGCAGTCGTGCCATGGCCTGATGGCTTATCGTGCCATGGCCTGATGGCTTATCGTGCCATGGCTCAGTGGCTGATCGTGCCACGGCCTGATGGCTGATCGTGCCACGGCTCAGTGACTGATCAAGCCATGGCCTCAGTGGCGATCAAGCCACGGTTCGGGCATCGGCCCATTGGCGGTTCGATTTCGGTTATCAGTGGTGATGAAAATCCTGTGATCGGAATAACCAACTAATAAAAAACTTTTATTCTAAATAAGTTTTTGATAAAATTTACACAAAATCTGATAAGGATAAAAATTTTATACGAATCTGATAAAGATCGAATTTTTATCTAAACTGATAAAAAACTAATCTTTATACCAACTGATAAAAAATCGGATCTTTACACCAACTGATAAAAATGCAATTTTTATACAACCTGATAAAAATTGAATTTTTATACCCACTGATAAAAATCCAATTTTTTTACAACTAAAATAAGTTTATAACGGATCTTTAAACAAAAAAAATATAAACGATAAGTAAACCTGTGGCTCTGATACCACTGTTGGGTTTTTTTGTGACCTCAGACCAAACTGGTTCGAATCACTGCTCAGAAAAACAAACTGTTAATCCGAACATCAAACCATACTGGTTTGATCAGCGGAAGCATAAACGTGTAAAAACCCGAAAAGCACACAATCGTTTATTGTTTATCTTTAACATACATATAAGGAGGTTTAGAAAGTTACCTGAATCGCTTGATATAGATCCACCCGTGATGAACCCTACGAACGGACCTTCTAGCCGGTTATAACTCCGAATTCCCAAACACCCGAACAAAACCCGAACTTTCTTCGGCTTGTGGTTGGCATCGATTACGAGGGAGAGAGAGACAGATTTTCGGTTTCTGTGGTTGGAGTGAATAGTGAATGAATGAAAAAGGGTTAACCATAGCTGAATATTTATATTGATACAAACAATATATGTATCATATTCAGTTTCCTTTTTCCAATAATTATCCATAAATAAACTCTTTCTTTTCCACTAAGAAAAGATTAATTCCATATATATTTAACTAATACATATTATGATAATTACCATATATATATTTATTTAGTTAACAAATATATATATATATATATATAAATCAATTAATTAAATCAGTTATATATTTATTTAACATATAAATATATAATCCCTTTTAATTAATAATAGAAACCTTTAACTTTGGAGTTTCTTACAGAAAACACCCAATAGATTTATAATTGACTATTATAAATCTAACCTCTCTATACTGGAGTTATTTTACTTGTTCGTTTTACAGGTCCTCACAAGTGTGACCCTCAAGTGTCTTATAACATTGGATGTGTAATCTCTGGTTTGTCAACTTCTGCACATAATTAGTAACAGTTAGATCTATGACATGGAAGAGCTTTGTGGCGAAATTCAGGTCGCAATTCTGTCCTTTAGCAGCGACCTAGAAGATGGAAGAGGAATTCTTGCAACTGAAGCAAGGAATGACGTCGGTACAGGAGTACACCACCCGTTTCATAGAGAAGTCGAGGTTTGCTGAGATTTACGTGCCGACTGAGGAGCGTCGAGTAGAGAGGTATATCTGGGGTCTGAAGGGAAACATTCGGGAATTTGTGATGGGAAAGGATTCAGCTACTTTTCAGGCTGCTATCAATGCGGCTGAGTTGATTGAGAGAGAGAAGGACCGTCAGGCGTCAGAGAGAATTGGAGAGAAGAGGAAGTGGGAAGGGCCAGCTAATGATCCAAGGAAAGGAAGGTTTCCTAGAACTGACTCTAGAGGAAGTCTGAACCTGAATGTTAGGCCGTGTGGGAAGTGTCAGAAAGTTCATCAGGGAGAGTGTCGATCTGGACCACCAACATGTTTTCGATGTGGACAGCCGGGGCACTTGTCCCGAGATTGCACTACTCGGAGGGCATGTTATCAGTATGGGTCGCCCGATCACTTCAAAACTGAATGTCCCCATTTGAAGAGGGGAGGAGCTCCAGCGCCATGGGATCGAGCTTTGACAACGAAAGATGACAGGAAAGCAGCACCGGCTCCGGCTAGGAGTCGAGCCTTTAGGATGACCGCCAAGGAGGCAGAGGAGGCACCGGATGTGGTGACAGGTACATTTCTGGTTAATTCTATACGTGCAAAAGTGTTATTTGATACGGGTGCAGACTACTCGTATGATACCCCTGAGCTTCTTAAGCAGTGTTGTGTGAATCTTGAACCGTTAGACTATCCTTATGAGGCGGACACCGCCAACGAGGGAGTGTGGGTTAGAGAGTTTGCGAAAGGTTGTACTGTAGAATTGGAAGGTTGCCTAGTGCCTGTAGTGTTAAGACGTATACCTATTGAGGGTTTGGATGTGGTATTAGGAATGGATTGGATGATTAGAAACAAAGTGAAGATAGATTGTGAGTAAAAGATGGTTCGTATCAAATTACCAGATGGGAGAACGACACTAGTTTATGGTGTTAAGAGGAATAGAAGTACTAGCTTGATTTCGGTGATTAAGCCAAATCGATGTATTAGGAAGGGATGTGTTTGGTTTATGGCGTATTTTATAGATTCAAGCAGGGATAAGCTAGAGGTGAAGGACATTGAAGTTGTTTGTGAGTACCTGGAAGTTTTTCCAGAGGATCTAGTTAGTTTACCGCCAGATCGAGAGATCGAGTGCTTTCCTATCTCTTCTCCGGTATCCTTCTTTATACTTGTCCAGAAGGTTAGAGTGTTTCGGGATTGATTTGGTACCCGGAGCGACGCCTATCGCAAAGGCGCCGTATCGTCTTGCGCCGTCGGAATTGAAAGAAATGTTGGCACAACTACAAGAGATACTCGACAAGGGATTCATTCGCCCTAGTACTTCGCCTTAGGGAGCGCCGGTTTTGTTCGTGAAGAAGAAAGACGACACCATGAGGATGTGCATCAATTACCGAGAGCTCAACAAAGTTACCGTCAAGAATAAGTATCCACTACCACGGATTGATGATTTGTTTGATCAACTACAAGGTGCTAAGTTCTTCTCGAAGATTGATCTGCGATCGGGTTATCATCAGCTCAAGGTCAGGGAAGAAGAGATTCCAAAGACATCTTTCCGGACCCGTTACGGACATTATGAATTCCTTATGATTGCGTTCGGACTTACGAACGCACCAGCGGCATTTATGGATTTGATGAATAGAGTGTGTAAGCCGTATTTGGATGAGTTCGTCATCGTCTTCATCGATGACATTTTGATCTACTCAAAGACAGCCGAGGAGCACGACGAGCACCTATGAAAGGTCTTGGAGATGCTAAAGCGAGAGCGACTCTACGCAAAGTTTTCAAAGTGTGAATTTTGGTTGAAGGAAGTTCAGTTTCTGGGGCATATCGTGACGCAAGAAGGAATCAAAGTGGATCCAGCTAAGATTGAGGCCAATAAGGATTGGGAGTCGCCAAAATCTCCCTCAGAGGTACGGAGCTTCCTTGGATTGGCGGGTTACTACCAAAGGTTCATCGAACATTTCTCAGCGATCACCACACCACTTACGGCACTGACAAAGAAGGACGTCAAGTTCGAATGGACATTGACATGTGAATACGCGTTCAACAATCTGAAGAGGAAATTGACTAGTGCGCCCATCCTCACTCTACCAAATGGAACCGACAGATTCGTAGTCTACTGCGACGCATCAAAGTTAGGTTTGGGGTGCGTTCTCATGCAAGATGGAAAGGTGATTGCATATGCGTCTAGGAAACTGAAAGTGCATGAACTCAACTATCCAACTCACGACATGGAGCTGGCAGCAGTAGTCTTTGCGCTTAAGATTTGGAGACACTACCTTTATGGCGTGAAGTGTCAGCTTTATACAGATCATTAGAGTCTTCAGTATCTTCTTAATTAGAAGGAACTCAACATGAGGCAGCGGTGATGGATCGAACTACTTAGTGACTACAATTGTGAGATCCTTTACCACCCGGGTAAGGGAAATGTAGTAGCCGATGCCTTAAGTCGAAAAGGAGGTAAAGACAAGCCTGGCATTGTGGATTCTCAAATGGGCATTGTCTTTTACCAAATAAGCATCGTACCGGACCTCAAGTCCGAAGTCAGAGAATGGCAAGAGAAAGCATTAAAAGAGGAAAACTTGAAGAGTGAACGAATGGTGGGAACTTTGGAAATGCTAGTAACGGACGCCGAAGGCTTGAAGTGTTTTAGGAATCGAATCTGGGTTCCAAAACTCGGAGATCTACGAAAGAAGATTTTGGTTGAGGCACATAAATCAAAGTACTCAGTTCACCCTGGAACAAACAAGATGTACCATGGCTTGAGACAAAGCTATCGGTGGCCGGGAATGAAGAAGGATATCGCCTATTTCGTTGAGCGATGCGTGACATGTCTACAAGTGAAGATCGAACACCAACGACCGTATGGTAAACTGCAGCAGTTGCCAATACTGGAATGAACTTGGGAACATGTTACCATGGATTTCGTGACGAAACTACCCCGAACGCCTAAGGGTTACGACACTATTTGGGTAATAGTCGACCGACTTTCGAAGTCAGCTTATTTCTTACCGATGAAAGAAACGTATTTTATGGATAGGATCGCGAATCTTTATATACTGGAGATTGTATGACTTCACGGAACCCCCTTATCTATCGTGTCGGACTGAGATGCCAGATTTACTTCGACATTCTGGCAAAGCTTCCAGCAAGAAATGGGAACGCGGGTCAACTTAAGTACCGCGTATCATCCACAAACCGACGGACAAAGTGAGCAGACCATCCAAACATTAGAAGACATGTTGAGGGCGTGTGTCTTGGACTTTGGAGGTTTTTGGGAGGATCATCTACCGTTGATCGAGTTCGCCTACAACAACAGTTATCACTCGAGTATTGAGGCTGCTCCGTATGAGATACTTTATGGGCGGACGTGTAGAAGACCACTGTGTTGGAATGAGGTCGGAGAAAAGCAGCTTGCCGGACCGGAAGTTGTCCAAATCACTTCAGATAAGATCAACCAAGTACGGGAACGACCGAAGACGGCTAGAGACCGGCGGAAGAGTTATGCGGACAAGCGTAGAAAGGATATAGAATTTCAAGTCGAGGATCAGGTTATGCTCAAAGTGTCTCCTTGGAAAGGAGTAATTCGTTTCGGAAAGAAAGGAAAGTTAAGTCCTCGTTATATAGGGCCGTTTAAGATCACTGAACGGGTTGGAGCTATGGCTTACAAGTTAGACCTACCAGTTGAACTAGGCGGAGTTCACAACACTTTTCATGTATCAAACTTGAGGAAGTTTTTGGCAGATCCAGAGACAGCAATACCGCTTCAGGATATTGAGGTGGACCAGAAGTTGAATTTCGTTGAGGAACCAGTTGCCGTGACGAATTGCAAGATCCGTAAGCTTAGGAAAAAAGAGATCAGTTTGGTGAAGATCCAGTGGAAATTCCACAAGGGTCAAGAGGCTACCTGGGAAGCGGAATCAGAGATGCGAGCAAAGAACCCTTACATGTTCAACGATTGAATTCCGGGACGGAATTCTTTTAAGGGGTTGTGATGTAATAACCTGATGTAAGTTATCTATCAGTTAGTTTTAACTTTAAACTTCGTTTGTAAGATTCCTTGAGTTGAGGGGCTAATTGTGTTAGCTCTTGAAACGTATTTAAGTTATGGGCTTTTACTTAATTAGATGGGCTTGGCCTTAGTACAACATATTTAAAGGAGAAAATTAGGGTTTTTGCCATTTGAGGTAAAAGTTTAGTGAGTGAAGTGTGTGTTTTGGAGAAAAGAGCTGCCATCATCATTCCTCCTGGTATTTCATCATCTTTGTATCATTGGATCTTCATAAAATCATCATCTGCTTGTAAGGTCAGCATCAATTCCCCATTTGGTTATTAATTATTTGTTTTAAGATTGATTTAGATTGATTCATGCTAGTACAAGTAAAGATAAGTTGATTATGTATACTGTGTTGATATTTTGGGGTTCTGAAACCAATCTCCTTCGTTCAAAACCCAGAAAATCATGATTTCCCGAATCAGTCTCCCTGGATTCGGCTTTTGGCCATTTTCCCACATCCAATTCGGCTTTTTAACCTTGGATTCGGCTTTTAGCCTTGTTCACACACACACTTCGGCTTTTGCTCAAATGGTTGCTTCCAATTCGGCTTTTGCACAAAGTTGGGATCGGCTTTTAGCATCAAACACAATACGGCCTTTGGCAATAACTTGTTGAATCCGGCTTTTTGTCCAAGTAAACCACACATTCGGCTTTTGGCAACAAAAGTACAATTCGGCTTATTCATTTTTCACAACCAATTATGCCTTTATCAACTCATCTAGAATCGGCTTTTGACTAACACAACACCCACATATCGGCTTTTGTCAAGGTTTGGATTCGTCTTTTGCAATTATACCAACCAATTCGGCTTTGTCTCTAACCATACTCAATTCGGCTTTTGTTCACACTTCAATCAATTCGGCCTTTGTGCTTGGGAAGATTCGGCTTATTGTGTGTGTTAAGCCAATTCGGCTTTTGACTATAGAATTAAGCCAATTCAGCTTTTGAATGTGACTTGGATACAACTGATGAAACTCCTTCTAGCATGATTATCGGCTTTTGTTAGGATACCCTAGATGTCTCTCATTACATGATATTATTTCATTTCATGTAGGTCTATCCATCATTTCATGTGAAATGAACCTATCATTTTATGTGAATTATCTATCATTTCATGAGGTGCAAATTATCATTTCATGTAACATCTCATGTGGATTCAATCGTCATTCCATGTGTCGTCATGTCTCGAGAAAACCCTAAATTTCTATCATTTCATGTGAAACCCTAATTGCTAGGTTGAGAAACCCTAATTCGTCATTTCATGTTGAGTTCGGGTCGGATGATGATGAGAGCTAGGAATTGTTAGCTAGGAGAGAACCTTCCTAGTGAGTTAGTATCAAACTAGTTGGAATTGATGTATGTAGGTGCGGATAGGACAACACTTAGCTCAGTTGAGGCAGAATCAAGTGAGTTCCCTTGCCTGAAATGAACGGATTGTTTTTACTGCTTTTAAAATATATCCATTCGGTTTGCGAAATGTTTTGATGATATTATACTGATTTGTGATTTGTCATAAATGAGATAACTGATGAATTACATTTAATGCATGCTTAAATGGTAATGTTTGAAATGACTTAGAGGCAGATGTGTTGCAGTATGCACATTGGGCACCTTGGAACTGTATGTTCCTTGGGAGGGTTTACCATTTGGTCTGATCCGCCATTTGGGGGTACCTCGGGACACCGTCCCTTAGGAGTGATTGATTGCCTTTGTGCTTTGTGGAATTTCTTTGTCCGTAACACATCTTTCCTATTCTTTGTTTGATTTGTGAATTTGGCCAGCGGGCCGGAACTGTTGTTAAAACTGTTTTGAGGTAATTCACTAGACCTTTCGGTCTAACCCTCGTTTTCAAACTCTAAAACATTTTTCAGGGAAATATCGCGTGCTTAGGGCAAGGAGAAGGTAAACGCTTAGAGTAGCGTTGTTGGTCTGAAGTTTTAGTATTTATCCTAATAGAATCTCAGCTGTGGAGGGATGTTCCGCATGCACTCTTAAACTATTACTTTTGAATCTAGTTTATTATGATTTTGCGAGTTAGATCACTGTGATTTATTGTTATGCTTGTTGTATTTTGTTTGGGAGCTTTGGGGTGTTACAAAAGACAACTTTGCTCTTTGGAAAACCAGGATGGAACTCTTTCTATTTGGTGCCGATCCCCAAATTCCCTACTTTCTGGAACGTGGACCTCATATCCCTACTCAAACGGTCCATGTTATCCCTGCTGCAAACGGCCAACCTGAAATACCCGCAAGGGAATTAGAGAAGCCAGTGACTGATTGGAATGACGAAGACAGACGCCTAGTCAATATTGACACTAAGGCGAGGTCTCTTCTTGCAAATGTTAGTAATTATGTGCAGAAGTTGACAAACCAAAGATTACACATCCAATGTTATAAGACACTTGAGGGTCACAATTGTGAGGATCTGTAAAACGAACAAGAAAAATAACCCCAGTTTGTAGAGGTTAGATTTATAATAGTCAATTATAAATCTATTGGGTGTTTTCTGTAAAAAAAACTCCAAAGTTAGAGGTTTCTATTATTAATTAGAAGGATTATATATTTATTAGTCAAATAAATATGTAACTGGTTTAATTAATAAATAAATATATATTTGTTAGTAATATATATAAATAATAATTATCTGATAAAATTAATATATATACTAGTTAATGTATATATGGAATATTAATTTTATTAATCTTTCTTAATAGAAAAGAAAGGTTTTATATGGATAATTATTATTTGAAAAGGAAACTAGATACAATACTGATACTGTTTATCAATATATATTCAGTTAGGCTAAATCTTTTCTATTCATTCATTATTCAAAAAAATAGAAACCTAGGAAACTCTCCCAATTCTCTCTCTCCCCCCTCTTGCGTCGATCTCACTCGAGGGCCGAAACCAGTTCGGTTTTTCGTTCGGGAGCTCGGGTTTTGACTGGCTATAAAGTCCTTTCGTGGGATTCATCACAGGTGGATCTATCTCCAGCAACTCAGGTATTTTTCTAACACCACTATGTATATATTTTAGATAAACAATAAACGGTTTAATGTGCTTTTAAGGTATTACACATGCTAGCTTCCGCTGATCAAACCAGTTTGGTTTTAATGTTCAGTTAAAACAGTTTGTTTTTCTTGAACTGTGACTCGAACCAGTTTGGTCCGAGGTATCACAAAAAACCCAACAGTGGTATCAGAGCCACATGTTTACTTATTGTTTATCTCGTAACTGTTTAGATCCGTTTTAAAATTATTTTAGTTGTACAAAATTTGAATTTTATCAAGTTTTGTATAAAGATTGGATTTTTAGATAAAAGTTTCGATCTTTATCAGATTCGTATAAGGATTGGAATTTTATCAGTTTGGATAAAAAATTCGATTTTATCAGATTCGTTTATCAGTTTGTTAGTGTATCGTTTTTATTGGAATTTTGTTAAGAAACCACGAACCGAAACCGCAACTTAATCGTCGGATAATGATGATCTAAACCGCGGACCAAACCACCAGTTTGGTGGTGGCCACGGTGATCAACGGTCGAGATTTACCGTAATCGCCGGCCGACCGCTGCTGTCGGAAGACTAGCGGCGGTGGCAGTGTGTTCGTCGATCGACCCGCCAAGCCACTGGCTGCCTCACGGCCTCGCCTAGCGGCGGTAGTGGCGGTTTTTATTTGAAACTGCAGCCACCAAAATCCACATCAGTGGCGGTGGCGTTTCGATCACTCCGACGAAGTTCAACCACCGGGCCGCTGGCTGCCTTACGGCCACGGCTAGCGGTGGCGGTGGTCAGTCAATTCAAAACCGCAACCACCGAGAACCACTACGGTGGCGGTGGTTATCGGCAATAATAAAACAAGCCGAAGACGATGGTGGCGATGATGGATCGGTGTTTTACGGTGGCTGGCGGAGGGCAGCGGCGGCGACGATGGCGTGTTGTTGTTGTCGTCGTGCGCCACCAAGCAACGACGACGACGGCTGATGAGGCCGAAGCCCCCTCTCTCCTAATGGCGACTGCGGCGGCGGTGGTTGATGGTGTTCGCCGAACCGCCAGCCGCCTTGGGCAAATCCGTTGGTGGCGGCGACGACGGTTTGTTGTTTCAATCGAAGGCAGCGGCGGCGTGGTGGTGGCGGTTTGATGGTCGATCGCCGACTGCCGGCTATCGCATGTAGCGACAGCGTGGTGGTGGGGAACCTCGTCGATTACCGACTGCCGCCTGTACCAAACCGTGGCATGGTGGTGGTTGATTCCGGTGACCGCCGGCTCCCTTGGGAAAACCCTAGGCGGCCGTGGTGGCGATTTGTTGTCTCTCGGATGCCAGAGAATGGCGACGGTGGTGGCATGTTTTGCCGCTGGTGTTGTTACACCGCTACGGCGGTGGCCGACATTCACATCGGTTGGCAGCGGCGGCGTTGTCGTTTTGTTCATAGCCACCGAATGGTGGCGATAACGACCAAAGTGGTGGCGACGGTGGCCGATAGCCGTAATCGTCCGCCAAACAAGCGGCGGCCCTAGCCGCCATTACGGAAATTCGCCGACGGCGTATCCGAGGGGCGGTGATGGTGTTTGTTTCCAATCGCCGGTTGAACACGACTGTCACAATGATGGCAGTTGTGATCCGGCGACCACTGGCCGCCTTGGGTAAACCCTAGGTGGCGGTGGCGGTAGTTTGTTGCTTTCGACGTCGGGGTTAGCGGCTATAGCCGTCGCGCCGCGAGCAACAATGGCAGCTACGGCCTTCGCGTCGCGAGCAGTGATGGGAGTAGCTGTTGTTTCTATCTATGCACGGTTATGATGGTGACACGGTGTTACCGTTGTTCCGTGGTAAATGCAACATAACCCGACAACAAAGAAACAAACTCGTTTTACAAAAAACCTCGATGCGTTTTTCTAAGAATTACGAATCCAAATTAGGCCCATAGTTGTCAGATTGATAACGGGCCCAAACCATGTAGCTTTTGGGCCACGTTCTTGGCCCAATTAGATATATTGGATATTTAGGCCTTTTAACCAAAAACCTGATTTTATCTTTTAATTAGTTTTATGGAACTTAGTTCCAAACAAATTAAACCGAAAATATTTGACCCGTTTCTTGGTCAAATTGGCCCGATATCTTTTTCGACCGGTTGATCGAATCAAGACACGTATCACGGGCTGTTGTTTCGACAAGTTCGTTCGAACAGTCGGTTTAATTAAGTTAATTAAAAGCGGATTTTTGGTAAAATTGATTATGACTCTGAAATTTTATGAAAATCAATTCAAATTTAAAATATCAATTCCGATTTATAAAACAGTTTGATTTTATAAATCAGTAAAAATCATGGTTTGTGATAAGATAATTTTAACGGATCTAGGAATTTTGATATATTACTTCATAAAAATTGCGTCGTTAAATATGTTTGTCCCTAATACCAATGAGAACAAGATGGAAATGAAATCAATAGAAGGGATGAACACAAAGAGATCTTGATGAATGCTTCAATGGCAATATGATATTCAATAAAAGTTGCACCAAAGTATTTGATAAAGCATTTCTTAATACCCTAATCATCTCATACTATATATAGTAGTATAAGAGAAAGACAAAATGACATAACTGGCCCCCGAAGTTTAAGACTTCACACAAGGGGTAAACTAACAAACTTAAAGTTCAACTGAAAGGGAATTATAGTACTAAAAGCTTGTAAAGATAGACTTCTGACTCTTCACAACAATGAAGGTCTAACAATCTCCCCCTTTGGGAAGAAGTCAGAAGGGTGGCGGCAACTTCAACGCAGGTTCCCACTTCGCCAGTTGTAGGAACTCCTCCCAATCTCCAATCATCCTTGCACGCATCCTCATTGCGGCTTCAACTCTTCGGTACATCAACCTCTCTTGCAGCTTCTCCTCTATCAGTCTCATCGCCTCCAAGATCTTCGCCTTCCCTTCGTTGTGTTTTGTCAGAGGGATCTGATCTGTCAAAAGCCTGCTCTTTAGCCCGTTGTACACATAGAGCAGGGTACCGTCACAAAACTGGGCAAGTTCACTGAAACGCATGAACTTGCGCTCTTTCTTCTTTCGGGTTAGGTAGATGACCCCGTGCTCTGGTACTCTGGAACGCAGGTAGAGATGGTAGGATATGAGCGCGGGCACTTGAAGTTTCGGACGTAGCAGGTTGACCTTGGGCTGGCGGCTCTCGATTGCCAATTGATAGTCCGTCATCAGAACTTCTAGGCCGTCGGGATAGTACTTGGGGTGGAGGATCGGCCCTTGCTAGTACTTGATGAGAGCGAGGAGGTCTTCGAGGTGAATCCGATCCAAGTCAGCTTCGTCCAATTCTGCAACTCTCCAGCGGGTACGCCAGTGCCATACTTCCGGACGTCGAATTCCAGGAAGAGTTGGTGCCCATGCTTGTAAGGGCGTACCGCAGTTACCTTCGTGAACCGACGCCGAATCCGTTGTCTTCCGTGAGTCGCCCAGTTGCATACCCTCTGGTGGACGTAAGCTGTTCTTCTTCTGAGCTTCTTGAAATGTGAGATCCCGAAGTACACCTTTCGGGACCACACGTGGAGCTTTTCTTGCTGATAGATCCTTGAGAAGGATTCCTCGAGAAATGGTCGGAAGATGACCGAGTGATTCCAGTTGAGCTGGATAACTATAGGAGATGGAGAATCGGGAGCGGAGGTTGTGATCGTATGTGGCGCGTCGGAAGTGGGAAAGTCGACCGTAGAGAGAAAACTGTTGTAGTCGTTGGAGTTCACAATTTCGTCCCCCTTCTTGTAGATCTGTAAGATCTGAGCAAGCGACCTCAGGATCTTTCGAGCTTCCTCCGGAATCTGTAGCTCGTTCGAATCCGTTGGCGCCGACTCTGGAGCGACAATATCGACATCAACTGTAGTCTTCTCATGAGGGAACTGTATCACCGCATCTAGCGGGATCGACTCATAGTGCCAACCTTCAATGTCTAGAGTCTCCGTGTCAGAATCTTCATACAGAACGGTGGCAGACTCTGACGGAACACTCGGAGGAGTAGTCGTGGTAGCTGGAGCTGAGGAGGAACCGGAACCGGAGGCTGGAGGGAAGTCGATGCGAAGCCTTTTGGTGGCATGCACCTCCCCCTCATGAGGACCCGGAGCCGAGTCGTCAGGGTCATCATGCCTCCTTTTGGAAGGCTGAGCCTGAGACCGACACGCAGCCTCTAGTTCCCGAATGCGCCATTGGAGGAGCTCGATCTGTGCATCTCTCTCTCTAACCTGGGTGGATAGACGGTCGTTCTGAGTGGTGTACGAAGAGATCATAATAGCATGTTTCGCCTCCGTGACATACCCAGGAATGTCGGGTAAGTTGCCCGAGGTCGGAGGAGCGAGACGGAGGACATCTTCGGACTGACGGGGAATCGGAGCTTCGGTTGACGGGGCATCTTCCATGTGCTTGCCATTCATCTTGCGGTTGATCTCATAGAGCTCCCGATCCTGGTCTTCTTGGAGCTTCCGGGATGCCTCTAGATCTTCTTATCTTATTCGCTCAGTCTCGGCCAAGGCTTTCTCCAATGCCTCGACCCTCAAATCTCTGGCCGCATTGGTCTCCTTCATGCTCCGTAGTCGTGATTGGACGACTTTATGGATGTCGTCCGAATCCGTCGGACCTTGAACTCTCGGTGTTACTTGGGTGGTTTTAGGGATTCAACCCGAATCCGTCAGACCTAAAAGTCTCGATGTTGCGTGAGCATCTTAGAGACTTTGCTCGAGTCTGTCGGACCCGGTCCCAATGGTACTAATCCCAGTGTTTCACGAGCTCCGGTTGACGAGAAGAGACCTAAAGAGGTACTCTCTCGGCCTGTTTGCACCGTTATTGTGATGTTGACCGTGCCAAGACTTCCGGAGGATCCTTGAAGGGTGTCTTCGGACGCGCCAACTACCTCCGTTCTGGTAGAGTCCCGTGGGATCTCTGCATGTGGAACCCTCGAATGTGTCCTAAAATTAGAAGGGATAGTAAAGATCCCTGGGATTGGCTCTATGACTCGATGTGTGCTCAAAGATGTCGAGAGGTGGGGCAGGGCCTCTCTTTGCTCAACACCGACCGACTCCAAATGAGTGGCCAGTGGAAGTTGTGCTAATCTCCCGTCTGAAACTGAAACAACCATCTGTTGAGAGATGGTCCAGTGGTTGGTAGGGGTGTGCGAATGCGCTAGTTGGCTGCTAGCATCTTGACCCGACAGCGTAGGCTGCCTAGTCTCAATGTGGGTCGCCTCTGTGTTGGTTTGACTCGGGCTGAGGGGGACTGCCGGTTCTAAACTCCTAGGCGGCTCTTCTTCTCCGACCGCTTCCTAGATTTGAGCCCAAGGCTCATCTAATTGGACCTCTGCATCTTCGGTCTCTTTTTCAAGACCCTCACTAACGCCCTCATCACCACTATCTACATCCCATCCTGTAGCCACTTCAGCTTCGCCTTCCTCATCCCGACCGACAGTTCGGTCATCTGAAGCTAGATCCCCAGCCAAAACGGGATCCTCGGACATTCTGTTGGGCCTTCTCGCCCTTCACCGGTACGGACTCCGTGAACTCTTCATCAGAGCCGTAATAAACTTTCTCTAATTCGATGGCCTCGTCATCATCGTCCTCACGGCGGTTTGAAGGAGTGTGATCGGGAGAATCATGACCGTTAGAGTCCTCTCCGGAATGATCGCCTGAAGGTTCGCCCGTTTGGCGAGGGGCACGACCGCTTGTGGTGGTGAGGGTAAGTGTGCTTGTTCTTGTGGGGAAGCTTCCACTGCCTCACCAACTTGATCGGTTTGTTGCGGCGGCGACGGCGTTCGGCGGAGGTGGAGGTCTGGGGGGATTGATGAAGTACCCCGGTGTATTGCTTGACTCGGTATCCAAGCATATGATCTGGTTCTGGGAGGATGTGAGCGGATTCCTCAACGTATTTTCGAGTACGGGCCCGGCGAGCTCGGTGCTCGACTGCCCTTTGATAAGCTTCAGCTCCTTCGATGTGTGGAGTGGCGAACGTCCCGACTATTCTACCCGCTTCGCCCCTAATGTCAACTCTCATAACGCTCGAGCCAGAAGCTCCCCCACTTGAGCTCTGGCCCGCCATGCCGGTGGCACGGCTTCTAGGAGGGACGGGTCGCGCGTCCGGGGTAGGGCTCCTCGGTTCTGAGGAGTCCGTGGACGCGGCTTCTAAGCCTATGGATACTCGGTACATACCTACACTCGTTGCCCTACGGTCCGCCATGTCCAACACATTCTCCGGGATCGGCATCTCCACCTGTCCTGGCTTCAAGGTACGTCGGTTCATCTGGTTGATCTGTTTGCTTTGGAAATGAGGATGACCAGATCTGCGACGGATGGTCTGGTTTCGATCCATGTGGTCTCGGATCATAATGCTGATAAATCTCATCCACGGGATGGATGAGTGACGAGTCCGCGCAGGTCCATCCACGACGTCGTTGACAATGTCTTGCCATAGTTGTTGCGCGACGTCTATTCGCCTCCCGTAGGCGATAGAGTGGAGGACGTGCCACATGTGAGTGGATGCCCGATCGACACCATGAGTCTTCGATGACAGGCATCGGTTCAGCAGGTTGAGGAACGTGAACCAGAGAGGTGGCAGCATCCCTTGAGTGACGTTGGAGATTCCGTTGAGCCTCTGAGTTGGGTTCGCCGCGACCCCGAGAGCGAGAATCTCGCTGAAGAGTTCGGGGCCGGATACAAGTGGTTCAAACAGAGCCTCGGGAGTAGCAGCAGGTAGGTGGAGGATTCGCCTGAGGTCCTCCAGAGTGACTGTCATCTCGGTCTGATCGACGCGTCCCACGAGGGTCAGTACGTCGTCTCTGGTCTCCACTCGAGAGGTGGACCAGAACTGCTGCACATAAAGGAGGGGCACGTTGACGGTGGTTTGCATTGCGTACGCCACCGGGTGCACCTTGAGGATTTCCAGCACAACATCGTCTTGAACAACGACGTTCATCAGATCGATAAACTCGTTGTTCTAAATGATCGGGCGAAGATTCTCCCTAGTGATCAGTGTGCGATCAGCAGTGTTGTTGATCGGCGAGGTTGGAGAGTTTTGTTGATGAGCCATTTCTGTCAAAACAAAACGAAGTTCTAAGTTAGTAGATGTTCGGAAAAAATGCTAAGTGTTGAAAATTGGTGAGATTTGGACTTACTGAAATCCGATTCGGATTATGTCATTTTCCGAATTGGAAAATGAGATAATCCGATTCGGAAAAGAGCATTTCCGAATCTCACTATATTTTCAAACACTTAAGGAAAAATTGCTATACCCTCGACTAAACGCGAGTCGGAAAACCTCGAAAACCCAAAAAGGGTATTTCGTATTTTCCGAGTCGGAAAACGAGTAAGCACACAAGGGGTTGTTTTCCGAATCAGGAAACCATCTAACACTTAGAAAAATTAAAACGAGAAAAAAGTCTTGGCCCAACACGCGATTCGGAAAACCTCGAAAAACCGTAAGGGTAGTTTCTAGTTTTTCGAATCGGAAAATGTACGAGTTGAAAAATATGGGGCACAAGACACGATTCGGAAAACTTGATAATCCGAATCGGATTTATCTGGTTTTCCGAATCGGAGAACCGACTTGAATGATCATCGTGTTTGGATTCGGAAAACAAGAACACTCAAGTTTTCCGAATCGGAAAACTTGAATATTCCGATTCGGAAAACCGAGTCTGTTCGGTTTCTCGATCAAAAACCGTCTCCGAAACACAGATTTGAAGCCTAAAACTAGTCACATTCAATCTAAATCAGTAATAAACAATTTTAGGAGCATACCCATTCCGAGAAGTTTGGGTTTCGGGTAAAGTTTACAAACTTTAGGCTTCGATTCGGTCCATTAAACGATAAGATTAGACGTTAGAATAACGTAAGGGTTGCTTGTAAACTTACCAGGATTGCAAATATGTATTCGGATTCGAGAACGGAGCAAAAAGAGCGACTTCGAGATCGGTTGCGAGAGGTGGTTACTGGGTGAGTTCAGAGAGAAAAGGTGAAAAATTTTGAAAGTGTGAAAAAGAAATCTCAGAATCCGGTATTTATATTTTTACCGAATTACACTATGTTTGGCTCGAAAAACACTGTTTGGCTCTCTCTTTTTGGCTCTCTTAACCCGACTTTCACCATTTGGCAAAAATAACCCCTGGACTTGAAGTTTTAAGAAACTTACAAACAAGTCCCTGAACTTGTAGTTAAAGAAATTTTCAAAACAGACCCTAGACATTAAGTTTCACAAAAGTGCAAAACTAGTCCCTGAACAGATAATTCAGAAAACGGCAGAAATAGTCCTCGAACTTGTAAGTTCAAGTTCGCAAAATTTACAAGTTCAGCTCCCGATCCTCGAACAACGAGACTTACCTGGTGCGTCTCAACGGGGTTTTGTGCGAGTTCTGATCTGAATTAACCAGAAGTCGTTGTCAGTATCCACACCTACAAAAATAAGTTCAAAATGGTATCCAAGGTATTGTGGATCTGAGAACGTTAGCATAACAAGCAAATAAAGACACGACACTCCCCCACGATTCATGCAAAATCTCAAAGACTCCCCCTACACACATGCATACATTAAATGAATTCCCAACTCCCCCTAGACCTCTGGTAGGGAGGTCTAGCATTCCCAGCTTACTTAGGAGAAAGAAGTGATGCTTCTCGTCGAACGGCTTAGTGAACAAATCAGCAAGCTGAGAGTCACTTTCTACAAAGTACAGTTCAATATTACCTTTCTCGACGTGATCTTTGATAAAATGATATCGGATGTCGACATGTTTCGTTCAAGAATGTTGAACGGGATTCGCCATGATTTGAATCGCACTCTTGGACTCACAATAAATGGGAATCCTCTGCATTGTGTATCTAAAGTCAGCAAGTTGAGTTTTCATCCACAGAACTTGCGAGCAACAGCAAGCAGCGGCCACATATTCTGCCTCCGCAGTGGATAGAGAGACGCAATTCTGTTTCCGGGATGACCAACTCACCAACTTGTCTCCAAGAAATTGACAAGCACCGGAAGTGCTTTTTCTGTTAAGCTTGCAACCTGCATGGTCTGAGTCTGTATAGGCTATTAGTTCAAAACCAGAATCCTGTGGGTACCAAAGGCCAAAATCCGGTGTGTCCTTCAGATACCTAATGATTCTTTTAACTTCAGACAAGTGTGAATCATGAGGATCACACTGAAAACGAGCATAGACACCCGTGGAGAATACAATGTCGGGTCTACTAGTCGTGAGATATAAAAGGGAACCAATAATTGCCCGATAAGTCTTTGGTCAACCGGTTTACCAGAAGAATCAGCGTTTAGTTGAAAATTCTCGAGCATTGGTGTTGCCACAGAGTTTGAACCACCTAAATCAAAACGTTTTAATAAATCATGAACATATTTTGATTGATTTATAAAAATGCCATCAGGGCATTCTCGAACTTGAAGTCCTAGAAAGAACGTCAACTCGCCCATCATGCTCATTTTAAATTGGGATTTCATGGTGTTTTCAAACTCTTGGCACATCTCAGGCTTTGTAGATGCAAAGATAATGTCATCCACGTATATCTGTACTATGATTAAGTCACTACTTGATCGTCGAAGAAACAAGGTGGGATCAATTGTACCTTTCTTGTAGCCAACTCCTAGCAAGTAGTCAGTGAGAGTTTCGTACCATGCCCTAGGAGCTTGCTTGAGACCGTAAAGTGCCTTATCTAACACGTACACATGATTTGGATATATGGGATCTACGAACCCTTCCGGTTGCTCGACATACACCTCTTCTTGTAGGACTCCGTTCAAGAAGGCACACTTGACGTCCATTTGATATACCGTCATGTTCTTGTGTGCAGCGTAAGCAAGGAAGATCCGAATAGCCTCGATCCAAGCCACAGGCACAAACGTCTCATCGTAGTCGATACTCTCTTGCTGGCAATAACCTTTGGCGACCAATCGAGCCTTATTCCGGATAATGAGGTCATTCTCGTCTTTCTTGTTCCGGAATATCCACTTCAGGCCGATTATGGACTTTCCCCACGGTCTGGTCACCAAGCACCATACCTTGTTTCTCTCGAATTCCGCTAGCTCTTCTTGCATCGCTAAAACCCAATCAGGATCGGTAAGAGCTTGCGAAACATCCGAAGGTTCAAATTCGCTTAAGAACCCACCGCATAAGATCAGGTTGTCTATATTCTTTGAAGATCGCGTCTTGACAGGTTGTGAGGGACTCCCGATGAACTGGGAGGGGGGATGGTCTCTTGTCCACTTTCTCGAGTGTGGAAGAGTGACGTATGCTTGTTGATTGTTGGATGCGTCATTCTCATCGTGCACTGCTAAGACCTCTGCCAGGTTCCCAGTAGATGATCCTTCTTCCAGATTAGTCTGCGGTGCTGCCTCCAACCGGGGCTCGCATACTACTTGAGCATAGGTTCTTTGAGCTGAGCTCGGTGAAGGTAGAAGAGCGTCTTCCGGTATTGGTGCAAGAAGAGGGTGTGGTGTCTGTTCTCGGACAGGTTCTGGTGAGGCAGCAGATGTGGTTTCAGGGGGAGAGACCGCTGACTCTGGTGTCACTGAATTTGTTGGAGTGCTTGATGATGGCTCTGTCACGAAGGCATCAGATGACAAAGAAGTACTGGTTGAACCAGTATGAGCAGGTACTACAATCGGACCCGTGAGAGTAGGTAGATCGTAATCTGCGAGGTCTATAAAGTCTGAAGCAAAACAGTTAGTAGCTGTGCTCTGTGGTGTGGTGGACAGTTCAGGTAATAAGGCATTCAAATTACTAGGACTTGCATCAGAATAAGTTTCGGTTTCAGAAAAGTCAACATTTGAGCTTTCCAAGATGGTTCAGGTCCGCTTGTTGAAAATCCGATAAGTCTTTGAGTTATGTGAGTATCCAATGAAGATAGACTCATCAGACTTAGGTTCAAACTTTCCCAAATCATCTCGGTCATTTAAAACATAGCATTTACATCCAAAAACTCTAAAGTAATCGATGTTTGGCTTACGAAGCTCGACCATCTCGTAGGCGGTTTTACCGGTCTGCTTAACGATCAAAGTCAGATTCTGCGTGTAGCATGCTGTTGAGACGGCTTCAGCCCAGAATTGTTGAGGAACGCCTGAATGATCCATCATGGATCGTGCTGCTTCAACTAACGTCCGGTTCTTCCTTTCTGCAACTCCATTTTGTTGAGGAGTGCGCACGGCAGAGAAGTTGTAAGAGATTCCCACATCTTCAAGAAAGGATTGCAGCTTAGCATTTCGAAACTCGGTTCCGTTGTCACTTCGTAACTTCTTCACCCGGCGACCCAAGAGTACTTGAATCCGCTTGATGAAGGCAATGATTCGATCGGCGGCATCAGATTTGGCTCGGAGAAATTCGAGCCAAGTGAACCTTGAGAATTCGTCCAGAAGAACCAACATGTACTTCTTTCGGGCTAGGCTCTCAACTCTCATTGGTCCACACAGATCCATGTGTATCATGTCAAGGGGACTTTTACTGTTTGTATCTATCCTCGGAGGGTGTGAGCTTCTTTTCATCTTTCCTTTTTCACAAGCTGGACATAGAGTATCCTTGGAAAGATGAGTCTCCGGTAGTCCCTTGACCAGGCATTTTGAAGCCAACTTGTTCATGTCCATGAAGTTCTGATGACAAAGCCTTCGGTGCCATAACCAACTGTTGTCTTCATCATTCACATCACTTCCGTATTGAAATTGCTTCACCCAGTATCCATTATCACAGAACTGACTGGAGCTGAACATATTGTACCCTAATCCCTCGACATACCGTACATCCTTGATGATGTACCTTCCGTCCGTGATTTTCCCATAACCCAACATCGGCTTCGGTGTCTTGTCCGCGGTTTTGATATATCCCTCGAACCTTTCAACATAGTCGAAAAGGAAGGATCTCTGACCAGTCATGTGTCTATAAGCTCCAGAATCGAAGTACCACACATGACTGACATGCAAGACAGATTAAGCTTGTTTAGGGACCCATTACGAATTGGGTTCCTTTGGGTTAGAGATAGATGAAACAGTCGGTGCATCCCCCTTTTCGGATTTCTCCTTAGGCGTAGGGGACTCCACTGACGAAGAGGATTTAGCTTTTCCTCTTTTTCTTCCCCTTCTCTTTCGAGATTTGACATTAGATTTAGGAGCATTTAAAGAATTAATCACACCATAGCGTAGGAAATTATCAAACATAAAGCACATGTCATTACGAAACGTATCAAAAGCATCGTTTAAGTTGCGATTACGATTTACAGACATGTTCGAATGAAATCCTACACTAGGTGGAGCATAGCCTAAACCCGCACGGCCAGGACTACGCTTCTTAGGGAAAGCATAAAAAGTGTTGTTTCTCTCCTGATGATCCTTTCTTGGTGGCTTCACATTCTTTCCACCATCTTTCCTCGTCGCATCTGCATTCAAAGCACGGTGTGAGTTAGAGGACGGTTTAACAGAAATTGGATTGCCACCTTTTCTAGATGACGATTTTGAAAACTTAGGTTTCGAGGAACTAAAAGGTTGATTAGGTTTTACCCGAGACGTCTCACCCATTTCGAAAGTACTCGAATCAAAGTCAAGGTTCTTAATGGGTTTGACTGAGGCACAAGCATCGTTAGAGTCGAAATTCTTGTTCTGGAGTCCCTTAGGTGTGTGTGGCTAAACTGACTTCTCCCTGTCAGTACCAACACGTTTTGCACCCTTGGGGTTAATTTTCTTAGAACCAGAAGCTTGTGACTCAGCAGGCTTCTCAGGTTTTAAAACAACAGACTTCTTTTTCTTGGGAATCAAACCAGAAGGATCATCACCCTCGTCTAAAAATACTTGCACATCATATGCAACATTGGGATCCAGGTCTGGTTTGGGCATGGGATTTGCCATACTATGGTTAAGAACAGGAGAAGTCATATCATCATCAGAATCTAGAGAGTAAAAGTTTTCAAAGTCCATGACTTTTCTTCTCAGAAGGGAAATTGACACACCTTGGTTGGTTAAAGATTGGCGAAACATCATCCTTTCATCGTAAAAGATTTTATTTGCTATTTAAAAGTGAATATCTTGGAGGATGTATCGCGTTTGTAGATCCGCAACCTTGGTTTTAAAATCAGTAAAGGTAGAGTTTGCTATCTCACACTTCGAAGAAAGCCTAATTCTCTCGGCATTGGCATCGAGTAAGTCTTTTTCCAAAGTGTGAACCAAGGTGTCTTTTTCCGAGACAATCACTCTTAGATTCAAAATCGGATGTTGACAGGCATCTAAGTCCATGGCTTTCAGTCTAAGTTCAAACACTTCCTTTTCTAGCTTAACTAGGTCGGGACTCTTAGTTGCGGAATCATCCTTGGGTGGGATAAGTAAGGTCTCCTCTGATAAATCCATTTCCCTAGTGTCATAAATAGTGTTCAGGTCGGTGTAGTTGATGGGAGGCATAGCTACACGAGGGGTTCTAGCCTTGATGCCTTCCCATGTAGGTTGGGTGTTGGTCGGATCACTAGCAGGGACAAAGATAGGTCTATTTGGAGCGCGACTCATGGGTGGACTACCTGAGGTACTGTTTGACGGACTTGTGGTTCTAGTGATGGTCTCACCGTTTATTACTTCGGTGTAAGTGACGGTCTGTCTAACATATTCCTCGGTAACGTGTCCTCCTATAAGGGCAGGTTTGGGCTTGGAGGCGGCCATGTCCTCAAAGTTGTACAGATGTGAAGGTGCCTTTTCTAAAACATGATTTTCAGAGAGTCCTAGGCCGGGTTTAGCTTTATAAAAAAGATTCTTGTTGGCATGCTGGGTGAGAATACTCAGAGTCTGCTCAGATTGTCCTCTTATGAAATTGTTGTCCTCAAGCTCTTGAATTTTTGAGAACAATCTAGTTCTTTCTTCCGAAAGTAACTGGAATTTGATTGTGAGCTCTCCATGGTCACTGTTTGTAGGACCTCTTTTGTTGTGAAGAGTCAGAAAAACACTATCTTACCTGCTTTCTAGATTAATTTCCTTTATTTGTAAACATTCTCTTTTGTTGGTGCCCTTGTTTGAGGTTTGGAACCTCGGGGGCCTTTATTGACATTTCTTGTAACTTCCTCTTACCTATAAAAGGTAAGAGAAGATTAGGGTTTATTGTTGGATCATTTTTACCATTTTTAGGCAAGAAACCTCCATTGTTGCTTTGAAGCTTTATTTCACCTTCTTGTTCTTGATTCAATCCATTTCTCTTGATTTTATTGTATTTGTGGGACAACAATTGGTATCAGAGCCATACCTTGTTGATTCCTTGGCTTTGGTGTTGTTTTCAAAAGGTTTTTGAAGTTTTTAAAACTTTGGTTTTTCAAAACTTTTTGGGTTTTTGATCCAAAAAGTGGTTTTAAAAAAGTTTTATAAGTGATAAGTGATTCCCCACTGTTTTCTAGTGATTTTCCTACAAATTGGGGGTCTTATCACTTATCTTTTAAGTGATTTTTAGTGATTTTCAGTGATTTTTCGGAGTTCCTGTGCAGGTTTTCCGAATCGGAAAACGAGAGCTGAAATTTCAGTTCAAATTTTCCAAATCGGAAATTGCACTATACTCCGAATCGGAAAACACCTCTTTTCCGAATCGGAAATAGCATTTTCCGAATCGGAAAACAGGCCTCTGATTTCGGGTTTTGCTCCTGAAAATATCATTCTCCGAACCTTGTGTGCATTTTCCGAACTCCACCTTTTCCGAATCGGAAAATAGCATTTTCCGAATCGGAAAAGAGTCTTTTCCGCACCCTGCATTTTGAGCCAAATCCAATTCGGAAAACATCAGTTTCCAGATCGGATTTCGCCTCTTCGAGCCGGAACTCTTGCAAAATTGTTCCCCGAATCCGACACATAGCTGCTTTTCAAAACCTTTTAAATCTCAACGCTATCTGTGTCCCGAGGCGCTCAAAATACCTGTTTTTGAAAACCTTTTTCTTTTTTTTAAGCCAAGTGAGTCATTCAAGGAGGTCTTATCTGTAAGAGAGAAATGTCGAAGGAAATCCTCGGAATCGGATCCGAGACTCGTCCTCCCGTCCTGGTGATGGGCGAGTACCAACAGTGGAGACGCAGGATGATCCACTTCCTAGACCTACTGGATGAAAACCCGATGAAGTCAATCCGAGAAGGGCCGATCCGACCGACCGTCACCGTTGCCGCAGTCCCTAAAACAGATACTTGTCCCGAACTTCCGGCATACGTGGTCGAGAAGCCGGTTGAGATGTTCAACCCAGAACAGAGAGCCCGACATCTTGTCGACAAGCGTGCACTTACCCTGTTAATCATGGCACTCCCAAACGACATGTATGCAAGAGTGGATAGTCTGACCAACGCACGAGACGTTTGGTTGGAAATCGAGCAACAGATGCAGGGAGGTGACACTGCTGTGGAAAGTCAAAAGGAAAGCGCGCTCAATGCTTACGAAGGCTTCAAGGCCAGGGAAAACGAATCCCTCACTGAGTCTTATCAAAGACTGAATGCCTTCGTCAACGACTTGAGACGGCTCGAGGTTGAGAAATCAAAGTACGAAGTGAACGTTAAGTTCTTGAAGAATCTCACTCAGGAATGGCAAAATATGGCTATCAACATTCAGTTAAGCCGGAATCTGGGAGCCATGGGTCTGCATGACTTGTTCAGCATGATGGTTCAACACGAAGAATTCATCACCGGTGGACGATCCAAGAAAGCAGTCGATCCTCTGGCATTGTCGGCCGTGCCCTTCGGAGGACCAAGCACTGCTCCTGTCCAACCAATGCCATACAACAATGTCTCTCCCCAGTACTATCCAGAAGAATACAGTCAAGAGTTCAACCCAAACTATGGAACAAGCGTCCAACAACCCGATGAACCAGTGATTATTTCCATCTCAGATGAAGAACTCTTCCATGTGAATGAGTCCCTTGCCCTCATCTCACACAGTGTACAACGACTGAATGCAAATCGTGGATACAACCGATCACGAGGATCAGGATTTCCCAGTGGAGGAAGGATGAGGCAAGGTAGAGGAGGTCATTATCAGCAAGATAGAGGTCAGTATGGAAATCAAGGGAGAGGAGGCTATCAGCAAGGGGGAATACAGGCTTACGATCAAGGAGGTTATCGGAACAACCAGGGAAGGTTCAAGGAAGATCAAGGCAGATATAGAGATCAGCCCAGAAGAGACAACACGTATCTTGACTATCAAGGAGGCCAAGGTAGTCAAGGAGATTGGAGAGGTCAAGTCTCAGACATCAACTACCGAAACAGCCTGAGACAATATACTCCTGAATCTGGGTATATCGATCGTCAGGGATATGAGATCGGGTATGGAGGCAGACATGAGAGTGGAAGGCTAGATCAAGGACCAGGCTATGGGTATGAGCAGAATAGAGGTGATCGAAGGCAGGACGAGAGAATGGATCACGGGAAAAGCATCTACCACGGAGGTGATTCCAAGGTAAACAGTTCTAGGCAAGTTCAGAGGGATGATCAACAAACTCAAGCTGACCAAGGAATTCAACGGTCAAATCATCCTCAAGGTCCCATAACCCAGAACCCTGCTCCGCAACAAACTGCAAGTCCCACTACCACTTGTTACAAGTGTGGCAAGTTGGGACACTATGCTCGAGATTGCTCCGTCAAGTACAAGGATGCCGCGTACTTTGAGAGGAAGGCCTCACTGATGAGGAAGAAAGAAAAAGGGGTTGCTTTGCTGGTAGATGAAGAGAACTGGGTTTGTGAAGAGGAGAGTTCAGACGAGGAGGATCACTTGGTGAAGGGTCTTTGCTTAATGGCTGACTTCGAGGGATCTGAAGCAGTTGGACCAAGCACTTATCAAGATATTGATCCGTCTGAGGTATCCTCTATCCCAGATATAACTGATACTGTGGCAATGTTAGAGTCTAAAATTTGTGAATTAGAGAGATGTCTCCAATCGGAGAGGACTCTCGTCACGAAATTTAGAATCGACAGTGCAATTTACAAAGACTCTCTCGAGGATTTGACCATAGTCTATAACCGTGAAACACTTGAGTCTGGCATTAGAGAGTCCAATTTAGCAAACAAACTTAGTTGTCTTCAAAAAGCCCATGAGGAACTTAACAGTAATCATGGGGAGCTCAACATTAAATTCCAGCTACTTTCGGAAGATAGAACTCGGTTGTTTTCAAAAATACAAGAGCTTGAGGACAACAATTTCAAAAGAGGACAATCTGAACAGACTTTAAGTATCCTCACTCAGCATGCCAAAAAGAATCCTTTTTACAAAGCCAAACCCGGCCTAGGTCTGTCTGAAAACCATGTTTTAGATAAAGCACCTTCTCATCTATACAATTTTGAGGATATGGCAGCCTCCAAGCCCAAACCTGCTCTTGTAGGAGGACATGTGACCGAGGAATTTGTTAGGCAGACTGTCACATACACCGAAGTCATAAACGGTGAGACCATAACTAGAACCATCAGTCCAACGAATAGTACCTCTAGCAGTCCCCCCACTAGCCCTCCTCCGAATAGACCAATCTTTGTTCCGGCTAGTGATCCGACCAACTCGAAACCCACTTGGGAAGGCATCAAGGCCAGAACCCCTAGAGTAGCAATGCCTCCCATCAACTACACAGACCTTAACTCAAGCTATGATACTAGGGAAATGGAACTTTCAGAGGAGACCTTAGTTATCCCACCCGAGGATACTTCCGCAACTAAGTGTCCCGACCTAGTCAGGCTAGAAAAGGAGGTGTTTGCTCTTAGGTTAAAAGCCATGGATTTGGATGCATGTCAACATCAGATCCTGAATCTGAAAGTTATTGTTTCGGAGAAAGATTCCTTGGTTCACAATCTGGAAAAAGAATTGCTTGAGGCAAATGCCGAAAGAATTAGGCTTTCTTCAGAATGTAAGACCGCAACCTCAGCTTTCACTGATTTTCAAAACAAGGTTGCGGATCTTCAGGCTCGATATGTTATCCTAGATGTCCATTTTGAACTTTTAAAGGAACTTGACCATGATGAAAGGATAATGTTTCGCCAATCTTTAACCAACCAACGGGTGTCCAACTCCATTTTAAAAAGGAAAGTAATGAATCTTGAAAATCTCTACTTTTCAGACTCAGTTAATGATAAGACTGCTCCAATCCTTAACCATCCGATAGTCACTCCCCAACCCAAACCTGTCTTAGACACTGAGGACCATTACTCCATAATCTCAGATGATGATGAACCCCCTAATTCACACCATAGGATAGCTGAACCCAAGACTGTCCAAGATCCAAATATTGAATATGATATGAAGGTGTTTTTAGATGAGGATGATGATCCTTTAGGCTTTATTCCAAAGAAGCCAAAATCTGTTGTTGTCAAACCTGAGAAGCCTACTGAGTCACGAGCATCTATTTCTGAGAAAAGTAACCCTGAGGGTGAAAAATGTGTAGGTACTGACAAGGGTAAGTCAGTTAAGCCTCACGCACCCAAAGGACTCCAGAAAAAGCATTCAAAGTCTAACGATGCTCGTAACTCAGTCAAGCCCATTAAAAGTCTTGACTTTCATTCAAGTTCCTTTGAAGTGGGTGAGACCTCTCAGTTACAACCCAATCAACCTTTCAATTCCACAAAACCTAAGTTTTCTAAAACATCATCTGGAAAAGGTGGCAACTCCATTCCCACAAAACCGTCCTCTAACTCACACCGTGCTTTTCATGCAGATGCGAGGAAGAAAGATGGTGGACAGAATGTGAAGCCACCAAGAAAGGATCATCATGGGAGGAACAACTCTTTTTCTGCTTTCCCTAAGAAACATAGTCCTAGCCGTGCGGGTTTAGGCTATGTTCCACCTAGTGTAGGAAAGAATTCGAACATGTCTGTTAATTCTAATCGCAACTTGAACGATGCTTTTAATACTTTTTGCAATGACATGTGCTTTATGTTTGATAATTTCCTGCGTTATGGTGTGTCTAACTCTTTCTATGCTCCTAATTCTAATGTCAAATCCCGAAAGAGAAGGGGAAGAAAAAGAGGAAAAGCAAAATCCTCTTCGTCAGTGCAGTCTCCTTCGCCTAAGGAGAAATCCGAAAAGGGGACTACACCGACTGATTTATCTGTTTCTAACCCACAGGAACCCATTTGGCAATGGGTCCCTAAACAAGTTTAGTTGTCTTGCAGGTCAGTCATGTGTGGTACTTCGATTCCGGCGCATATAGACACATGACTGGTCAGAGATCCTTCCTTTTCGACTATGTTGAAAGGTTCGAGGGATATGTTAAAACAGCCGACAAGACGCCTAAGCCAATGGTGGGTTATGGGAAAATTACGGATGGGAAATACATCATCAAGGATGTAAGGTACGTCGAGGGGTTAGGTTACAACATGTTCAGCTCCAGTCAGTTCTGTGACAACGGATACTGGGTGAAGCAATTTCAATACGGAAGCGATGTAAATGATGAAGACAACAACGTCATCCTTAGTGCACGGAGGAATGGCAATCTTTACTCCACCGTCTTTCGTTCAATCCCTCAGACACACCCACAGTTTGAAGCCATATCAGATCCAAGGAATGCAATCTGTCTGCTCGCAAAGGCTTCAAAGGAGGACAGTTGGTTATGGCATCGAAGACTCTGCCATCAGAATTTCAAAGACATGAACAAGCTGGTTTCGAAAAATCTCGTCAAGGGACTACAGAGACTCGCCTTTCCAAGGATACACTGTGTCCCGCTTGCGAACAAGGAAAGATGACGAGAAGCTCTCATCCACCGAGGATGGATACGAATAGCAAGAGTCCCCTTGACATGATTCACATGGATCTTTGTGGACCTACCAGAACCGAGAGCCTATCCCGAAAGAAATATATGTTAGTTCTCGTTGATGAGTTCTCTAGGTTCACATGGCTTGAATTCCTACGAGCCAAGTCTGACGCTGCCGATCGAATCATTGCCTTCATCAAGCGGATTCAAGTTCTCTTGGGACGCCGAGTGAAGAAGTTGAGAAGTGACAACGGAACCGAGTTTCGCAATGCAAAGCTGCAATCCTTTCTTGAAGATGTGGGAATCTCTCACAACTTCTCAGCCGTGCGAACACCTCAACAAAATGGGGTAGTGGAAAGGAAGAACCGGACGTTAGTCGAAGCGGCGAGATCCATGATGGCTCATTCTGGAGTTCCTCAATCATTTTGGGCTGAAGCAGTATCAACAGCATGCTACACGCAGAATCGGACTCTGATCGTTAAGCGGACCGATAAAACCGCCTACGAGATGGTCGAACAGCGTAAGCCTAACATCGATTACTTTAGAGTTTTTGGATGTAAATGCTATGTTTTAAACGACCGGGATGATTCGGGAAAGTTTGAACCCAAGTCAGATGAGTCTATCTTCATCGGATACTCACATAACTCAAAGGCTTATAGGGTTTTCAACAAACGGACCCGAACCATCCTGGAAAGCTCAAATGTTGATTTTTCCGAAACCGAAACCTATTCTGTGGCAAGTTCAAGCAATGTAAATGCAGCTTTTCCTGAACTGTTCACCGCACCACCGAGCACAGATTCTTCCACTAACTTTTCTGCTTTAGAATTCTTAGACCTCGCAGATTATGATCTACCCACACTCACGGGTCCGATTGTAGTTCCCGCTCATGCTGGTTCCACTTCTATTTCCGTGACGTCCGATGCGTTCGTCACTGCGCCATCTACAAGCACATCTACTAACTCAGTGTCACCAGAATCAACTGCGGTCTCTCCCCCTGAAATCTCATCATCTGCCTCACCAGAACCTGTCCGAGAACAGACTCCACAACCTGTTCTTGCACCTATCCCGAAAGAAGCTCCACTACCTTCACCCAGTTCAGCTCAGAGAACGTATGCTCAGGTAGTGCGTGAGCCCCGGTTGGAGGCATCACCGCAGCATAATCTGGCGGCCGGGTCATCAAGTAGAAACCAGCAAGAGGTCTTGGCCGTGCAAGATGAGAACGACGCCACCAACAACCAACAAGCTTATGTCACTCACCCTCAGACTCGCAAGTGGACAAAAGATCATCCCCCCTCCCAGATCATTGGGAGTCCCTCACAACCTGTGACTACGAGATCCGCAAAGAATGTCGAAAACCTGATTCTATTCGGAGGTTTTCTTAGTGAATTTGAACCTTCGGATGTTTCCCAAGCTCTCACCAATCATGATTGGGTCTTGGCAATGCAAGAAGAGCTTGCGGAATTCGAGAGAAACAAAGTTTGGCGCTTGGTAGCCAGACCGTGGGGAAAGTCCATAATCGGCCTGAAGTGGATCTTCCGAAACAAGAAGGACGAGAACGATCTCATCATCCGGAACAAGGCTCGATTGGTCGCCAAGGGTTATCGCCAGCAAGAGGGTATCGACTACGATGAGACGTTTGCGCCCGTAGCTCGGATCGAAGCAATTCGAATCTTCCTTGCGTATGCCGCACACAAGAACATGACGGTGTATCAAATGGACGTCAAGTGTGCCTTCTTGAACGGAGTTCTCCAAGAAGAGGTGTATGTCGAACAACCGGAAGGATTCGTCGATCCCAGATTTCCAGAACACGTCTACGTGTTGGATAAGGCGCTTTACGGTCTCAAGCAAGCTCCTAGGGCATGGTATGAAACACTTACTGATTACTTGCTAGGAGTTGGCTACAAGAAAGGTACAATCGATCCCACTTTGTTTCTCAAGAGGTCAGGTAAAGATTTAATTATAGTTCAGATACACGTGGATGATATTATCTTCGCTTCTACGAAGCCTGAGATGTGCCAAGAGTTTGAGAACACCATGAAATCCCAATTTAAAATGAGCATGATGGGCGAGTTGACGTTCTTTTTAGGACTTCAAGTTCGACAACGCCCTGATGGCATTTTCATAAATCAAGCCAAATATGTTCAAGATCTTTTAAAACGCTTTGATTTCGGTGGTTCAAACTCTGCGGCAACACCAATGCCCAGAAATTTTCAACTAAATGCAGATACTTCTGGTAAACCGGTTGACCAGAAGACTTATCGGGCAATCATTGGTTCTCTTTTATATCTCACGGCTAGTAGACCAGACATTGTTTTCTCCACGGGTGTCTGCGCTCGTTTTCAGTGTGATCCACGTGATTCACACCTGTCTGCAGTCAAAAGAATCCTTAGGTATCTGAAGGGCACACCGGAATTTGGCCTTTGGTACCCAAAGGATTCTGGTTTTGAACTAATTGCATATACAGACTCAGACCATGCAGGTTGTAAGCTCAACAGGAAAAGCACATCTGGTGCTTGCCAGTTTCTCGGAGACAAGCTGGTGAGTTGGTCATCCCGGAAACAGAATTGCGTATCCTTATCCACCGCGGAGGCAGAGTATGTTGCCGCCGCTTGCTGCTGCTCGCAAGTTCTGTGGATGAAGACCCAACTTGCTGACTTTGGATACACCATGCAACGGATTCCAATCTATTGCGACTCCAAGAGTGCGATTCAGATCACGGCAAATCCTGTTCAACATTCTCGGACGAAGCATATCGATATCCGATATCATTTCATCAAAGACCACGTCGAGAAAGGTAATGTTGAACTTTACTTTGTTGAGAGTGACTATCAGCTTGCTGATTTGTTCACAAAGCCGTTTGACGAGAAACGTCACTTCTTTCTCCTAAGTAAGTTAGGAATGCTAGACCTCCCTGCCTGAGGTCTAGGGGGAGTCGGGAGTTCATTTTATGTATGCATGTGTGTAGGGGGAGTCTGTAGGAGTTCTCAAGAGATTGCATAAATTGAGGGGGAGTTCTAAGTCTTGTTTTCAATGTTTGGTGTGTTTACTGACGTTCACGGATCCACAACACCTTGGATACCATTTTACACTCTCTTTTGTAGGTGTGGATCCTCACGACGACTTCTGGTTACTTCAGATCAGAACTCGCACAAAACCCTGTCGAGACGTACCAGGTAAGTCTCTTTTCTCGGGAGTCGAGCGCTGAACTTGTAAATTTTTTGCGAACTTGAAAGTTCAGGGGGCGGTAGAGTACATGTCTTGAACTTACAAGTTCGGGGACTAACTTTGCTACTCTCTGATTCTTAAAAGTTCAGGGACTCGTTTTGCTCTTTAGTGAAACTTGTAGTCCAGGGTCTGTTTTGAAACTTCTTAAAACTACAAGTTCAGGGACTAGTTTGTAAGTTTCTTGAAACTTCAAGTCCAGGGGTGGTTTTTGCCAATAGGTGAAAGTCGGGTTAAGAGAGTCATCAGGAGAGCCAAACACAGTGTTTTTGACCCAAACACAGTGTAATTCGGTAAAAATATAAATACCGGTTTCAAGATTTACTTTTCACAGAAATTCAAATTTTCACTTTTTCTCTCTGAACTCTCACCCGATAACCGCTCTCGCGCTTGATTCGTTTTCGCCCGTTTTTGCTCCGTTCGTCGATCAGATTACGTTTTCGGATTCCTGGTAAGTTTACGATCAATCCTTATATAGTTATAACGTCTAAATTTGTCGTTTTAAGGTCCGGATCGAAGCCTAAACTTTTCAAAACTTACCCGAAACCCAAACTTCTTGGAATGGGATTTCGGGGCTTTAAATCGATCCTCTGTTGATTAGAAACTTGTTATTAACTGATTTAGGATGCATGTTGATAGTTTAGAGCCTTAGATCGACGTTCGGTGAACGGTTTTTAAGTTTGGAACTCGAACAGTCCCGTTTTTCCGAATCGGAAAACTTGAACATTCAAGTTTTCCGGATTCTTCAACGATGAATACTCTTGTGTATTTTCCGATTCCGAAAACCAGATAAATCCGAATCGGATTATCAGGTTTTCCGAATCCGACTTGTGTCTCGTTTTTCAAAGCTAAGTTTTTCCGATTCGGAAAACATGGAATTACCCTTACGGGTTTCCGAGGTTTTCCGAATCTCGTTTGAAACCAAGTCATGCCAAATTTTTCTAAGTCTTACACATTTTCCGAATCGGAAAACTACGTTTTCCGAATCGGAAAACCTACCTGTTCGTCTTGCTTTATTTTTCTAAGTATGGGAGTTTCCCGAATCGGAAAAGTGTCTTTTCCGAATCGGAAAACTTGTGTTTTATTGAACTCAATTTCTCTAAGTGTTGGAGTTTCCCGATTCGGAAAATCACCTTTTCCGAATCGGAAAACACCCCCTCGCGTGTTTGCTCGTTTTTCGACTCGGAAAATACGAAATACTCATTTTTGGGTTTTCGAGGTTTTCTGACTCGCGCCTTGTCGAGGGTATAGTCTTTTTAACGTAACATCTTTCTAAACACTTAACTGATCCTTTTGTGACTTGACAGAAATGGCTCGTCAATCGAACACTCCTGCTCCTTCTTCGCCGGTCAACAACGCTGTTGACCGAGCCCTCATTGCCCCAACTGACATCCGTCCCATCCACCAAAACAACGGGTACGTTGACCTGGCCAACTTCATTGCTCAGGACGATGTGGTACTGGAGATACTACTGGCGCATCCACTGGCGTATGCGATGCAAGCCACTGCCGACATTCCCATGATTTACCTTCAGCAGTTCTTTGCTTCATCCACCGCGGAAACTCGAGATGGCGTGTAGACCATCGTGGGTCGTGTTGATCACACCGACCTCACTATCACTGTGGAGGACTTGAGGCGCGTCCTCCATCTGCCTGCTGCCACTCCTGAGGCCCCGTTCGAGCCATTGGTCACCGGCCCCGAGCTATTCAGCGAGATACTCGCACTTGGGGTTGACTACACTGCAAACAACCGACCGAACGGGATTTCTCAAGTCACCCAGGGGATGCTGCCACCGATCTGGTTCTCCTTCTTCAACATCCTCAACCGAACCTTATCATCGAAGACACACGGAATGGATCGTGCTTCCACTCAGTTCTGGCATGTCATTCATGCGGTTGCCTACGGGAGGCGCATTGACTTCGCCCAACAGATTTGGGCTGACATGGTCACCGACGTCCGACAAGGGCCCGCAAGAACCCGTCATACATCCATTCCTTGGATGAGGTTCTTCAGTCTGATCATTCACGAGCACATGGAGCGACATCCGGCCATCAGACGAAGATCCAGCCACCCGCGCTTCGAAAGCATTCAGATCGGAAGGATGAACCGACGAACTCTGCGATCAGGTCAGGTAGAAATGCCTATCCATGATAATGTGCTTGGTTTGGCGGACCGTAGGTCAGAGAATGTTAGGATGTACCGTGCGTCTATAGGTTTAGAAGACGCGTCCACGGACTCCTCAGAACCGAGGAGCCCTACCCCGGACGCGCGTCCCGTCCTTCCTAGGAGCCGTGCCTCTGGCACGGCGGGCCAGAGCTCCAGTGGGGGAGCTCAAGGCTCGGGAGTGATGAGAGTGGACGTTAGGGGTGAAGTGGGTAGAGTCGTTGGTACGTCCGCCACGCCGCACATGTCTCGAGCAGAAGCCTATCAGATGATGCTCCGGAACCGCACCCGTAGAGCTCGAACGCCGACCTACATCGAGGAGACATCCCCAGTTGCCCGCGAACGTGAACTCACGAGTCACTTCCGGGTGAAGCAGTACACCGGGATTCTCCAACAATCCCCAGTTCATTCGTCATCGGAAGAGCGCCGATCGCCGACACCGCCGCAACAACCAGAACCGACTGGTGAGGACGTGGAAGCTTCCCCACAAGAACAAGCACACGTTCCTCCACCACCACACTCGGCGGCCGTTACTACTCAAGGAGGCGAACCCTCCGGCGATTCCTCCGGCGATGACTCCGACGGTCACGAGTCCCCCAAGCACACTCCTTCGGACCGTCGTGAGCCCGATGACGAGGCCACGGATGCAGAGATGGTGGACTATGGATCTGACTCTGAGTTCCAATTATCAGAACCAGCGAAGGGCGGGAAGGCCCAGGTGATAGATGTGGATGAAGCCACCTCTTCCTTCAACGACGACAGAATATCCGGAGATCCAGTACTCGTTGAGGATCTTGCATCAGATGACCGGACCGTCGGTCGTGAGGAAGAAGGTGAGGCCGAGGTTGCTACCGGCTGGGGGAGAGAAGACAGTGAGGAAGAAGAGAGAGAGAGGGGAGAAAAGGAGAGAGAGAGGGGAGAAAAGGAGAGAGAGACCGAAGATGTTGAGGTCCAATTAGGCGAGCTTGGGGCTCAACTTCAGGATGCGGACGAAGAGGAAGAGACGCGTAGATTAGAAACGGAAGTTCCCCTTACCTCGAGTCCATCCAACAGAGAGGCAACCCACACCGAGACCGGGCACCCTACGGTGTCTGGTCAAGACGCTAGCAGCCAACTAGCGCACTTGCACACCCAACCCAGCCACTCGACCATCTCTCAACAGATGATTGTTTCAGTCTCTCACGGAGATCAAGCACAACTTCCACCGGCCACTCAATCGGAGTCTGCCGGTGTTGAGATAAGAGAGGAACTGCCCCACCTCTCGACTTCACTTGTTGCACATAGAGTCGTAGAGCCACTTCCCGGGACGTTTACGATCCCTTCTATCATTAGGCCACGACCTATTCTACCACAAGCGGAGATCCCACGGGACTCCGCCGGAACGGGGAGAGTTGGTGCGTCGGGTGACGCCCTTCGAGGATCCGCCGGAAGCCCTGACACCGTCAACATCATACCAGCGGTGATATCAGGCCGAGAGAGCACCTCAGTAGGACTCTTCTCGACAACTGGAGCCCAAGAGGCACCGGGTGTTGTACTACCGGGACAGGGTCCGACAGACTCGAGCAAAGTCTCTAAAGATGCTCACGCAACAACGGGGCTTCTAGGCCTGACGGATTCGGGTGGAATCCCTAAAACAACCCTTGCACCAACGGGACTTCAAGGTCCGACGGATTCGGACGACATCCTAAAAGTCGTCCAAACCAGGTTACTTGCGGTGGAGGAAGCCAACAGGGCTAGGGATGCGCGGGTCGAGGCTCTGGAGAAAGCCTTGGCCGAGACGGAAAGAAAGAGACTGGCGGATCTTGAAGCATCTCGAAAGCTTCAAGAAGACAGGGATGCGGAGCTCTACGAGCTCAAACGGCGAATCAAGGGCAAATACTCCGAGGCTGCCCCATCATCCGAAGCTCCGATCCCCCGTCAGACCGAAGACGTTCTCAGGCTCGCCCCTCCGACTTCGGGCGAACTACCTCCGATACCAGGCTACGTTACTGAGGCGGAACATGCCTTCGTCATCTCATCCTACACGACTCAGAACGACCGCCTCTCCGCCCAGGTCAGAGATCGGGAAGCCCAGATTGAGATCCTTCAGCAGCGCATCCGGGAACTGGAGGCCATGTGTCGGTCTCAGGCTCAGCCTTCCAAACGGAGGCATGATGACCCTGATGACTCGGCACCGGGTCCTCATGAGGGGGAGGTGCAGGCTTCATCCAAAAGGCCTCGCACCGACCTCCATTCTGCCTCCGGTTCCGGCTCCACTCCAGCTCCAGCTTCATCGGCCGCCCCCTCCAGTGCTCCTTCAGAAGCTGCTGCCCCCGATGCTCCCTATGTCGATTCAGACACGGAGGATGTTCCTGACATGGGGAGTTGGCACTATGAGCCAATCTCGGAAGGGGAGTTAGTACAGTTCCCTAAAATGACCGATACGGCGCAGATCAACGTCGTTCCCCCGGAAGCAGCGCCGAAAGACGTTTCAGATGTTCAGATTCCGGAAGAAGCCCGGAAGATTCTTCGGTCGCTTGCTCAGAGCCTCAGGATTTTCCAAAGGGGGGACGACATCGTACGAGATACAGAATACAACAGCTTCCTATCGGCGTTTGAGTTTCCCACTCCAGAAGCTCCACGGACCATTCACTCGACAGTTCCAGAGTCCGCCGCTCCAGTTGTTATCCAGCTCAACTGGAATCATTCCGTCATCTTCAGACCATTCCTTGAGAAATCTTTCAGCTGCATCTTCCAGCAGGAGAATCTGCACGTCTGGTCAAGAAAGGTTTACTTCGGGATCTCTCATATCAAGAACAAGAGAAGAAGGACTGCGTATGTGCACCAGAGAATGTGCAACTGGGCCACCCACGGACGTCAAAGAATCCGACGTCGTTTCGTCAAGGTAACTGCCATGCGCCCCTACAGACACGGTCATCAGGTTTTCCTTGAGTACGACGTCTTCATGTATGGGACTGGCACTCCTCGAGGAGAGTTGCAACGCTGGACCTTCACAGAAGCAGATCTGGACCGAGTTCACCTTGAAGACCTACTAACGCTCATCAAGTACCTCCAGGGCCCGATTCTCTGACCCGAGCACTACAGAGACGGCACCGAGATACTGAAGAAGTACGTTCGCCACGCGATCACACTTGCGCGGGTGACGGACTACCAGCTCGCGATCGAGAGCCGCCAGCCGAAGGTCAATCTGCTCAGACCGAACCTGCTCGTACCTGGTATTGATGCTTATCTTCCATACATGCCAACCAGGATACCAGAGCACGGGGTTCTCTACGTGACGAGGAAGAAGAAGGAGCGAAAGTTTATGAGATTTGGCGAACTTGCCAAATTCTGTGATGGAACCCTTCTCTACGTCTACAACGGGATGCAGAGCAGACTCTTGGCGGATCAGATACCGGGCCGGAAGATCATTGACGGAAAGGGAAAGATTCTGGAGGGCATGAGACTAATAGAGAGGAAGCTCAAGGAAAGATTGATGCACAGACGAGTGGAAGCGGCGATGCAGATGAGAGCGCGGATAATTGGAGATTGGGAAGAGTTTTTGCAGATGTCCAAGTAGGAGCCAGCACTGGAGCTTCCACCTCCTTTCTGACTTCTTCACAAAGGGGAGATTGTAGGACCTCTTTTGTTGTGAAGAGTCAGAAAAACACTATCTTACCTGCTTTCTAGATTAATTTCCTTTATTTGTAAACATTGTCTTTTGTTGGTGCCCTTGTTTGAGGTTTGGAACCTCGGGGGCCTTTATTGACATTTCTTGTAACTTCCTCTTACCTATAAAAGGTAAGAGAAGATTAGGGTTTATTGTTGGATCATTTTTACCATTTTTGGGCAAGAAACCTCCATTGTTGCTTTGAAGCTTTATTTCACCTTCTTGTTCTTGATTCAATCCATTTCTCTTGATTTTATTGTATTTGTGGGACAACACTGTTAAGTTCTTCATGGGATTTTTAAAGACACAATAGTTTGTTTGACAAATTTGACTCTCTAATTCCAGAGTCAAGTATCTCACGGTTATAATATAAAGTCAAGTCCTCAAGAGAGCTTTTATAAACGGCACTGTCGATTCTAAATTTCGTGACGAGAGTTCTTTCCGATTGGAGATTTCACTCTAAGTCACAAATTTTAGTTTCTAACATTGCTACTGTATCAGTAATATCAGGAATAGTGGATACCTCAGATGGATCGATGTCTTGGTAAGTGCTAGGACCAACAGCTTCTGGTCCTTCAAAATCAGCCATCAAGCACAAACCCTTCACCATGTGGTCATCCTCATTCGAGCTCTATTCCTCGCAGACCCAATTCTCCTCTTCAACAAGCAAGGCAACCCCATTCTCATTTTTCCTCAACAAGGCAGCCTTTTTCTCAAAGTAGGCAGCGTCCTTGTATTTGACCGAGCAGTCTTTGGCATAGTGTCCCAACTTACCACATTTGTAGCAAGTGGTAGTAGGACTTGCGGTTTGTTGAGGAGCAGGGTTTTGGATCACGGGAATCTGAGGTTGACCAGACCTTTGACCACCTTGGTCGGTTGGAATAGGTTGATCTTCTCTCGGAGCTTGTCTAGAACTTCTTCCCCGTTGATCACCTCCGTTGTAGTTTCCTTCCCATGATCCATCCTTTCATCTGACCAGCGGTCGTTCCTTTCTTGCTCAAATCCGTATCCCGGTCCTTGATCATGCCTTCCACCATCATTTCTGCCTCCATATTCGCTTTCATACCCTTGACGGTTGTGTACCCAGACTCTGGTGCATACTGCCTTGTATTCCCCCGATAGTTGTAATCGGGATTCTGACCTCTCCAATTTCCTTGAAATCCTGAACCTCCTTGATAATCCAAATAAGTGTTGTCTCTTCGGGAGTTGTCTCTGAATCTCCCCTGATCTTCTCTGTATCTTCCTTGCTCATTTCGAAATCTTCCCTGATCATACGACTGAAATCTGTCACCCTGTTGATAGTTTCCTCTTCCTTGGTTGCTGAACTGAGCTCTTTCCATTTGATGTTGTCCTCCTCTTCCTTGCCCCATCCAGCTTCCTCCTTGAAATCTTGCAACACCCCGCTAAAGCGGAAACACGAGGTGCGACAGTCTCGATTTCAAAGCAATAGGAGATATACACACCAATCATTCATAACATTAATAATTTAAATATGTTTACAAGACATATAAATCCAACCGGAGTTCATAAATTACAAATTCTTTTACAAAATCCGAATAACATCGAAACATGATTGGCGTTCACAAAAAGCTCTAAAAGCCTAAATCAAACCTTCGGGTTTCCTGAAAAGCATGTTAAAACAAGTGTCAACTACGAGAGTTGGTGAGTTCACAGGTTTTTATAAGTACAAAACAGTTATGTACAATACCAATTTCAATTAAACATTTACTCGCAACATTTTTGTAAATAGTTTGGTGAGTCAGTTCATTCACCCATTAAACAATTTACTGAATCAGTTCATTCATTCAATTTTTATAAAAAGTTTGGTGAATCAGTTCATTCACCCATTAAACAATTTAGTGAATCAGTTCATTCATTCAATTTTTATAAAAAGTTTGGTGAATCAGTTCATTCACCCATTAAACAATTTAGTATCAAGTAGTGAGTAAATTTCCCGGGTGATGTGTTAATTACATGATATATATCAGTGAGTTACTACAATCCTTCATTTTGTGACATTGCTACGCCCCTATTCAGCCTTACCGGGGGAAACTAATTCCAGCCGGGGTGAATCTTTTTCAATACAGTGCACCTATCACTCGTCAGTTCTAGGTGGGTATGTCAATCCAAATAGCGCTATCCACGTGTATCATAGGCCCAATTTGTATGGGTTAATAGTAGTGCATGGGACATTTTCATTTTGTGCTCACTAAATCATGCTTCAACATATCAAAATTTAGCTCACATTGCATTTCATTTCATTTTATTTCGATACTAACAATACATTTCATTTCATTTTGTTTCAATACTCAAATTCATTTCATTTCAATTCATTTCGATACTCGAAACACATTTCAATTCATTTCATTTCAACATTCACAAAACATTTCATTTCATTTCATTTCAATAAAACATTTCATTTCAATAATCGCATAACAATTCATTTCATTTTATGAAAACATGTCATATCATTTCAATAAAACGTTTCATTTCATTTTGTCTCAATAAATCATTTCATTCCGATAATTCATTTCATTTCAAGAATCACATAACATTTCATTTCATTTAAACATTTCATTTCAATTCCTTTCGGAATTCAAAGTTCATTTCATTTCGCAACATTTTCACAAATAGACACATTCATTTATACGCATGCTTTTCACCCCAAAAACTTCGTAAAAACGGTAAAATGGGGCTGTGAATACTCACCTCAAGCGTTTAGTGCGATTTCGTAACTGATGGTGCGTGATCTAATCCCGGCTCCGAACTATGTTCGCCCTATCAAACACGTAATTTTTAACGTAAGTTCTAAGTTCAACGGTCCCTATCAAAATCGTACCGATATCCATATAATGCCATTATGTTATTTATATAGTCCAATATAGTAAAAATTCATTTTATCACATTTTGGAGTCTTCCAAACATTTTGGAAGGTTCAAAGTTCATAAATTTGGATTTTATAAAATTTCCAGAATCTGCCAAAATTTTAAGTTGTAAAAATTACCACTTTGAACTTAGATCCTCCAAATAATAGGTCCTTAAATTTTTACCCTCTGATTTAGGGGATGTTAGGAACAATTTCACCAAATTTCATTATTTTTAGAGGTCTTTTACTATTTTGAAACATTTTTGCAAAATCAGTGCACACTTTCATTTTTCAAAGATACATGTCAGTGAAGTTTTGTTCATAGAGAGTTCATTATCCCACCAACTCACGAATTTCAAGAGGGATTTTCTAAATAAAACTTATACCAAGCTAATGAGACAAGATTCACATCATTTAGGTGATTTTTGAGAGAGATATGCCTCTTTAAAGTTGTGCATGTGGATCTGCCATCTTGGGACAGCTTGCACCATCAACTTGTTTTTCATTGGTTAAACCCTCAAAACTCCTCTAAATGACATGATTTTGGACTCATTGGAAAGCTAACTCAGAGTACTTGAGTTTAGAATCAAAAAGTTTGTATTTTGGATAAGTTATCAAAGAGTTATACAAGTTTGAAGATGACCCAAATTCCTGACCAAGTGCTGTTGCACACGAAAATGTTTCATGATGGTTTGGGTTCAAATCTTGGTGTTTTTGTACAAATCCAGTGGGGTTTGAACCCTAACACTTTAAATATCAATCCATAAAAATTTCATGAAGAAATGAGTTCGAGAAAGCCCTTTTTGGGTCGTGTAAACTACATGCAAAAACATTGACAGAATCTGTCAAGAATCCAACACCCTTTTTACCACCAAAACACATAAAATCATAAACTTTTGGGGTTTTTCTTGCTATTTTACCCTCAAATCAGATTATACAAGTGAAAAATAAACTAAACATGTTTTGGTACCATCAAGACTCATGCATGAACTATCCATGAAGTTTAGCCCAAGAATGATGGTCAACAACATCACATAAACGATTTTCGATTCCTATCTTGTGTTCTTATGGGGAAATCATGGATTTTCACCTTCTTAGATTGTTTTTCAAACATTTCTAAGGCTAAATCTCTTTCCCAAACAACAAGAGGATTAACAACTCATACAAGTAGGTTTAAACCTCAAGAAAACATAAGAAAAAGGCTCAAAATGATCCAAAAACGAAGCTAAACACTTATATAACTCTCTTACCTTTGATAAACACTAATGAAACCTTTAAAATGAACTTGAATCTTCAAGAAAAGTTCAGATTTCTTGATGATATGGTGGCTGAATTTTTGATGTTCTAGAGAGAAGGAAGAGAGAAAAAGAGGTTAGAGAGAGAGAGATTTGAAATATTTGGGGAATGGTGGTGATGATAATGAGTTTTATGGAAAAAGAAGAAAAAAAAAAGAAAAGTGATGATAGGGGGGAGGGGAGGTGGCCGCCCACATTGGCCAATCCCTACCCTTTTTCATTTTTTATTTATTTATTAAAAAGCTAGGTTTTTTTTTATACTGATAAGTCTAAACGCAGTGTCGGTTTGCAGCAATTTTTCGACAAAACCGACTTTTTCGAAGGTGAATTTAGAATATTTGGAACAGTTTACTTTTATTTTAATAAGGTAACATATTTTTTTTTATCGACTTTAAATTTGGCATTATAGGATTATCGGATGACTTCGGGCCGGTTCGGGCTTTTTCGGGCAGTTTTCGGGACTTTTAGGTTTTAGCCTAAATTTTTCACGCAAACTAACCTAGTTTCATTTAAAAACTTAAATGACTAAATTTTAACCTACGGTAACGCTACTGAGTGATTTAACGAGTAGCTAGCCTGAAGGTCAAAAATTGTCGGTTGTCACATTTACCCCCTGTTGAAAGAAATTTCGTCCCGAAATTTAATTCTTGCTGCTACCACAGGGGTCTTTTGTGAAAAGGTGAGGGTACTTGCTCTTCATAAGAGCTTCTCGTTCTCAGATAAACTCCGGTCCATACTTTGAATTCCATCGTACTTTGACAATCGGTATTCTACTGCGCCGGAGTTGCTTGACTTCTCGGTCAAAAATCTCAATAGGTTCCTCCGCGGCGCGCAGTTGTTCATCAATTTGTATCTCTTCCAAAGGCAAGATCACTGTCCCTTCCGACAGGCATTTCTTCAGATTAGACACGTGAAACGTGTCATGAATAGAGCTGAGCTCTATGGGTAAGTCCAGTCTGTATGCGACGGGTCCAATTCTTTCTATGACCTCGAATGGTCCAACAAAACGAGGGCTCAATTTCCCTTTCTTTCCAAATCTTATCAATCCTTTCCAGGGGGATACCTTTAGTAGCACTCTATCGCCAACTTGGAATTCTAACGGCTTTCGCCGATTATCAGCATAGCTTTTCTGGCGATCCCTGGCTGCTTTAAGCTTTTCCTGTACCAGCTTAATCTTATCAGTTGTCTCCTGTACGATGTCAGGTCTAAACAGTCGACTCCCTCCCACTTCCAACCAATTGAGTGGGGATCTGCACTTGCGTCCATACAGTGCTTCATACGGGGCACACTGAATACTAGCATGATAACTGTTGTTGTAGGAGAACTCGACTAAAGGTAGGTGGTCATCCCAACTGCCTCCGAATTCCAACACACATGCACGCAGCATATCCTCCAATGTTTGTATGGTCCTCTCAGTCTGTCCGTCGGTCTGAGGATGGTAAGCTGTGCTCAAATCTACTCTGGCATCCAATGCTGCCTGTAGTGACTGCCAAAATCGCGAGGTAATCTATTGTCTCTGTCGGAGATGATCGATATTGGCACTCCATGTCGCATGACTATCTCATCGACATACAATTGTGCGAGTCTATCAATGCTAAAGCTTTCTCTTATTGGCAGAAAGTGCGCAGATTTCGTGAGCCGGTCAACGATTACCCAAATCGAATCATGGCCCTTTTTAGTCTTGGGCAACTTGGTCACGAAATCCATTAATATCCGCTCCCATTTCCATTCTGGGATTTCCGGTTGCTGCAATAGTCCAGACGGTTTCTGGTGTTCTGCCTTGATTCCTGTACAGGTTAGACATTTGCTCACATTGGTGGCGATATCCTTCTTCATTCCAGGCCACCAATAGTGTTCCTTTAGTCCTTTATACATCTTGTCCGAACCTGGGTGTATCGAGTACCTTGATTGATGAGCTTCATCCATGATCATTTTTCTTAACTGATCGGCCTTTAGAATCCAAATTCTATCCTTGACATAACGCACTCCATTCGCTTTCTCCTCGAACTCTTTCTCCATCTGGTGTGGAGTTTCTTTCTTCAAGTTATCAGCCTTCAGAGCTTCTCTCTGAGCTTCCAGTATTTGACTTTTCAAGTTGATTCTGCACTATCACTCCCATTGCTCGCGTCCTTGTAGGCTTCACCCGTTCCTTCCTGCTTAGCGCATCAGCTGCAACATTCGCCTTCCCTGGGTGATACTTAATCTCACAGTCGTAATCGCTGAGCAACTCAACCCATCTCCTTTGTCTCATATTCAGCATTTTCTGATCAAGAATATGCTGGAGACTCTTATGGTCCGTATAGATAGTGCATTTGGTGCCGTAGAGATAATGTCTCCATATCTTAAGGGCAAAGACCACTGCTCCAAGCTCCAAGTCGTGGGTGGTGTAGTTCTTCTCATGAACCTTTAACTGTCTGGATGCATAGGCAATGACTTTCTCGTTCTGCATCAGAACACATCCCAAGCCTTGATGGGAAGCATCGCAATACACCACAAAGTTATCCGTTCCTTCGGGTAACGCCAGAATGGGTGCATTGCACAACTTATGCTTGAGCAACTGGAATGCTTCCTCTTGTTTCTCTCCCCAGATGAACTTCTTGTCCTTTTGCGTTAAGGTTGACAACGGCTGCGCAATCTTAGAGAAATTTGCAATGAATCGCCGGTAGTAACCTGCCAATACGAGAAATTGTCGAATTTCCGTTGGTGTCTTCGGGGCTTCCCATTTCTTTATGGCCTCGATCTTGGCTGGGTCGACGTGTATTCCTTCTTTGTTCACCACATGTCCTAAAAAGTGAACTTCTCGGATCCAAAATTCGCACTTTGAGAATTTGGCGTAAAGCTTTTCGGCTTTCAGTAGTTCCAGTATCAGCCTCAAATGATGCTCGTGGTCCTCCTTGCCTTGCGAGTAAATCAGGATGTCGTCTATGAAGACAATTACGAAGTTATCTAAGTATGGTCGGCACACTTGGTTCATCAGATCCATGAACACTGCTGGAGCGTTCGTCAAACCAAAAGGCATGACTAAGAACTCACAATGACCATAACGAGTTCTGAACGCTGTCCTTGCGATGTCTTCCTCACGAACTCGCATTTGATGGTATCCGGATCGAAGATCGATCTTGGAGAAGTACGTTGCTCCTTGCAGTTGATCGAACAGATCATCGATGCGTGGAAGAGGGTATCGGTTCTTGATGGTAATCTTGTTCAGCTCCCTATAATCGATGCACATGCGGAAAGATCCATCTTTCTTCTTGACGAACAATACGGGGGCTCCCCAAGGCGAAGAACTGGGTCAGATAAATCCCTTGTCTAGCAACTCTTGAAGTTGGTTAGACAGTTCCTGCATCTCGGATGGCGCTAGTCGATAAGGAGACTTTGCTATAGGTCCTGCTCCTGGAACTAAGTCGATGTGGAATTCTACTTGTCGCGGCGGAGGTAATCCGGGTAGCTCTTCCGGAAATACCTCGGGAAATTCCCGTACTACTGGAATATCCTGTATTGTCTTCTCCTCTGCTTTCTTATCTACTACGTGCGCCATGAATGCTACACATTCCTTCCGTAGGTGGCTACGCATTTTCATGAACGATGCTAACTTAATGTCCCTTTTCGGCTTCTCTCCGTGCACTTCCAGTACACTTCCATCGGGTAATGCTAGTCTAACTATTTGCTCAGCACAGCATATTGTAGCTCGATGGTTGGACATCCAATCCATACCAACTATTATATCAATGCTCCCTATCTTAATCGGAATTAAATCTATACTGAAATCCTTTCTTTTGTATAGAGCCAAAACGTCGTGCTAGCTTACATTTGGTACTCGAAATACCAGCTCATAGATGATTCCAATTGCATCTAGTTCATTTTGGGGGGTGGGAAGTCCATTTACCTTCCTGACTCTTGGGTCTTTGTTGTAATATTTCAGACTACTTTTCAACTTTTGATTGAATTAACACGAGTCGCTTCCACTGACTGGTGCTCAAATTTTCTTGTATTACCATCTTTCCATTCGATGGGTACTATAACTTCCTTAACTCTTCTATTTGCGACAAGGTCGGTGGCGACCTTAGTGACTATGGTAGGTACAACTTCCTGGACTTGTTGGGCTATCAGTTGAGCGAAGTTGTTCGATTAATTCTCATGGTTCACTTTCTAGATACGTGTGTTTCTTCTGGAAATATGGTTCTAAATCATTTGTAAAATGTATGTTTGTTTAAATAAATGTTCGAAAATATTGTATTTTATGACAATTTCTTTAAAATAGGATTGATAAGAACGTTTTTGTGATTAAATGAAAATTAGTTTCGTAAAAACTTAATACTTATCCGAAGGGATCAAAGTTTGATGCTAATGCATCCTTAAAATATTTTACTTGCCCATACCAAGGGTTAAATGGAACAACCAAAAAGTGCATTTTTGAAATTCTTTCAAATACATGAGAGTTACATTTGAAAAGATCAACTTTGCCAACAGTATCACCACAACTTGCCAGCACAAGTCAACTCTCCTAGTCGTCTTCTTGCCGTCATAACATTCTCCACAACATTGGTGGTACCTTCCTCCAAGAGATGCACCAATTTCGTCAACTTAATTATATCCCGGTTCTAACTTGATACTCTGCTTCGATTATTTTGCAGTCCGTCGACGAGTGTTCGCATTGTTCGAGCCTCTCCTTGTGTCATACTAATAATATAACTGATCGATATCCCCGAAAGGATATGAAATGACCTTGCATTAACTAGATGAGTTATCGCCAGTCCACTCCGATTGGTTGCCGCAGCTCTCTTCTGAGTTGTCTCATATGAGGTGTTGGGAGGTTCAGAGGTGGATCGATTGAAATGTCTTCGCTTGTTAGTCCAATGTCGGAATTGTAATGCCTGGACGGGCATTTCCCCGAAGTCTAAGTAATAGTGTTCGGCATAGTAATTGTAGTGTCCGCATAACTTATTAACGCGTCTTCAAACTACTAGTGTCATCCTAAGCGCTAACGCAAGAGTGTTCAACCAAGGCGTTACTTTACTTAAACGCGTAACTGCTATAGTAGATATCATAGTCATGATGTGCTTATGTGAACTCACACGGTTAATGTTTTTCAGGAAATTTTTCGAAGGTTCCAACTTTTAAGTTGTAACGGTATGATTAGTTCATAGATCTTATCCTACTTATATCATGGCTATGCGTAGGTGATCAGGCTCCGCATTTCTATGATATACCAGGACAGCACCTATTCTAATCATACAAGTTTTTAAATTCTCCTATACCTTGAAATCTTATAATTTAAAAGTTCTAACTTCTTTTCGAAAAAGGTTGGTTATAGTACTTGGTTTTTATAAAAAACCGGTGTTCTCTATAACCTATGGCTCTGATACCAAATCTGTAACACCCCGCTAAAGCGGAAACACGAGGTGCGACAGTCTCGATTTCAAAGCAATAGGAGATATACACACCAATCATTCATAACATTAATAATTTAAATATGTTTACAAGACATATAAATCCAACCGGAGTTCATAAATTACAAATTCTTTTACAAAATCCGAATAACATCGAAACATGATTGGCGTTCACAAAAAGCTCTAAAAGCCTAAATCAAACCTTCGGGTTTCCTGAAAAGCATGTTAAAACAAGTGTCAACTACGAGAGTTGGTGAGTTCACAGGTTTTTATAAGTACAAAACAGTTATGTACAATACCAATTTCAATTAAACATTTACTCGCAACATTTTTGTAAACAGTTTGGTGAGTCAGTTCATTCACCCATTAAACAATTTACTGAATCAGTTCATTCATTCAATTTTTATAAAAAGTTTGGTGAATCAGTTCATTCACCCATTAAACAATTTAGTGAATCAGTTCATTCATTCAATTTTTATAAAAAGTTTGGTGAATCAGTTCATTCACCCATTAAACAATTTAGTATCAAGTAGTGAGTAAATTTCCCGGGTGATGTGTTAATTACATGATATATATCAGTGAGTTACTACAATCCTTCATTTTGTGACATTGCTACGCCCCTATTCAGCCTTACCGGGGGAAACTAATTCCAGCCGGGGTGAATCTTTTTCAATACAGTGCACCTATCACTCGTCAGTTCTAGGTGGGTATGTCAATCCAAATAGCGCTATCCACGTGTATCATAGGCCCAATTTGTATGGGTTAATAGTAGTGCAGGGGACATTTTCATTTTGTGCTCACTATATCATGCTTCAACATATCAAAATTTAGCTCACATTGCATTTCATTTCATTTTATTTCGATACTAACAATACATTTCATTTCATTTTGTTTCAATACTCAAATTCATTTCATTTCAATTCATTTCGATACTCGAAACACATTTCAATTCATTTCATTTCAACATTCACAAAACATTTCATTTCATTTCATTTCAATAAAACATTTCATTTCAATAATCGCATAACAATTCATTTCATTTTATGAAAACATGTCATATCATTTCAATAAAACGTTTCATTTCATTTTGTCTCAATAAATCATTTCATTCCGATAATTCATTTCATTTCAAGAATCACATAACATTTCATTTCATTTAAACATTTCATTTCAATTCCTTTCGGAATTCAAAGTTCATTTCATTTCGCAACATTTTCACAAATAGACACATTCATTTATACGCATGCTTTTCACCCCAAAAACTTCCTAAAAACGGTAAAATGGGGTTGTGAATACTCACCTCAAGCGTTTAGTGCGATTTCGTAAGTGATGGTGCGTGATCTAATCCCGGCTCCGAACTATGTTCGCCCTATCAAACACGTAATTTTTAACGTAAGTTCTAAGTTCAACGGTCCCTATCAAAATCGTACCGATATCCATATAATGCCATTATGTTATTTATATAGTCCAATATAGTAAAAATTCATTTTATCACATTTTGGAGTCTTCCAAACATTTTGGAAGGTTCAAAGTTCATAAATTTGGATTTTATAAAATTTCCAGAATCTGCCAAAATTTTAAGTTGTAAAAATTACCACTTTGAACTTAGATCCTCCAAATAATAGGTCCTTAAATTTTTACCCTCTGATTTAGGGGATGTTAGGAACAATTTCACCAAATTTCATTATTTTTAGAGGTCTTTTACTATTTTGAAACATTTTTGCAAAATCAGTGCACACTTTCATTTTTCAAAGATACATGTCAGTGAAGTTTTGTTCATAGAGAGTTCATTATCCCACCAACTCACGAATTTCAAGAGGGATTTTCTAAATAAAACTTATACCAAGCTAATGAGACAAGATTCACATCATTTAGGTGATTTTTGAGAGAGATATGCCTCTTTAAAGTTGTGCATGTGGATCTGCCATCTTGGGACAGCTTGCACCATCAACTTGTTTTTCATTGGTTAAACCCTCAAAACTCCTCTAAATGACATGATTTTGGACTCATTGGAAAGCTAACTCAGAGTACTTGAGTTTAGAATCAAAAAGTTTGTATTTTGGATAAGTTATCAAAGAGTTATACAAGTTTGAAGATGACCCAAATTCCTGACCAAGTGCTGTTGCACACGAAAATGTTTCATGATGGTTTGGGTTCAAATCTTGGTGTTTTTGTACAAATCCAGTGGGGTTTGAACCCTAACACTTTAAATATCAATCCATAAAAATTTCATGAAGAAATGAGTTCGAGAAAGCCCTTTTTGGGTCGTGTAAACTACATGCAAAAACATTGACAGAATCTGTCAAGAATCCAACACCCTTTTTACCACCAAAACACATAAAATCATAAACTTTTGGGGTTTTTCTTGCTATTTTACCCTCAAATCAGATTATACAAGTGAAAAATAAACTAAACATGTTTTGGTACCATCAAGACTCATGCATGAACTATCCATGAAGTTTAGCCCAAGAATGATGGTCAACAACATCACATAAACGATTTTCGATTCCTATCTTGTGTTCTTATGGGGAAATCATGGATTTTCACCTTCTTAGATTGTTTTTCAAACATTTCTAAGGCTAAATCTCTTTCCCAAACAACAAGAGGATTAACAACTCATACAAGTAGGTTTAAACCTCAAGAAAACATAAGAAAAAGGCTCAAAATGATCCAAAAACGAAGCTAAACACTTATATAACTCTCTTACCTTTGATAAACACTAATGAAACCTTTAAAATGAACTTGAATCTTCAAGAAAAGTTCAGATTTCTTGATGATATGGTGGCTGAATTTTTGATGTTCTAGAGAGAAGGAAGAGAGAAAAAGAGGTTAGAGAGAGAGAGATTTGAAATATTTGGGGAATGGTGGTGATGATAATGAGTTTTATGGAAAAAGAAGAAAAAAAAAAGAAAAGTGATGATAGGGGGGAGGGGAGGTGGCCGGCCACATTGGCCAATCCCTACCCTTTTTCATTTTTTATTTATTTATTAAAAAGCTAGGTTTTTTTTTTTATACTGATAAGTCTAAACGCAGTGTCGGTTTGCAGCAATTTTTCGACAAAACCGACTTTTTCGAAGGTGAATTTAGAATATTTGGAACAGTTTACTTTTATTTTAATAAGGTAACATATTTTTTTTTATCGACTTTAAATTTGGCATTATAGGATTATCGGATGACTTCGGGCCGGTTCGGGCTTTTTCGGGCAGTTTTCGGGACTTTTAGGTTTTAGCCTAAATTTTTCACGCAAACTAACCTAGTTTCATTTAAAAACTTAAATGACTAAATTTTAACCTACGGTAACGCTACTGAGTGATTTAACGAGTAGCTAGCCTGAAGGTCAAAAATTGTCGGTTGTCACAAATCTTGATCCCCGAGATCTGTTGAATCCTCGGTTTGCGTTCAGCCTTTGCACATTGTGCGAGATTAGGGCAAGAGACTCATTCATGTTGAAGAGTTCTTCATCAGAAATAGTGATGATCATGGGATCATCGGGATGTTGCATGCCAGGACCAAAGTTCGGGTTGAACTCTTGATTGAAGTCTTCTTGATGATACGGAGGAGGCATGTTGTTGTACTGTGTAGGTTGAATTGGAGGAGAGTTCGGTCCTCTAAAGGGCACAGCAGACAGTGCCAGAGGATCAACAACCTTCTTTGTTCTTCCACCGGTAATAAACTCTTCATGCTTAACCAGCATGCTAAATAGGTCGTGTAAACCCATCACTCCCAGATTTCTGCTCAGTTGGATGTTGATGGCCATGTTTTGCCATTCCGGAGTCAGATTCTTCAAGAACTTGACGTTGACTTCGTACATGGTCTTCTCAACTCCTAGCCTTCTCAGATCGTTGACAAACGAGTTCAATCGTTGATAGGATTCAGTTAGGGATTCGTTTTCCTGGGCTTTAAATCCTTCATATGCGTTAAGTGCGCTCTCCTTTTAGCTTTCCACGGCAGTGTCGCCGCCTTGCATTTGCTGCTCGATCTCAAGCCAGACATCCCGTGCACTGGTCAGACTGTCGACTCGGGTGTACATATCATTTGGGAGTGCCATTATAAGGAGAGTGAGTGCCCGTTTGTCAATGAGATGACGAGCCATTTGCTCACGGGAGTACATATCAATGGGTTTCTCTACGACATATTCTGGTAGCTCGGGGCAAGTGTCCGTCCGTGGAACTGCGGCTACGGTGATTGTCGGTCTGATTGGACCTTCACGTATGGACTTCATCAGATTCTCGTCAAGAAGGTCAAGGAAATGGATCATCCTTCTTTTCCACTGCTGGTACTCGCCCATCACCAGAATGGGAGGGCGAGTCTCCGACCCGATGCTGATAATTTCTTTCGACATCTCGTTCTCTTAAAGAGGATCTCCTTTGACTGAATCACTTGGCAAAAAAAACTTTTGGAAAATACTGATACCTCGAGCGCCTCGGGACACAGTTAGCTTTAAATTTTAAAAACTTTGGAAAACGGCTAAGTGTCGGATTTGAGGAAAAATTTTGCAAAGTTTCGGGCTCAAAGAGGCGAAATTCGATCTGGAAACAGAACTTTTCCGAATCGGATTTGGCTCAAAGGTATGGGTTCGGAAAATACTATTTTCCGATTCGGAAAAGTCAATTTTCCGATTCGGAAAATGGTCAGTTAGGAAAAAGTATGCTCAATTCAGAAAATGATGAAACAAGGAGCAAAACCCCAACTCAGATGGCCAATTTCCCGATTCGGAAAACAATTTATCCGATTCGGAAAAGGCACAAAGTCCGATTCGGGGAATAGTACAAAGTCCGAATCGGAAATTTTGAACTGAAAAATCAGATCATGTTTTCCGATTCGGAAAACCAGTACAGCAGCTCCGAAATTTTTTCAAAAACAACTCAAAAACACTTAAAAAATAAGTGTTAAGACCCCCAATTGATGTAAAAACAGTGTAAAAACCTTGGGGAATCACTTAACACTTAAAAACACTTCTTTAAGAGGTCTTTTTGGATCAAAATAACCCAAAAAGTTTTGAGACAAAAACTTTTTAAAACTTTTGAAAAACAAAAACAAGCCAAGGATTCAACAATGGATCAGGCGCTGATACCAATTGTTTGTCCCTTAAAACTATGAGAACAAGATGGAAACAAATCAAGATTAATGATTGAAAAATGTAAACTTGATGAATGCTTCAATGGCAATATGATATTCAATAAAAGTTGCACCAAAATATTTGATAAAGCATTTCTTAAAACCCTATTCATCTCATACTATATATAGTAGTATAAGAGAAAGAAAAAATGACATAACTGGCCCCCGAAGTTTAAGACTTCACACAAGGGGCAAACTAACAAACTTAAAGTTCAACTGAAAGGGAATTACAGTACTAAAAGCTTGTAAAGATAGACTTCTGACTCTTCACAACAATGAAGGTCTAAAAAAATATTTTATAGATCTGCTTAGTATATATACTCAGTAATTATAGAAATTGCCAATTTAGACCCTTGATCTATATGGTGTTGGATGCAAAATCGGATTGTATTCGAGATCATAAGTTGGTGCTCAAAGTGAAGACAAAGGCAAAGTCAAAGTGGTCAACAATGTGAAAGATTGCTTTTATTGTTTTAGTCCTTTATATGTTCTTTGTAATAGTTTTGTGTAGTTAGGGTAGAAAGTGCAAATGTAGTAAAGTGTGAGGGTTTAAGAGTTTGGGTATAAATACCCAAAGTGATGTCATTTTGTAAAGTGTGTGCTTAGTGCGAATCATGAACGTGCTGAATTGTAAAGTGAGAATGAGTTGATAGCTTTGGAGCTTAAGTGTGTGTGTTCTTGGTGTAAATACTAAGTGTAACCATTTTCATCAAGATCAATGACATTTGGCTATTCAATTCATCTCTACTTGTTTGTATCATGATTAGAACTTGAATCTGGAACTACAAGGTTTAGGACCCGATCTTCAATGTACAAGTGGCTCCTAAATAAGCCAGTTTAGGACCCGGTCTTCAATGTAAGCTGGCTCTTGAATACATCAGTTCAAGACCCGATCATCATTGTTTACTTCAAGGTACATTCTTTCTTTGAGGGAGAATTTTAAATAGAATTATTTGGTTATCCATTTGAGGGGGAGTACTTCAAACGAGATATCATTTTTAGGGGGAGTGTTCAAATAAGCTTTCATGCTTACATATTTGAAAGATGAACAACTTTCTAGTATGAAAAATGTTTTTAAATGTTCAAACTCACTTCTCAATTCTCAAACGTTTTTTTTTCGAATTAGAAGTGTGATTTTCCATGTTTTCATATCATGATGAGTTGACGGATATTTTCTAACCGTGTGTTTCCAAAGATTACTACTTGCGTATTATCTTTTCATATACTTTTCAAGTATTCATACACACCGATTTAGCTTCTTTTGTTTTCGTTATTACCACGTCTCCATATGACCATACTTGTAACGCCCCGTTTTCCAAAGTTAACGTTTTAACTCGAAATGTTAAGATTAAGTTAAGTCGGTGTCATTAGTGTAAACTTTAAGGTTGGAGGACTAGATTGTTATTGTTGAAAGTTGAGGGTGAGCCATGTCAGGATATAAGGGGCTTGAAAGCCCAAAACCTTTCATTTGGTCAGTTTACGATTTTGAGAGAAGGGGAGGGAAGCCTTGGGCGATTTTTGGAGAAATTGCAAGAGGAAGGAACTTCTTTTTGGATTAGCAAGTAGCATTTGATTGTGGTCGGTGCTTAAGATTGAAGGTAATCTTTCTTCTACGATTTCGTTATGTCATTTTGTTGATCTTTTGCAAGTGTTCATGGAAGTTAGGGTTTTGGGTTGAAAGTGGTGAAAATGGTGAAATTGGTGATCTTTGGATCACCAATTGAGTAGTTAATAATGTTATTTGGATACTAGATCATGGGTAAATGTTTGGGGACGTTTTGGTAAGCATCAATTTGGGTATTCATGTTAGAAATCGATGAAAAAGGTAGAAATCGCAACCTTGGATCGAAATTCCGTCGAAAATCGATTTTTGGGTTCTAGAGGTGCTTCGCGCCGCGAAGGGTGGGACCTCGCACCGCAAAGGGTGCACCCTCGCGCCGCGAAGGAGGCCTTCGCGCTGCGAAACAGTCCTGCGCAGTGCTGCGAGGCTTCGCACCGCGAAGCCTGAAGCTTCGTGAACGCGAAGACTTACCTGTTCGAATTTTGAACTTTTTCGGTCGAGTCTCGTTTGGGGTTTTCTTGTGTGGCCTTTCCCTTGGGACTTTAGTACAAGGCCTTCGGTAGAGTTTGGGACAGATTAGAATGGTCTAGCTACGGCTAAGGCTTGGGTTTCAGTATTCAGTGTTAAAGTGTCATTTTGAATGATTGTTTATGTGTTCTATGCATTTATTTATTATAGGTGCTGATTTGTGAACGTGTGTGGTGTGTTGATACTTTGATAATTGTGAAGCGAACTAAGGTGAGTACATTAACCCTTATACGTGGCTTATGTGCAAATTATTTGATATGCGTATGTGGTTATGAGACTAGCATGTTTGTGTGATGGCGTACCCATTGTAGTGGTGGTGGCCACCGTGGGTATTGTCCTAGTGTTAAACTGATATCAGTATGTGTGTGGTTCTTACAGGCGTGTACCATAAGGACTTTGGTGATAACATGTCTAGTTCTCATGTGCGTTGTGGTTTGTGTTATAATGTTCATGTGTTTGTGGTTTGTGCTCATGATGCGGTAATTATCGTATATAAAAAGCGTAACAAGTTTTAACCTCTAGTGCCTAGCCACCGTCTTACCACATATACAGGCAAGCGTACCTGATCGTGAGTAATATAGTGTAGGAAAGTCCAGGTATCGTATCTACCACTGGGAACGGTCAAGTTTTATAGACTATTAATCTAAATCAGTTTAATTAACCTAAAGCTTTTTGGGGGTTTTGTTTTTAGAAAAGTATTTTGAAATATAAAAGACAAATAATAAATTAACCTAACCAAGAAGTGGAAAACTGATGAACAGACATACATTGGAGATAAGTGAATCCATTATGGTTTACTTTCATAAGACATAGATTTATGATCGTTGTCAGAATTTAAGCACAAAGCACCCGAACATGTATATCTAAGATTATCAACTAGGTCTCGGTCCTCCTAGCCCAATACTTAGGTCGTTTGTCAGGCAACCTAGTACCGGAAATCCGATTCTATTTCTATTGCATGGCTTTTCTACTATCTGGTCACTCTTGGTCCAAGTAACCACTTAACACAACTCTCTTGGTCCAAGGGTAGGTTAAGGCAGGTTGATTATCCTATCGGAGTCTATCTATTTTGGTCAAACAGATACACCCAACCAATGAGTTCAAATAACCAAACAATATAGATTAGAACGGAATCAAAGACAACATTCAACAAATCATGCAACTAATTAATAAACTGAAATCCAAAGTATTCAAACCATGATAGACACACAAAAGGAATCAGTACATAGACATACTAATTACGAATGCTTAGACAAACCAACTAAAGACCGGTCGATTTGGCGTAGCATCCCCTCGAATCTCCTCCGTAGTCGTCACATCGAGCCTCCATCTTCTCGGGTTGGAAACCCTAAGCGGCTCCCAACATCTAACCTAGGAGAGTAGTATAGAAAATTGGATTTTCTGGATGCCTCAAACTGAATGACCAAGGCCTGTATTTATAGGAAAACATCCAGGGGTCATCTGGCGTTCGCCAGACTGCGGGTTTGGCGGTGCCAGATACTTAGGTCAACTCTGGTTTTCAATTTTGTCGAATCTAGCGGCGCCAGATTTTTGGTTTGGCGGCGCCAGATTGGTTTGGTGATGCCAGATTCTGAACTTGGCGGACGCCAGATTGCTACTGTGTTGACTTTGTGCATTTTTCACGTTTTCTCGCCCTTTTTCGTACTTTTCCGTTCCACGGCCTCCAAGACCTACAAAATTAGGAATTAAACCTTTTTAAGTCAAACAGCATCATAATTACTCCCAAAATGAAGATAAAAGTGGGGAATTGATGCGAGTAAAATATGTATAATTTTGGAGTTATCAAAATTCCCACACTTAAGATTTGCTTGTCCTCAAGCAAACATCTGATAACGACAAAATTATTCTCCACCCATGATCATGCTTTGAAAGAACAAGGATAGTCGCAAGAAGTCACACACGAGTCAGACACAAATCAAAGCCTTACAAGTCATCAAAGTCATGCTCAACCTTTTACCCTTACAAAGTATATATCAAGTGTATCTCTCAAGGGGTAATATGTTATATATAGTGATCACACTGATACTCGACATCTCACCAACGCATATGCTTGTCACCAAATCTCATCTCCACCACTGAAAAGTTGTCAACCGTCAAGAGGACTTTAGGGTTGTAATGTTAGGCTAAGGGTTAAGGGTAGGATAAAGGATATATAAGTGACTAAGGGTTTTGTAACAAAAACTTGAAAACTCAATCAGTAATGATCCAAACAGTGAAATAGTCTGACTTTCAAACAGTGAAGCTTTTGGGATGAGCACTCTCTTTCTTTTAGAATTGGCCTAAGCCTATGGCTTATTTGGGGCACAAATTCTTTTACAATCTTTTCAGCTCTCATTCTTTTCATTTTGTATTCTCGACTCTTTTGATATTTATTTTCTTTTCTGAGTCTCAAATATTTTTTTCTTTCTTTTCTTTTCCTCTTTTTTTCAGAGCAGCAACTATGCTGCTTTTGGGCTCTTTTAATCTTAATCCCATAAAAATTGTCAAATATGAAAAACTGGATCAAAACATCTCAAGATTCAAATTTAAGTTACGGCCAAAAGATAGATAAAACAATTAGGCTCAAGGATAAAGTGTATAGTGGGTAATGAAATGAAAATGCTAAGGCTCAAAATGGTTTCAAGGGATAAAGTGTTAAAAGTGAACACTTTTTAATCAAAGGCTAGGCAAATCAAATAACCTTAAGATGAGGTTATCTGACGAAGGCTAAAATGGTTAGAAACGAAGGCCTCTATCAGTGCAATGGTGATAAATACTTCTCTTATGTGGTCTTGACAAGCATTCAAATGACAAGTTCTACCTTGGGTCAAAGTCGGCATCCTCACAGAAATGAATAGATATAACAATTTAGGCTCAAACTCTCAAGGAAATGGGGTAAGGATCACTCATGGCAATTAGTATACACATGACTTTTTCAAACTCATAAAAACTCCAAAAAGTATCTTCCTATATGCAAGACTCTTTTGACTTCCATAAAAATTTTGAAAAGATCATGGATTTCGAAAAAATTATGCCATATAATTCAAATCATATCAGATAAGCAATTAAGCACAATAAGGACAAACAAGCGAAAGTTAACTTAACCCCCCTTCCCACACTTAAAAATTGCAGTGTCCTCAATGCAATAACAATTAAAGCATGTATGCGGAAATGTAAAAAGATAAAGAACGAATACTGCCTGGGTTAAGGAAACTGAAGCTCCGATGAACTACTGAAATCTGATTCGTACAACTGATTCGAAGGTCTACACACCAAATCTGAAAAACTAAAAACAAAAACACACAAACTAAAAAGGAAAAATAAAAATAAAAATAAAAAGGTAGTACGGTACAACCAAATCGAACATCAATCCATAACAAATCATCGAACCAACTAGTCAATGGGTCCCGTGAAATGGTCCCACCACTGATCATAACTCTCATAACCTGAAGGACTCGGGTCCTGTGGATGCGGCGCAAAGCATAGGAACTCGTGCTCGCCTGATGCAGTTCTAAGGTTCATTCGGTGACGCTACACACATCAGAAAGTTAATGCACATACTTGATAGAAATGAAGGTTTCCTTCCCACACTTAGTTGTTGACCACACTTTATTAAATTACTAGAGAGATGGGAACCTAAAAAAATTTTAAAAGCCAAGAAATTTTGACCAATAGGTTCCCACACTTAGAATTTAATCTATTCCCTTACAAAACATAAATTAAGCAAAAAGGATAATATCAAAAGTTTTAGCAAGTCATGCAAAAATTGGCCGAAAACATAACTCACCGAAACAATTTGATAAAAGTGCCTTCAACTACTTAGTGCAAGAAGAAACCGCTATTAAAACACGTATCAAGAACACACACTTCCAAGAATAATTGCTAACAAGAATAACTCAATCTTCCCACACTTAGTGTTTGACCGTATTTTTCCATTTTGAAACTGATGGGAACCATAAAAAAAATATTTTCTTAATTGGTTTGGGGTTCCCACACTTAGAATCTTGCAAAACTTGGCGTTTTAAAGATAAGCATAAAATGCCGCCAAAAACTTGAGTTTTAAACCGAGGTGAAAAACTGCAAAATTCCTAAAATCGATTACGGTCACAACACTGTTTATGTAAAAAATTACACAACTCGATGTCGTAAGAAACTTGTGTGAGGCTTAACCGTCGAGAGAAAGAAATTACAATCAATGATAAGTGCGAAAAAGTAAAATGAGACAAATGATTTGATGACGCAGGAAAAACCTCACGACGGAGGAAAAAACCTGCGGTCGACCTAAAAGATAAGTCGACAGAGCACTATGATCACCAAGCAGGGATGATGTCCTTCAAGTATACAGCTTTGGTCGTACGATTACAAGTGAAATAATAACGAGATCGAATGTAAATTACAGATGATTATCTAGAATAATTGTTATATATCTTGTGAGCTTCAGAAAGACTTCGTGTCTTGAAATGCTGACTTGATTCTTCTTTTATAGTAGCTTGAGAATAACGGTCCAACGGTATTGTGACTCATCAATGATCAAATCGTAACTGTCCAACGGCTTTGTAGAGGATTAATGCTTGATTGATAACCGTCCAACGTTGTTGTTGGAAGTTAATGCCTAGATTCTAACTGTTGCGAGAATCTTGCTTGTAACGGTCGATCTTGATGCTGTCGAACGATACATAACTTACGACTTGCTCATTGTAATGATGGACTCCAACAAGCATGACATAGTACTCAATCTCGGACTTTCTCAAAGGTGGACAATCGTTAGAAATGATAATCAGCTTGCCTGCATCAAAGATGTAAACTTCGTATGTTTATTCGTTAGTACCGTCGTACGACATAATAGCCATCGTTCGACTTATTCGATGTATATGTTCGATGTTTAATGATCTTTGTTCGATAGTTCTTTTAAGTTATATTTCAGGATCTTATCTTAATACAGGATCATTGTCCTAACATTTGTCTTACGATTATAGTCGGCCGTCGTGCGATTGTGGATTTTTACCCTAACAATTTGCCCCTAAGATTTAGAAAATAATTCTAATTTTATCTAAATCTTTAATTCACTGGACAAGGAGTAAAAATACATTAGTAAACGGTCGAATTAACGTTAGCGATATAGCCGTTATTTAGCCGTTGCCTCTGGACGCGTGTTTTCTAACGGCTAGTTGACGACGCGTGTCTTTGAGTGATGATTCACCTATGATCCTGGTTACTATAAATATAAGTATTCAGATTAAAGAAAGATTTTACAAAATCTTCTCTAATTTCCGCTGTGATTCACAAAATCGTAATCCGATTTTATTTTCGGCAGGGATTCCGTGCGACTAGGCTTTATAAGGTACCTTTTTCTCTCCTGTTTCATGCGTCTGAAATCGATAGAACATAAGAGCAATAGAGGTTTAGATAATCTTAGGTTCACTCGATTGAGAAATAGTTTAGGCCGATCAGAGTTCATTATGTCGTCGGAAGTTAGGAGTTCGATTACAGAAAGCCTAGAAGTAGGAGAGTTGAGGGAGTTAGCAGGACTTCCTGAGAATGCTTTGGTGAGGGTGGCCGGAGAAATCCGTCCGGCGGATGCTTCGAAGGGCTTTTTTGCTCTATTTGAGTATCCGTTCAAAGTCGGATTTCGATGGTCGTATTCTCCTTTAGCGAGGGCGTTCATGACTCGCTTCGACTTGTCTCCGGGACAGTTGATGCCCCAGTTTTGGCGCGTCGTTCATGTGATCGAGCGGGTAACCAAGAATTGGGATCGTCCACCGTTCTCAGTCGATGATCTCCTCTCGGCGTACAACGTGATCCGTTCTCCCTACAACCGTTTTGGGTTGTTTCCAAGGGGGAGGAGCGATGCCATGTTGGTCCATGGTACCCAAGTAAACGATCGAGGATGGAAGGCGAGATACGTCTTTGTCCAAACGTCCTCGGTCGTGGGCGAGGAGTCGTGGGTCGTTCCTGAATGGAACAAAGGCGGTAATAAAACTTGCCTTGTTTTTTCTTTAGTTTACTTTAAATTGTTTTTGTTTATTAACTCTTTGTTTTCTTCTTGACAGCGATCAACTTCTCGTTTGAGGAGACCACCGAGGCGATCGAACGTTTCTTGAGCTATAGCGTGACCGATCGCAAGTATCGAACGTCGAAAGGGGGTGACGAGAGCGACGTCGAGCCTGAGGTGCAAGTGATTGAAGAGACGGATATGGAAGGTAAGTATCTTACGTCATTGTCTTGGTTTGTAATATTTTCTTTTGATTCTAACTTTCCTTTTCTATGTAGGCTCAGCTTCCAAGAAGGCGTCGACGATGGAAGCAGCTGCTCGCGCTGCCAAGAGAAAGGTTGCTGCCCAGGAGGGTTTAGTAGCTAAACGTACGAGATCGTCGTACGTTTCTTTGGATACCCCACCTAAGGATGCCGCACGCAAGGCTGAAGGTGGGATAGAGGCTGTCCCTCTTAGCTTCGCTCCTCCTGCGAAGGGAGCGGGTGCGTCGAAGGCCGACAAGGGCAAGGAGAAAGAGGGATCTGGTCTTACGACCATGACAATCCAGATGCCCTCTGACTTCATGGTGGATGACGTCATTAGAACGAAGTCCACCTTCTCGGTCCTGGAGCAGTTTCATGTCCCTGCTCAAAAGGCGCGCATGGAGGAGGCCGACATCGAAGACCTGGATGCCTTCATCGCGGGTATCTCCTTCCCGGTAAGTCTCTGTCGTACGTTTTCTGCTTTTATCTTACTAGTACAGCTTCTAATTTTTCTTTTTTCTTTGCATAGGCTCTCCAAACTAGTCTTAGCCTCCATACACGGATGGCTAAGATCAAAGAGGAGATGGCGTCGGACCAGAATGATGCCAAGCTGGCCAAGAAGGAGGCCGACAAGGCCAAAAAGAAGCTGGCCCAACTGTCCGATGAAGTTAATACTAAATCGGTCCAGATTGGGGACCTGGAATCTAAGCTGGAACTCAACGAACGATTTCAGGTCCAACAGCGAGAACGGCTGAAGTTGGCCTTGGACCATACAAAGGAGCTGGAGAAGGAGCTGCTGGTCGTTCGACGGGAAAAAGCTGAGAGAGAAGAAGCGCTGTCGTCTATGATCCAGGAACTGGAAGAAGACGCCGCCTTAGTCCGCGTGGTCGCACGTACTGCGGTCATGCGACGGGTAGCTGCTGGGACCGTAACTTCTCAGATGGCGAAGGACGAAGTGGCTTCTTTCGTTCACGTGATGGGCTCCGAAGATCTCCTCGACGAGGAAGATCTAAAGAACTTGGACGAAGAAGCAGCAACCGAAGATAAGTCTGCTGAGGTCAAGGATGTAGGTGTCGGGGAGGAGGTTCCTGAAACCTCTGGATCCGCTCCTACGCATCCTTTAGGGACTGAAGAGGCTTCCGTCGCAGACCACCGAGGCTCCTTTAGAATAGTTTTTATCTTGTAATCGTAAAAAATTTTCTTTGTACTTTGCCGTTTTCAGGCAAAAATATTAATGAAAGAATTTTTTGAATATCGTGCGTTTTAGCTTTCTACCGTTATATCATTATAACTTATATCGTGCGTTTAGCTTGTATCTTGCGTTTTAGCTTGTATCTTGCGTTTTAGCTTGTATCTTGCGTTTCAGCCTTTGTTTTTGCATGCGTTTGTTTAAAAGTCTTTAGACTTAATTTAGAAACGTTTCTTTTGTACTCATAAGAGTATTCGTGCGACTGGCGAGTTGACTTGCGCTCTTGCGAAATAATCGTGCGTTGCAGCAGTTTACTTGCGATTCATGCGATTTTTGTCGTGCGATTCCTGCGATAAGCATGCGTTTAAATCGTGCGATACTTGCGTTAATCGTGCAATTCATACGATTTATCGTGCGATACCTGCGAAAAAGAATGACTAAGGGGTGGCCGTTGGCTTAGCCAACGGCGCTCCGATGCCTAAGTCAGTAATGGATAATGAAGGATAAATCATATGTAAATAGGTTTAGAAATAGTACCTTTTGAGGTGATGGGCGTTCCAACTTCGTGGGATTTCCATACCTTCTGTTGTCGTATGTCTGTATGCTCCGTTTCCAATGACTTTGGAAATTATGTATGGTCCTTCCCATTTGATGGAAAGTTTTCCAGCGTTTGGCTCTTGTGTGTTTTGGAACACATGTCGTAAGACATAATCTCCAACTTGAAAAATTTTGGCCTTTACCTTTTTGTTGAAGTGTCTTTCGACAATTCCTTTTTGTGCAGCCATCGTTCGTAGTGCTTTCTCTCGGAGTTCTTCTAAAGCGTCCAGGTCGTAAGATAGATTTATTGCGTTTTGATCATACGTGCAACTTCTGGCAATTGGTAATTGAGCTTCGATTGGTAAGACCGCTTCACATCCATATACTAGAGAATATGGAGTTTGTCCAGTTGATGCTCTTGGTGTCCTACGATTTGCCCATAGGACAGATGGCAATTCTTCTACCCATTTTCCTTTTGCTCCTTTCAACCTTTTTCGGATTGAATTGATGATGACTTTGTTGCTTGATTCTGCTAATCCATTAGATTGTGGATATCTTGGAGTTGAAGTGATTAACTTGATTCCTCGTTTTTCACAGAACGTACGAGTCTTATCATTTATAAATTGTGAGCCGTTGTCGCACATGATTTCAGCTGGTACCCCGAATCTATAAATGATATTTTTCTGAATGAAAGATATGACTTCTTTATCCCGGACCTGTGAGAAAGCACCAGCTTCTATCCACTTCGAGAAGTAATCGGTGAGCACAAGTAGATAGACTTTTTGTCCAGGGGCTGGAGGTAATTTTCCCACGATGTCCATTCCCCATCGCATGAAGGGCCATGGAACTAGAACAGAATGCAAAGGTTCGGATGGTTGATGGATCATACTCGAATGTTTTTGGCATGCATTGCATCGTTGGACGTACGTTATGGCATCCTCTCGTAGAGTAGGCCAATAGTAACCTTGTCGTGAGATTCGGTTAGCAAGGCTTCTGCCCCCTGCATGATTCCCACATTCTCCGTCATGCATTTCTTGGAGAATTTGATTGATTTGTACCTTACTTGTGACACATCGTAGGAGAAGTCCTGTCGTAGATCTTCGATAAAGTTGGTCTTCAAAAATTGTATATCTTGAAGCTTTGGACCTTGTCTTTCGTGCTTCCATTTTATCTTCAGGAAGTTGGTCGTGCTTTAAATAGTTCCATATGTCGAGCAGCCAATTGTAAATTTCTTCGTTCATCTGTACTTCATCGCTTGCCGCAAATGTTGGTGTTGTAAGATGAAGTATTGGAATATTTTCCATGAATGGATCGTGAAATGCAGATCCTAAATTGGCCAGTGCGTCAGTTTGCATATTTAAATCTCTTGGTATTTGCTCGATCAAAAATTGCTCAAATCGTGCGATCCGATCTTTAACGGCTTTGAGGTAACTCATCATTTTTGAATCTTTTGCTTGAAAATCTACATTTACTTGGTTTACGACCAGTAAAGAATCGCTTCGAACGTGCAATTGTTTTGCCCCCAGTCTAAGAGCAATATCTAGTCCTGCGATCAAAGCTTCATATTCTGCTTCGTTGTTTGTAGCTTTGAATTCGCATCGTTCGGAGTATACTATATTTCCCCCTTGTGATGATTTTAAGACAATACCTAACCCACATCCTCGTACGTTCGAGGAACCATCAACGTAAAGTATCCAAGGCTTGTTGTCTGAAATCATCACAACTTCATCGGCTGTCGTGGGTTCCAATCCTGGAGAGAATTCTGCCACAAAATCTGCTAGTACTTGCGATTTGATGGCCGTCTTGGGTTTGAACTCGATATCGAGCCCACTGAGATAAATGCTCCACTTGGCTAGACGTCCTGTCAGTTATGGCTTTCGAAGCACCGTCTTGAGTGGATAATTGGTGACAACAATGATATGATGCGACTCGAAGTAATGCCTTAGCTTCTTTGCTGCTGTCATAAGACCTAGTAGCAATTTTTCCATTGACGTATATCTGGTTTCTGCGTCGAGGAAATATTTGCTTACATAATAAATTGGTCGTTGTCGCTGATCTTCCTCTCGCACAAGTACTGCACTTGTCGCATTTTTGCTCACGGCCAAGTACAACTGTAGACTTTCGCCTTCGACTGGTTTTGTCAGCAGAGGAGGTGATGTCATGTATTGCTTCAGCTCCTGCAAAGCTTTCTCATGTTCGTCTGTCCACAAGAAGCCTTGATTCTTTCGTAGGACATTATAGAACAAATGACATTTGTCCGACGATCGTGAGATAAATCGGGTTAAAGCTGCCACTCGTCCTGTTAATTTCTGGACTTCTTTGATATTCCTTGGAGATTGTATCTCGATGATAGCTTTAACCTGTTCCGGACTTGCTTCGATTCCACGTTGTGTCACCAAGTACCCCAAGAATTTTCCTGCTCGTACTCCGAAGGAACATTTTGTTGGATTGAGCTTCATCTTGTATTGTCGTAGGATGTCGAACGATTGCTTTAAATGCGCAACATAATCAATCGAACGTTCTGATTTCACAAGCATGTCGTCGATATAAACTTCCATCGTTCGACCAAGATGTTCCTTGAACATCATGTTAACCAATCTTTGATATGTCGATCCCGCATTCTTGAGACCAAATGGCATAACTTTGTAACAGTATATGCCTTTGTCCGTCATGAATGCGGTTTTTTCTTGGTCGTCCATGTGCATCAATATTTGGTTGTATCCTGAATATGCGTCCATGAACGTTAACAATTCATGTCCTGCTGTTGCGTCAACCATGGCATCGATATGAGGTAAAGGGAAAGGATCTTTTGGACAAGCTTTGTTTAGATCTGTGAAATCAATGCAGACTCGCCATTTTCCGTTCTTCTTTTGTACGACGACCACATTAGCCAACCATTCTGGATATTTGACTTCTCGGATCTTCCCTGTTTTAAGCAGATTGTCGACTTCATCGTTGATCACTTTATTTCGTTCGGGTGCAAACTTGCGACGTTTCTGTTTAATTGGCTTGAAAGTAGGATCCACGTTCAATTTATGCGATATAATGCTTGGATCTATTCCAACCATATCTTCGTGCGACCATGCAAAACAGTCTGAGTGTTCCTGCAAAAAAGATATAATCGTATTTTTTATGTCAGGGGGGAGCGAGGCTCCTACGAAGACCTTTCGATCAGGATGTTCAGGATCAAGGACGACTTCTTCTAGTCGAAGATCGTCGTTCGATTTCTTCCCATCCTGGCTCTGTAATTGCTAGATGTCCTGCGACTTTGTCTTCATCGTAATCTTGTAGCATTCTCGTGCGACTTTGTTCTCACTAGCAATTTCTTGAATTCCCCATGGAGAAGGAAACTTAATCTTCTGGTGGTATGTCGAAGGAATTGCTTTCATCTCGTGGATCCATGGTCTTCCAAGAATAACATTGTAGGCTGATTGGCAGTCCACAACGTTGAACTTTGTTTGTTTGTTGATGCCTTTGGCGAAGACAGGCAGGATGATTTCTCCGAGAGTGTTCATCGGGTCTCCATTGAATCCAATAAGAGTAGTACTTCATCGTACGATTTCTGATCGTTCGATTCCCATGACTTTAAGAGTATCTGCAAAAATAACGTTAGCTGAACCACCTCCATCAATCAATATTCTCTTAGTCGAACAGTTTCCGATTGTCAACTGTATGACTAGAGCGTCATGATGTTTATGATGGACCCCCTGAGTATCGTCTTGATCGAACGTAATTGTCATTGCATCGAGTTCTGTTTCCGTTTTTGATTTGGCTTCTCCGGGGATAGGATGTTCATCTGGACCATCTCGTGCATGTCGTTTGGCAGCCGAATACGTAAGTCCGCACACTTCTGATCCTCCAGTGATGCAGTTTACGACTTTTGTATGAACCGGTGACGCTGGTCGTCCTTGCTCTTCAGGAATGAGGCCTTTTAAATGACCCTTAGATTTCAAATAGGAGATCTCTTTCTTAAGGCTGATGCATTCATCCGTCGTATGACCATGATCGTCGTGGAAATCGCACCATCTGTTCTGATCTTTGTCCTTGCTTGGTTTATCAGATTTCTTCGGCCATCGTACGTTTGCATCGATCTTTCGTAGCGAATCCACCAGATCTTTTGATGTACCTGCAAAATTGTAAGTAGACAACTCTGGATATCGTATTTTAACAGTACCTTTGCTTGGTCGAGCTTTTGATTCATGTCGAGGATTTCCAATCTTGTTTACTCTTTTGTGCTTAAAGTCATGTTTTTGAGCACCAAGAGGTTTCTTTTCAGCAGAATGCTTTCGTCGAAAGAGAGCATCGTCTTCTATTCTCATGAAAGCTAGTGTTCTAGCTCGTACGTCGTCGAAGTTTTCTGGCGGATATTTCGTCAATTCCAGATATAATCCAGAGGAATCTTCTAATCCACGCTTGTATGCCTCGATTGCGGTTTTCACGTCGCAATTCTTTATTTCAATCATTGCTGCATTGAATCTGTTGAAGTAGTCACGGATTGTTTCTCCAGACTTCTGTACAATATAGTACAGGTCGCTGGTCTGCTTCTCCATCTTACGACTGCTAGCAAATTGTCAAGTGAATTGGTTCACCAATTCTGCAAAGGATCCAATACTTTTTGGCTTTAAGTTGATAAGCCATTGTAATGCTGCTCCTGTTAAAGTTGATCCAAAGCTTTTGCACATGCAAACTTCTTGATATTGCGCCGGTATAGGAACTGTCCACATAAGTTGCTTATACTGTGCTATATGTTCGACTGGATCTGTGATTCCAGAATATTTTGTTGCGAAAGCTGGGATGGTATATTTCTTGGGAACGTCGACAAGAGCTAATTCATCGACGAACGGTGAGGCCTGAAATCCAGTTTTAGGTTCAACTTCGACAGGTACTGCTGCTCCGGGTAGCTTTGTGAGTAGTGTGAACAGCTTTTGATTCTGTTCTTCCAGGGACTTCAGTCGTACGTTTAGAGGATCTTCAACAGTTATTGGGATTGTTGGAATACAATTAGAAGAGATTCCGGTACTGGGTGGTATTGTCATATGAATGGTAGAACTAGCAGCTGTAGGTATATGACCAGGGATAGGAATCTGTTGGGATACGTTGTTAAGAGGTTCGAACGTGAACATGGGTGCTCCTTGAGGCATAGGAGGTGGACCCCGAGGCATAGGTGGCGGGCCATGAGGTATTGGTGGTGGAACTTGTGGTAAAGACGGTCGTACGTTGTTGTATTGTTGGTTCACAGTCGAGAAAGGCACTGAGGCATTGAACTGTGGTCGAGGTGGCGGTCTTAGATGTTGAGGAGGATAAGGAAGAGGAATAGACATCGGAATAGACATCGATGGTCCTGGCAAAGCTCGAAGACGTTGAATTTCGTTATTAGCTTCTTGCAATTGTTGTTGTAGAGATGCTATGAATCCGTTATCCATTATCCTGCGCAAATAGCTCAAAGAGAACTCAAAGAAAAGGTTAGTACTAAGGCGCACTTTTCACCGAATGAAATTTTTCTCAAAACGGAGCCCCACGGTGGGCGCCAAACTGTTTATGTAAAAAATTACACAACTCGATGTCGTAAGAAACTTGTGTGAGGCTTAACCGTCGAGAGAAAGAAATTACAATCAATGATAAGTGCGAAAAAGTAAAATGAGACAAATGATTTGATGACGCAGGAAAAACCTCACGACGGAGGAAAAAACCTGCGGTCGACCTAAAAGATAAGTCGACAGAGCACTATGATCACCAAGCAGGGATGATGTCCTTCAAGTATACAGCTTTGGTCGTACGATTACAAGTGAAATAATAACGAGATCGAATGTAAATTACAGATGATTATCTAGAATAATTGCTATATATCTTGTGAGCTTCAGATAGACTTCGTGTCTTGAAATGCTGACTTGATTCTTCTTTTATAGTAGCTTGAGAATAACGGTCCAACGGTATTGTGACTCATCAATGATCAAATCGTAACTGTCCAACGGCTTTGTAGAGGATTAATGCTTGATTGATAACCGTCCAACGGTGTTGTTGGAAGTTAATGCCCAGATTGTAACTGTTGCGAGAATCTTGCTTGTAACGGTCGATCTTGATGCTGTCGAACGATACATGACTTACGACTTGCTCATTGTAATGATGGACTCCAACAAGCATGGCATAGTACTCAATCTCGGACTTTCTCAAAGGTGGACAATTGTTAGAAATGATAATCAGCTTGCCTGCATCAAAGATGTAAACTTCGTATGTTTATTCGTTAGTACCGTCGTACAACATAATAGTCATCGTTCGACTTATTCGATGTATATGTTCGATGTTTAATGATCTTTGTTCGATGGTTCTTTTAAGTTATATTTCAGGATCTTATCTTAATACAGGATCATTGTCCTAACATTTGTCTTACGATTATAGTCGGTCGTCGTGCGATTGTGGATTTTTACCCTAACAAACACCAAAAGTGGAACGATAACGTTTCAAAACAATCCAAGGCAACAATTCAAGAAATCGCAAATAACCAACGAGCACATCAAACAACAAACTCATGCTTTTCGCCAAAATGAAAGATTGCATCTTCCCGTTAATAATTGACCACATTTTATAAAAACCAAAGTGACGGGAGCCCGTTTTCAAAAATATGTAAACTTTAAGGTTTTACGCAAAGTGGGTTCCCACACTTAAAAGTTTTACCATCTAGTTTTTCAAAAACAATTTGTACCCAAAAACGCCAAAAACTTGTCTAGATGGTAAAATAAGCATCCTTCTTTTAAAAACTTGTTTACTTGAAAAATAGCTAGTGCTTGGAAGCTTTGAAAAACGGTCAATGTACCAACGAGGAAGATGACATCTTGAATAAACGGCGCAAGAAGCAATAGAGAAATGACATAACCCTAAAAATCGCGACTTTAAAACTGGGTCTGTCACTTGCTCGCGGCGCGAGCACACCCTTCGCGGCGCGAGGGATTAAAAAGGGGCACGGGACAGATAAAGTCGAGGCTCGCGGCGCGAAAAGAAAGCTCGCGGCGCGAAGCCTGTTTTTCAAAATTTCATTTTTGGTCCCTGCACTCTTCTCGCGACGCCAAACTAGAAATTTCGCGAACGCGAAATGCTTTCTGTCCAAGTTCGAAAAAAATTTTGTTCAAAAATCGATTTGGTTGATTCCCTTTGACTCTACTGACCTAAACTTAACTAAAACTAAAAGAAAAACTGAAAAACGATAAAACACGGGTTGCCTCCCGAGAAGCGCTTGTTTTTGTCATGAGTCTCGAGCTTGACTCCGGGGTTATGCAACCTCAATTGAAACGGGACACCCTTCTCTTGCAATCAAGCAAGGGTGACAGTAGTGGTGCATACCTGGGCTAACTGATTTACCTTTGTGAGATCCACCAGGTAGAGTTGCGTACCACTTATCGCTCCGGTTTGTGTTTAGGATTGGTATCTTTGGAACCAGATCCTTTAAATACTCCATTATGTGCGTTGGTTCAACCAATTGCTTTTGGCAACTGGCTTCCCAAAAAGGATCTTCGTACCGATTGACCTTTGGCTGAATGGGGGATAGATTTTCTTTTGGAGTTTGCTCCTCATATCCCTCTTGCTCAAAGTCTTCGCCATCTGATTGTTCACCCATTGTTTCATCCTGTAAAATTAAAGAACTGTTAGAATCATCGGATTTAACAAATGGTTGACTTACCTTTGGTTGAGGAACGGATTGGTCCGGCAAGGCTTCTTCGGGTGTCGATTCTTTGACTTGATCATCTTGCATTAGAGTTCCGAGTCCATCTAGGCAGTCTTCATCATGGTATTCTTCCGTTGTATTAACCTGCCATGAAAACTCATCGTCAGAATCATCAGAATCGGACCATGGTGGAATTACCTCTTGTTGAGTCATAGATTGATCCATTGTCAAAAGCTCTTCGATTCGTGTCGGCTCATGTGGTGTTGTAGACTCCTTGATTGTTTTCTTTCTGACTTCTTTCATCGGGAGTGATGATAATTCGACCTCCGGTTCAACAACCTGCAGATTAGGAATTTGGTCAGTTTTGAGCATAGGTGGTCCCACAACACTCTTACCTCCTTTCGTAGCAGTAAACACTTCAGCTTGTTCGTTTATTTCCACATGAGGATATGTTCCCTTGACTTCTCGGAGGATCTGGTCGGTACTTTTGTATATTCCTGCAACGAAATTCACGAACTCTCGGAATTGTTGTTCTTCGTTTGTGCTCGTCTTCCCTTGTTCTGAAAAATGATGGAACAAGTGTTCGATTATTCCGCCACCTGTCTTAGATTGCGCAAGGATTGACTTCCAAGTGTGACATTCCGTTGGAGGAGCGTTTCCGCAGTTTGTGCATTTGATTTGCGGCTCATCAGTGGACCAGTCTAGATAATGTGCCTCTAAGTCGTCCAGGAGCTTACGTGCTTCCTTAACTGTCTTATAATGAAAGATACCACCACAAGATGAGTCTAACCATAATCGAGAATCGTTAGTCAACCCGGCATAAAATATATCCATCACCTCTTTATTATCAATACCATGGTTTGGAAGCTTCAAGAGTAAATCCTTATATCTTTCCCATGCTTTTGCAAGATGTTCTTTTCCTTGTTTAAATTGCCGAATTTCGGCTTTTATTTTATTAACCATGGAAATGGGAAAGTACCTTGACAAAAAGGCAGATTTTAAATCTTCCCAGGTCTTAATGGATCCTGGGGTCAATCTTTTAAACCAGTCTTTTGCCCTATTTGTCAAGGTAAAGGGAAATACTCGAAGTTTTACCTCATCTTCCGTAGCGTTGAATAGGTCACAGATGTCTTCGAATGCTTCGAGGTGTTTGTATGGTTCTCCGCCAGGTCTCCCGTCAAATGATATACCGAAGATCATTTTGATTAGTCCTTTGTTGATCTCCATATCTGCAACACAAGAAATACCCGGAGTAGCACGAAAATATAAAAGAGAAAAATTTTAAACTAAAAACTAAACTAGAAAGCAAATAACTTAATCGGAAATGAATTCCCAACCAAGGATCGATTAATCAAACTAATAAAGATCAAAAATCTAGTAACTACCGTTCCCCGGCAACGGCGCCAAAAACTTGATGCGGTAATTATCGTATATAAAAAGCGTAACAAGTTTTAACCTCTAATGCCTAGCCACTGTCTTACCACATATACAGGCAAGCGTACCTGATCGTGAGTAAGAAAGTGTAGGAAAGTCCAGGTATCGTATCTACCACTGGGAACGGTCAAGTTTTATAGACTATTAATCTAAATTAGTTTAATTAACCTAAAGCTTTTTGGGGGTTTTGTTTTTAGAAAAGTATTTTGAAATATAAAAGACAAATAGTAAATTAACCTAACCAAGAAGTGGAAAACTGATGAACAGACATACATTGGAGATAAGTGAATCCATTATGGTTTATTTTCATAAGACATAGATTTATGATCGTTGTCAGAATTTAAGCACAAAGAACCCGAACATGTATATCTAAGATTATCAACTAGGTCTCGGTCCTCCTAGCCCAATACTTAGGTCGTTTGTCAGGCAACCTAGTACCGGAAATCCAATTCTAATTCTATTGCATGGCTTTTCTACTATCTGGTCACTCTTGGTCCAAGTAACCACTTAACACAACTCTCTTGGTCCAAGGGTAGGTTAAGGCAGGTTGATTATCTTATCGGAGTCTATCTATTTTGGTCAAACAGATACACCCAACCAATGAGTTCAAATAACCAAACAATATAGATTAAAACGGAATCAAAGACAACATACAACAAATCATGCAACTAATTAATAAACTGAAATCCAAAGTATTCAAACCATGATAGACACACAAAAGGAATCAGTACATAGACATACTAATTACGAATGCTTAGACAAACCAACTAAAGACCGGTCGATTTGGCGTAGCATCCCCTCGAATCTCCTCCGTAGTCGTCACATCGAGCCTCCATCTTCTCGGGTTGGAAACCCTAAGCGGCTCCCAACATCTAACCTAGGAGAGTAGTATAGAAAATTGGATTTTTTGGATGCCTCAAACTGAATGACCAAGGCCTGTATTTATAGGAAAACGTCCAGGGGTCATCTGGCGTTCGCCAGACTGCGGGTTTGGCGGCGCCAGATACTTAGGTCAACTCTGGTTTTCAATTTTGTCGAATCTGGCGGCTCCAGATTTTTGGTTTGGCGGCGCCAGATTGGTTTGGCGATGCCAGATTCTGAACTTGGCGGACGCCAGATTGCTACTGTGTTGACTTTGTGCATTTTTCACGTTTTTTCACCCTTTTACGTACTTTTCCGTTCCACGGCCTCTAAGACCTACAAAATTAGGAATTAAACCTTTTTAAGTCAAACAGCATCATAATTACTCTCAAAATGAAGATAAAAGTGGGGAATTGATGCGAGTAAAATATGTATAATTTTGGAGTTATCAGCTCACTAAGCTTTCAAGCTTACCCGTCTGTGGATTTCTCTTTTAGTTGCAGGTTCCTCCGGGATGGTTAAAGGGAAGGGCTTTGCTTGAAGCTCCGATCGACTCCATGGCTCAGTTAAACTATGTCGAAGAGTAAACGAGTGTTAATGATGGGAATTTGGTTGTTTAATTTTAAAATGAATTATCAGATACATTATATCTCATTTTAGAAGGGTTGCGAGTAATTTAAATTGTTGGTTGTTTTCTTAATGAAATTCGAATTTAAAGTTTGAACCTTTTACTATTTCCGCTACAAAGGTTACTTTATTTACTTTCGTTAACTATTTTCGTTAAATTTAGAAAATTGGATTTGAGTTGTTACAATTGGTATCAGAGCCTTGGTTTAAGGGATTTGGGCATTCACGAGAGGTGAGTGCTTGGACTTAAACCTAAGAGCTTGTGTTTTCAAAGCAAGTAACCTTTAAAAACTTTGATTTTTATGAAAGGGGAGTGTGAACTGAGCCAAGGATCGGAGCATCAAGACGTGGTGAGCACATTGTTCTTATATCACATGATTAACATGATTAGATGTGCCCATCCATGGTATGTTGTGAGTTAATTATGATTATCATGCTATCGTGGTGACGTATTAGCATGATTGGATGTGCCTAATTTTAGTGAGATGGAATGTTATGTTGAATATATTGTGATGTTGTTGAATTGTGGGTAACATGCTATATGCTGATTGTGTTAGCATGTTATGAGATTGTAAATGTGATGAATGTGCTAGCATGATTATGATATGAATTTATGCTAGATACTATGGTTATCATGTTAACTATTCAATGTGATGTAATAGTATGATTAATGTGTTCAAGTAATGTGTGATGTGATGTTACAATAGATGCTCGATGTTGTTATGTGTGGGCGAGCACTATAGTGGCTAGAAATGTGTAGAGGTAACTCTTATTGCGCTAGATAGGATGTTGCCTTGTAAACGTGAATGATTATGTGGTGTTAACCGAAATTGGGGATTAGGACTCCTGGTGACGACGTAGAGCCTAGACATGTAGGTATAATTATGATGATATAAGGGCCCATATCATTACAATTATATTGTACATGTTCGGACTTGGCGAAGTTATAAGGGTATCTATTAACCGACTAGGTTGGGAAGGGTAAATAGCATGCTATGATAGGTTGTATAAACCTTAGTTGGGTTGATTGTGTGATGGTTTGTGTAAGGGTATGCTATAAATCAAGTGATAGGACGCATGTGTGTATTCTCGAAAAGGGAGATTAGACCACTTAGTAGCGTTTTAGGAAGGGTAAGATGTAGTGAGGGTCATTGACCCAGACATTTGTGGACGGAACGAAAACGAAGTGGTCATCATAAAAGCGTAATGTTATGTGGGGTAGTATGGGTTGTGGACAAAATGTGTGCCCTCGTTATGTGGGAAGTGTTAAGACTGTATATTCAGATTGAATGTCTTCATTCAGTGGAGTCCGTTGGTGAATCTGTAGATCAGGATACTAATGGTGAAGTTAAGACCAAGTTTGTATTGATGGGTGGAAATTTCGTGGAGAATTCTCTAGCATGTCTTTGTTGGTTGTTGCCGAGGGGTTCGAAACACGATTTTCACATCTGGGTTGTTTATAAACATCGATACAAATTTGATTTCGACGGAATCATAAGGGATCTTGAGATACCGATAAGGACTAGAGGGTGTATAGGCAGTATTTTGGGTCAGCAAGGTTTAGCATGGTGTGCGTTCAGAAGTTTACAAAAGATTTTGGAAATAAAGTCTAAATATTTTTATTGGAATGTTTTTGGTTACAAATGGGATAATTTGAGAATTGTTTCTTTTAGAGTTATTTACTTTGGACCCGTTTTCAGGGAAATTGTGACCGTTAATGTTTTAATTAAAGCTTCCGCACTTTTTGGTTACTTATTTTCGTTAAATTTATGTTAAAATGAAAGTGGTTGTTACAATAAATTTATGAATGAGTCTACCGACACGCTTTTAGAGCAATCGCTCACTTGTTCGGAATTATTGTCCGAATTATGTTGTGAATGAAGGAATTTAGACGATTGGATACATTGGGATACTGGAGTCAGAGATAAGAGAATGTGTAGTGATAGTAAGGCGGACTAAATTCTATCAGATGCACGAAAGTGTTGGGTTAGAGAGCCTAAATTAGAGAAGCAAGATAGAAGAAAGAAAGCAAGCTAATTGGTGAATTGTTGGAATGTAAGTGGTTGACCATAACTGAGTGAATAGCCTTCATATTGAAATTGGAATTTATGTATTATAATTTTGTCAAAAATGAAAAGTATTGTTTTTCTCATAGAACTTATTAAAGCTTTTGGGAAAAGTTGGTATTTAGAAAACGTGTTTTTAGAAAACCTATGTTGTCGATTGAAGATATTTTCTTTATTTATTTATTTCGGGATTGATAAAGATGTTCATTTTTCTCAAGATTGAATGATTTTTTTGTATTAATTGTGGAATGACTGAAACTATGGGGCATGGTGTTACCCCGCCCATGAGTAGGAGTGTTTTCGAACTCACGTGGTGTAAGGGATTTTATTGGGTATTTTGCAAGTGATAAAAAAATTATTTTTAACACACATTACTAGGATTGTGTTATTTGGCTGTGCATAATGGTGTCATGTCATGTGGTGTGCATTGATGATTCTCGAAATCATCAGATGATTGACTATGTACTTATGACAATATTGTGCTATGCATACTACAGTTGTTTCGGGATGTAAAGCATATCGAAATTTTCCAAATGTACGAAAATAATTTAAAACATTGTGTCATTATGCATGAAGGCTATGAACTCACTAGGTTATGGTAAGAATTGAATGAAGCATAGAGGGAAGTTATGAGGGCTAAGCGTAGTGGTATACCCATAATGGTCGGTTTAGACCCCGTTGTTTATGTTAGAGAATAGTTGTTGAAATTTGAAGTCTCGAAACTGAGACCTTAGCAATTTAGTAACAAAGTAATTTGTGCTCTTGTTGGGTGGCTTAACAGAATTCAGGAAGGAGGAAGTTTGTTTGGGAAACCTAGTTCATGAAAGATGTCGTTTATGCATCATCGTGATTAACGGTGTTAACGACTTATTTAATAAAATCCTTATTGGGAGACATAGATTTAGAAGAAGTTTTGGATTGACTAATTGGTCAAATTTATGCAAAATGGTAAGAGGTGGTAAGAGAAGGAGTTGGTACCAAACCCGACGACTCATGATGAACAAGGAGGGTGGGTATAACTAAGTAAGTACCCAATGTTTTTTGTACTGACTTAGGATTGGGCCAGCACCTATGAAGATAGTTGAAGGAAGTTTGAGTATGGAGAATTGCAGAGGCTGAGCCTGTTATCCAGATCGATCTACGCTTGATTCTTGTGTTTCCTACACTGGTGGTTACACCCGTAGGCTTTAAGGGTCAAGTAGGGATTGGCGGATTTGTTGTTTGGGGTCAAATGAAGTGATCGGGAATTTGTATTTCGTCTAAATTTGAGAAAATTTAAAGACGGAAAGTAAAATTATTATACCATGATGTAGGTTAATTGGCCTAGATAAGGCAATACCCATTGTGATGTGGTAGAAATGAGCTATTAGGTGGAAATATTATGTGTTTTTGGTTAATCATGAAAATAGCAAATATGATTAGTTGGTGATGAAATAAGTTAATGAGATGGTTAGTATGGATTTGCTTAGTTGTGATCACACTCATTTAGAGTGTGAAGCGTAGAGAATAATGGTTTGAACTCTAAGTGGGGGAGAACTGTTGTATGAGAAAGTGAACAATTATGTGTTCCATCTGATAAAGACATGTGAAGTACGTTACGCGACTCATGATTTAGAGTTCACATGGGTAGTTATCGTGGTTAAGACATGGCGATACTACCTTTATTATTCCTTGAGTCAATATAATTTGAGCATGCGACCGCGAGAAGAGGAGTGGATGTTGTAGAGGGTTATGATTTTGGTATCTATTATCATTTGGGGATAGCTAATGTAGTAGTAGATGCGTTAAGCATAAGAATGCATAATGTTCCTCTTGGGAATACCTTCAAGGAGGATGTCAGAGATAACCTCATTAGTCCAGGATGGAAGGAAGAAAGAATTGGAGTTCAACTAGCTTAGCCAACACCTGATAGTCATGGCTCATATTCTTTTTGTTAAAGCTAGTCAGACCTTGTTATATGAAGTTCTCTATTCTTTTGTTGCTATTAAAAGTAAAGGCAAAGCAAGAGGCTAATTCAAACTCTCAAGGAATGTAAAGGACATGTGTATGTGTGTAAAGTATGGACAGTCGGAACACCTATTTACTATTGGCCAAGATTTATTGGATCATTTAAAGTGGTCGCTGGAGTTGGGAAGGTAGCTTACAGACTCGAGTTACCGCCAGAATTGAACTAGATTCACGACCTGTTTCACGTCTCTCAATTGAGGAAGTGTCTAGCGGATGACACCGCCCACATACCATTAGACGACATCCAGGTTGTCGAGCGGTTGAACTGCATTGAGAGGCCAATTGCGGTCTTAGAACGAAAGACCAAATCCTTGCGAATTAAGGAAATTGGTATAGTAAAGGCTTAGTGGAAACATCGTAAGGGGTAAGAATGGACGTGGGACTAGAGGCTGAGTTGAAGGCTAACTATCTGAAGCTTTTCCGCGACTAAGCGATTTCGGGGACGAAATCTTGTTAAGTGGGGGAGAGTTGTAACGCCCCGTTTTCGAAAGTTAACGTTTTAACTCGAAATGTTAAGATTAAGTTAAGTCGGTGTCATTAGTGTAAACTTTAGGGTTGGAGGACTAGATTGTTATTGTTGAAAGTTGAGGGTGAGCCATGTCAGGATATAAGGGGCTTGAAAGCCCAAAACCTTTCATTTGGTCAGTTTACGATTTTGAGAGAAGGGGAGGGAAGCCTTGGGCGATTTTTGGAGAAATTGCAAGAGGAAGGATCTTCTTTTTGGATTAGCAAGTAGCATTTGATTGTGGTCGGTGCTTAAGATTGAAGGTAATCTTTCTACTACGATTTCGTTATGTCATTTTGTTAATCTTTTGCAAGTGTTCATGGAAGTTAGGGTTTTGGGTTGAAAGTGGTGAAAGTGGTGAAATTGGTGATCTTTGGATCACCAATTGAGTAGTTAATAATGTTATTTGGATACTAGATCATGGGTAAATGTTTGGGGACGTTTTGGTAAGCATCAATTTGGGTATTCATGTTAGAAATCGATGAAAAAGGTAGAAATCGCAACCTTGGATCGAAATTCCGTCGAAAATCGATTTTTGGGTTCTGGAGGTGCTTCGCGCCGCGAAGGGTGGGACCTCGCGTCGCGAAGGGTGAGCCCTCGCGCCGCGAAGCAGTCCTGCGCAGTGCTGCGACGCCTGAAGCTTCGCGAACGCGAAGACTTGTCTGTTCGAATTTTGAACTTTTTCGGTCGAGTCTCGTTTAGGGTTTTCTTGTGTGGCCTTTCCCTTGGGACTTTAGTACAAGGCCTTCGGTGGAGTTTGGGACAGATTAGAATGGTCTAACTACGGCTAAGGCTTGGGTTTCAGTATTTAGTGTTAAAGTGTCATTTTGAATGATTGTTTATGTGTTCTATGCATTTATTTATTATAGGTGATGATTTGTGAACGTGTGTGGTGTGTTGATACTTTGATAATTGTGAAGCGAACTAAGGTGAGTACATTAACCCTTATACGTGGCTTATGTGCAAATTATTTGATATGCGTATGTGGTTATGAGACTAGCATGTTTGTGTGATGGCGTACCCATTGTAGTGGTGGTGGCCACCGTGGGTATTGTCCTAGTGTTAAACTGATATCAATATGTGTGTGGTTCTTACCGGCCTGTACCGTAAGGACTTTGGTGATAACATGTCTAGTTCTCATGTGCGTTGTGGTTTGTGTTATAATGTTCATGTGTTTGTGGTTTGTGCTCACTAAGCTTTCAAGCTTACCCGTCTGTGGATTTCTCTTTTAGCTGCAGGTTCCTCAGGGAAGGTTAAAGGGAAGGGCTTCGCTTGAAGCTCCGATCGACTCCATGGCTCAGCTAAACTATGTCGAAGAGTAAACGAGTGTTAATGATGGGAATTTGGTTGTTTAATTTTAAAATGAATTATCAGATACATTGTATCTCATTTTTAAATTGTTGGTTGTTTTCTTAATGAAATTCGAATTTAAAGTTTGAACCTTTTACTATTTCCGCTGCAAAGGTTACTTTATTTACTTTCGTTAACTATTTCCGTCAAATTTAGAAAATTGGATTTGAGTTGATACAATACTTTTCGGTGGTAATACGCTCGCTTGATATTTCCTATTTGTACTTGATCGTTTCTTTGATCAGATACGTTCTTCAATGCTATATCTATATCTCGTTCGTATAGATAATATCCATTTTATTGTGAACCACAGTTTTTCAAGAATATATCTCACATCATATGATGAATCAGTTTTCTCAAACAAGTTTATATCATTCATGTTCTTCATTTCATATACTTGTTTGAAGAAATTCTTATGCTCCTATATTGTTCATATACATTTGTTCGAGCATGCTTCATATTGGCTCATTGATTCACCCGATGAATCATTGTACTTTCATGTTTAGGAAACTTATTTCATGGGATGTGTGCATTTAACAGAACTTCTATGGATTTCCAGAACCGGCAATCCTACCCAAGAAGTTATCCTTGAGAAATGAGTGAGGGGTCTCCATCAAAGAGTGGGGGAGATAACTCAGGTGGTCGAGTTATTCTCATAGTGATTGAGCGGAAAAATGTAATATGAGAGCTTGGTTAGACGTGAGAATGTCTAAAAGAATTGGAGGGTGTGAGAACAGAGTTAAAAGAAATTTAAAACTCTGCACCAACCTTTTCTCAGCCGGGAAACCACATAATCTATTGGTTCACGCTCTTTGGTGACCGATATTGAAATAAAGCAAAGCCCAATGCCGACTCTCGTTTTTACCCCACTAGCTACTGATTTCCTTCTTAACAAGGAGATGTTTCATTTCATCACGGGGACGCAACACATAATCTATCAGGTTTTCATTTGGAAAATCGATATTGAAAAAGAAGGAAGTTGTCCTGCCTTCGAACTTCATTTCTACACATCGAGTCGTGCAATGTTTTCACATTTTGAGCCTTATGAAAGCACATGATGCTATTTTCTTTCATCACAAATACAAACAAGGAAATTGTTTCTTTGTCAGAACGTTCATAGTACTACTTCTAGTATTTGCGATGATTGAACGGAAGCCCTGGGGAGTGATCATCACTAAAGCTCTTTATATAGTGCATTTGTTGTACTGAGTTGCTTTGTGCTTCTCACAGGCATTCCAACTGATTCATTTGTTGTTTCAGGATTTTCCCACTTAAATCTAAATTTGAAAAGATTTGGATTACTTTATGGAATTGACGGTTTTTCTTTGGAGAAAAAGGGGAATTCTGGTGTAACAAGGAGGAGATGGTTATGTGAGATGGTTTTTGATTTCCTTGGTGGTTTGTTCACATGTTTGTATCTTTATGCGATGATTTATCTGATCATACATTTCTAGAGTTTTGATGATTATTTCATATTTCATCAAAAGGGGGGAGATGGTTTAGAAATGTTTTTTGAAGATATTTTGGGGAGATGGTTCTGAAATGTCACGTTAAGGAGAAGATTACAAGATATGACGAGAGATGATTCGTTCGTTAAAGCTTCTTGTTCAAAGTTTGTTAAAGCTTCATGAAGATTTGGATGATTCTTGAAGATTATTATCGAAGCTTATTGTTCAAGAAAGCTTATTCTTGTTGTTTAAAGTGTTGATGCTTTCTTGAAGACGTCTGCCTAATTCTTTTTGTGATCTCGAATCCAAAGGGGGAGATTGTTGGATGCAAAATCGGATTGTATCCGAGAACACAAGTTGGTGCTCAAAGTGAAGACAAAGGCAAAGTCAAAGTGGTCAACAATGTGAAAGATTGCTTTTATTGTTTTAGTCCTTTATATGTTCTTTGTAATAGTTTTGTGTAGTTAGGGTAGAAAGTGCAAATGTAGTTGTTGATCCAGCTCTCCTAAGACCTGATGAAATGATAATGATCCTGAATCTTTACTTAGTGAATAGGTTTTTACTTCTGTTATAGCTTGAGGAATTATCACTGAGTCTGTTCAGTGTTATTCCATGTTACTTGTGCTGTAACTTAACTTTATAGATTTCAGGATCAGGATCAGGAGACTAACGAGCCTGTTCTGTAGTTTACTGATCCTGTCCACTGAAGTAAAGACCTCCTCCTGAAGACATTAAGATCATACACAAAGAACCATCAGCAACGTCGAAGAAATAGCTGATGACAGGAACAGCATGCTCGTGATCTGAAGACGGAACTCAGTGATAGCAGTCTGTTCACTATCGTATGACATCCTGAAGATTCATCAGGATACACGTGACCCTGAACTTCCTCAGTTTCAGGACTCTAGTCACTGATCAGTATCCTGATCCTGAAGGATTAGAACAATGTCTTAGTCTAATGCACAAAAGGATTATCCGCCTTTACTGACACAATAGTACATAAGGGCAGTTACTTTACTGTTCCCTCCGTACTTATCAGACCTCAAGGCAACTGTTTACAAACATCCTCTTTTGCACACCATGCAAAGAGTATTTGTTTATAGTAAATAGTACAACAGACCACTCACATTGTGACACGTCACAATAGTAGGTCTGCATGCATTTAATGCATGGAGTATAAATAGGACGTGAAGAGATGTTCTCCATACTTCTTCTTTATCCAAAAATACTCAAGTCCTTTCTCTCTTATTCCCTCTATCTTCTTTCTTTATTCTCTTCTCACTTAGTGCATAGTGAAAGAACCTAGATTGTTTAGTTTAGACTATTAGTCTTTTCTATTTCCGCAACAATCTGTAAATTCATTTTGTTAATACAACAAGAATTTAAAAGTGAAAAATTGTGTGATTATATTCAACCCCCCCCCCTTCTATAATCCCAAACACTATCCTTACTTGAAGGTCACCTACTTGGGACCAACAAGTGGTATCAGAGCAGATACAAGCTCTCATTTTCTTCTTAAGAAAAATCTTGTGATCCTCTCTCTTCTTATTCTATGGCTCTTCAAGCTAAGGATAACTACTTTGATACCGGCTCTGCTGGAAAGCCTCCTCGGTTTAACAAAGACAACTTCTCTCTTTGGAAAACCAGGATGGAACTTTTCCTCTCTGGTTCTGATCCCCAGATTCCTTACTTTCTGGAAAACGGACCACATGTGCCTACACAAACCGTCCACCCTATTCCTGCTGCTGGCGGTCAACCTGCTCTACCAGAACGTGAACTGGTAAAACCTGTGACTGATTGGAATGATGAGGACAGACGCCTGGTCAATATTGACACCAAGGCTAGATCTCTCATTGCCATGTCACTTCCTGATGACGTCTTTCATTCTGTCTATCACCTTCGCTCTGCTAAGGAGATATGGGACACTCTTTGTGTTCAATATGAAGGTACTGCCGTACTCATGGAATCAAGAAAGATTTTCTTGGTTCGTCAGTACGAAAGCTTTATTCATCAGAAGGATGAAACTCTCTCCCAGCTACATCAGAGATTTAACTGTCTTCTGATTGACCTGAAGACAATCGGTACTACCTACTCTAACTCTGAGGTGGTCACCAAGTTCATGGAAGCTCTTCCTGAACATTGGGAAGTTTACACCTCCTGCTTAACTATGTCAAAGGACATAAAGACACTCACCCTAAGTGAGTTGTACGGTATTCTTCTGAACCGTGAACAACAGAAGAAACTGAAAAAGAATCTCATAAGAGATTCTAAAGAATCCAAAAGCACATCTGTTGCATTGGTTTCTGATTCAGTTCCTCCTGTTGCTACTGCTTCTTCTTCTGTAACTATTACTGAAATAGAATCATCTGACTCTGAAATGTCAGAAGATCCTGATTTCAATGAATCCCTGGCTCTCCTAACTAAATCTTTTAAAAGGTTTGCCAAAAAGGGATCTTTCCATAAAAAGAAACCTCTTTCTATTACTGACAAGCCTAAGTCAGATCCTGTTGACAAGGCCACTGCTATCTGCTACAACTGTCAGGGCAAAGGACACTTTGCTAATGATTGCAGGTACAGAAAAAGTCAGTTTGCTCCCTCCTCTGCTAAATCTTCTTCTAAGAACCCCAAATACCAGCGCCTGAAGGAAAAGTACAAGAAGATGAAATTCCAACGAAAAGGCAAAGGTTTAATTGCAGAAGACTGCGATTGGGATGATGTGTCTTCTGACGACTCATCTGATGAAGAGGAAACTCAAGTGGCACTCATGGCCATTATTGAGGAACCTATCTTAGCTCTCATGGCTAAAATAGAAGAGGTCCCTGAAGAGGTTCCTACTACTGAAGCTTCAACCTCTGCGACTGAATCTACCAGTCAGGTACCTATTCCTCTTGTCCCTCTGGAAAGCTTAACTCAGCTTGACCTGGTAACTCTAGATCTTTACAAAGCCCTAAATGGTAAGACCTCTGCTGAGAAGATGAACATCGATCTTCGAGATCAACTCAGAGAGTGTCAAGAGAAAATTAAACAACTCACCATTTTGGAAGAAAACTATAAGGACCAGGTCACTGTAAATAAAACTCTTTGCATTGAAAGAGAAACGGCCCTTGCTGCTAAAGAAAAGGCCTTAGCTCAATTAAATGCTGAGAAAGTCACCATCAAAGGATGGAGTGACGCCTCTGAAAAAGTTGATGTAATATTAGCTTCTGGAAGAACTAGTAAAAGTAGAAGAGGTCTTGGATTCACTCGTGGATACAAGAAAGAAGAAACTAAGTCTGATAGTTCCATGCTCAAATTTGGAAAATTTGTTTCCTCTATTCCTCTTCCTAAAGCTTCTGAAAACACTCCTTCTTCTTCTTCTAACACTCACCCTGAAGGTGCTCCTAAGAGCAAAAAGAATACAGTTAAGGATAAATCCAAAACTGAAACACCTTCAAAGACCAAGGGTCCTAAACCCAAGAACAAAGTTCTGGGTGGTGGTCCTTCAGTCTCTGGAACTAAGTCTCTTTCTCAGAGTCCTGCTCCTAGACTGAAGATTGACCTGAAGCAAACGACTAAGGAGAAGACTCCAATTCCTCCTCTGTCAAATGCTAAAGGCATACTTGGTGCAGGTCCTGCTCACTTGAAGTTCAAAAACTTCATGGACCCCACAAAACGCTTTCTTTACCGCAAATGCTATCACTGTGGATTAAATGACCATATTGCGAGTAAGTGTCCTGATGCTACCAAAGCTGAAAAATCAGTTAAGGTAAAGAAGGTTCCTAAGACTGAGAAATCAGTCAAAGGAAAGAAGGTTGTCAAGACTATCCCTTCAGTCAAGACTCCAGCCTCCTATACTGAGAAATCAGTAAAGGCTGACACTGACTCAACCAGTCCTACTGATAATCCTGGATCCATAGTTCTATGGGTACCAAAGAAAACTTAAACTCTATATTTTACAGGATAAGGGCATCTGGTACTTGGACAGTGGATGCTCTCGACATATGACTGGTTCTAAATCTGTCCTCACTAACTACCGTGAAGAAAGAGGTCCTGCTGTGACCTTTGGCGGAAACGGTAGAGGCCAAACCCGAGGGTATGGCACTCTTACCAACGGAGTAACTACTTTCAAACGAGTTGCTTATGTTGAAGGCCTGATGCACAATCTTCTTAGCATCAGTCAACTATGTGATAAGAATCACAAAGTTTCTTTCTCAAAGAAAAAGTGCAAAGTCAAGAACAGGAGAAAGGAAGTTATTCTCACTGGTGTTAGACATGCAGATATCTACATCATCAACATGAATACTTCCACAGATAACTTCTGTTTCGTATCACGTGCTTCCACTGATATGAATTGGCTCTGGCACAAGCGTCTCTCTCATCTCAACTTCAAGACGCTGAATCAACTCTGCATCAACAACCTGGTTATTGGTCTTCCTGACTTTCGCTACACAAAGGAATCTCTTTGTTCAGCTTGTGAGAAAGGAAAACAGACCAGGGCTAGCTTCAAGTCCAAGCAGATTTCCTCCATCAGCTCCCCTCTACAACTTCTCCACATGGATCTCTTTGGACCCGTTAATGTCCAATCCATTGGTGGAAAGAAATATACTCTGGTAATCGTAGATGAATATTCCAGATATACTTGGGTTTTCTTCTTACGTGCCAAGAGTGATGCTCCTGAAGAAATCATCCTGTTCGTCAGGAAGATGGAAAGACTCAACAACCTTACTGTTCGATCAATAAGAAGTGACCATGGGACTGAGTTCAAAAACAGTACCCTGGAATCTTTCTTTGAACAGAAAGGTATCTCTCAAAACTTCTCCTCTGTGAGAACTCCTCAGCAAAATGGTGTTGCTGAAAGACGGAACAGGACGTTGATTGAAGCTGCGAGATCTATGCTGAGTGAAGCCAACCTTGCCACTCAGTTCTGGGCTGAAGCCGTAAATACTGCTTGCTATACTCAGAACAGATCTCTGATTGTCAAGCGTTTCAGAAGAACCGCTTACGAACTCTTTCGTAACAGGAAACCATCAATCGAACATCTCCATATCTTTGGTTGTGTCTGCTACATCCTGAACAACAAAGATAATCTTGGAAAGTTTGATTCCAAATCTGATGATGGAATTTTCCTCGGATACTCATCCATTTCTAAAACTTACCGTGTGTTCAACAAACGAAGACAAACCATTGAGGAAACGATTCATGTCAAGTTTGATGAATCGGGTCCTACCTTTCCTCACCCAAATGATAATACTAAAATCAATCAGTGGGCTGACTCTTTCTTTCAAGTCCCTGAACCTCCTATTGCTGATCCATCTCCTCAAGACCTTCCTGATGGTTTTGAAGAAAATCCTATACCACCCACTGATATAACCATTCCACCTCTCATAAATGCCACCCCTATCTCTCAAATCACACCACCTGAACCTGATCAACCCACTAACAGTGAAGACTTCTCTCAAACCACTGTTAGTGAACCCTCTCCTACCAATCTTCTTCCTGATCCATCATCCAATGAAGCATCTACTTCAGGACAGGTGTATCAACCACCTGCTCTCCGATGGACCAAAGATCATCCCATTGATCAAGTTCTTGGAAACCCTTCTTCTGGTGTGAAAACCAGACGTCAGGCTGGTAACGTCTATCTTTATGTAAATTTTATCTCTGAAAATGAACCTAAAGAAATAGATGATGCCTTGCGTGATCCTGCCTGGGTCTCAGCCATGCAGGAAGAGCTAGCAGAATTCATCAGAAACAATGTCTGGCTTCTCGTCCCTAGGCCTCGAAAACGTACAATCATTGGTTCCAAGTGGATTTTTCGAAATAAACTTGATGAGATTGGTACAATCATTCGAAACAAGGCTCGCCTTGTGGCTCAGGGATACAGGCAGGAAGAGGGCATTGATTACGATGAAACTTTTGCTCATGTTGCTAGGCTCGAAGCAATTCGACTCTTCCTAGCTTTTGCAGCACATATGAACTTCAAGGTTTATCAGATGGACATTAAAAATGCCTTTCTGAATGGAAAACTTAATGAAGAAGTCTATGTGGCTCAGCCTCCTGGCTTTGTAGATCCTAAGTTCCCTGATCACGTCTACAAATTAAACAAGGCTCTCTATGGGTTAAAACAGGCTCCTCGTGCCTGGTATGACACCCTCTCAACCTTTCTTCTCTCTAAAGGTTTTGTTCGTGGAAAGATTGATAGCACTTTATTTCTAAAGAAATATCCTAAGCATATCCTTCTTGTCCAGATATATGTCGATGACATTATCTTTGGATCCACCAATCCCAAACTCTGCGAAAAGTTTGAGTTGCTCATGAAATCTGAATATAAAATGTCTATGATGGGCGAACTAACATTCTTTTTAGGACTTCAGATCAAGCAATCTGAAAAGGGAATTTTTATCAATCAAGGTAAATATGTACATGAGATGCTGAAGAAATTTGATCTCACATCCTGTACACCGATGAAGACTCCAATGGCTCCTCCTCTGTCTCTTGACAAGGATTCCAAAGGGAAACCTGTTGATGTGACTCTCTATAGAGGAATGATTGGCTCACTGCTTTATCTTACAGCGAGTCGTCCTGATATCATGTATTCTACATGTCTCTGTGCTCGTTATCAGGCTGAACCCAAAGAATCCCATCTGACCGCTGTAAAGCGGATCTTCAGATACCTGAAGGGAACTCCAAACATGGGTCTTTGGTACTCCAAGGACTCAGGGTTCGATCTAACAGCTTATTCTGATAGTGACTTTGCAGGATGTAAGATCGACAGGAAAAGCACTACTGGTGGATGTCACCTATTAGGTGGCAAGTTGGTGAGTTGGACTAGCAAGAAGCAGAACTCTGTGTCCACATCAACTGCTGAAGCTGAATATGTTGCAGCAGGAATATGTTGTGCTCAGGTCCTGTGGCTGAGAAATCAACTTCAGGACTATGACATACAACTCTCCAAAATTCCTATCTACTGTGACAACACTTCAGCAATAGCCATCGCTAACAATCCTGTCTTACACTCTAAGACAAAGCACATTGAAGTGAGATATCACTTCATCAGGGATCATGTGATGAATGGTGATATTGAACTCCATTTTGTCCCTACTGAATATCAGCTTGCTGACCTCTTTACCAAACCACTGGATGTGACGCGTTTTAATATGCTCCTCAGTGAACTTGGGATGTTAAATCCTGAAGAATAGAAGTTCTCAGGACAAACAGTTGTTAAAGTCCTTATAAAATATTCTCTCAGGACCTCTTTTCTTAACAACTCCTGAATAACTCTTCTTCAGGGATAACTCTATTCAGTACTTACAAAATCTTGGTTCAAAATCCGAATACTGATGATTCTCAGGTAAGTATTTCTTCTCCCTGCTACTGAAACCTTATCGCATTAAATGTGATAAGAGGATTTTTCCCAAAACAGTACTTATCTGATAAGTACTCTGATTCCAATAAAACATATCTTTCACCAAAATGGAATCATCCCCTGAAAAGATGGTTTTTAGTTTTTCATATAAAACAAACGTTTCATCCTGGGCTGACACGTAATGGGACGTTTCCTGTTCCCCACTACGTGTGTCAGGCGCGTGAACGCGCGTAGAACTCCCTTTTTCATCATTACGTTTGAATTTAGCCGCTCTTTTCTCTCTCATCCTTTTTCTCTCTCCTACCACGAGGTATAAAAACCTCACTTGTATTCCTTTTCACTCTTTACGCTCACATAAATCTCTAAGCAATCAAGCAAGAAAAGCAAGAACAAGTTTTAATTTCTCAAGAACATCAAGAACACTCATATCTTTCTTTCAACAAATTCATCGTAAGTGTTTCTTAATTTTTGTTCTTTCTACATAGTAAGTTGGCTTTCTTCACTTAAACAACTTAGTGTGATAAATCGTTTTTCAAAAACACTAAGATCACTTCGTTTGATCTTAGTTTCTCCAAAATCTTCTAAGGTTTTTGTTAAACAGTTTACATGATATTCTTATTTCTTTTAAGAACAATCATAAACTCTTACTTTTGATATCTTTTCGTCAAAATAAAAGTTTCTTTTCAATACCAAAACACATTTCTTTTGTGAATTTTGGTATCTAATCTATTCTAAGTATAAAGGATTTCACCATTTTTATGAACATATTTTGTGTTCATTGAAAAATGAAGAAAAATGCATATTTTGGACTCTTAATCATCCATATATGTTATTTTTATGTTTTTAACAGGATGGCTGCTACTACATCTACATCCTTGGACGCCCAGCTCTCATCTGAGGCCACACCTCTGCAAGCTACTGAGAGTTTGCCAATAATCATCCCACAACATGACGTGCAGTTCAAGCAGAACAACGTCAGAGGACTGTTTGACATCCCAGCAGACAAAGCATACCTGCTGCCTGCCAAAGAATTCTTGCTGAACAGCCCCCTGAAGACGGCTTTCACCCTTGACCCTAAGCCGAACAAGCCAATGCTGCAACAACTATGGTCTACAGCCACTGTTGCCAAGGAAAAGAATACCAAAGGTGTCCTGCGAGAGGTCATCAAATTCCAAATCAAGGAAAACATCATTTCCTTTGGTTTCGGAACCCTAAGGAACGTGCTCAACTTCCCAAAGAAGAAGCGCTTCCCTCCTGTCCCCACCGCTGACGAAATCATAGAATTCCTGGACGCCATAGGCTACCGATGGCCTGTGAAGGAAGGCGTCTTGCTACCAAAGACGGGTGCCACTGTCCATAAGTCAGGACTAAACGCTACGTTCTACTATATATGGAACACGTTTGGCCTGTGCTTATCGGGCAAGACGGGGAGCACGGAGCAGTTCCCTACGGTCATCCTGCACATGGTCTTCTCTGCGATCAAAAATCGCGAGTTTGACTATGCTCGCTGCATATGGGACGACATGGTGAAGAAGGTCCGGAGCAAGACCCGGGTCGTCAACATGGCCTTCCCCAGATTTTTCTCGGCCGTCCTGGAGCTACATATGGGGGACAACTACCCCAAGGTCGGGAACTCCAACAACTACACTCTTGGACCCAGGTTCCTGGAACAGGTTGCTCCTCAACCTGACGACGTCCCTCTCTCCGCCGTCCTGGTCGTTCCTGAACCAGTTCAGGAGGATGCTGAAAAATCCACCTCTCCAACTGCAGGTACGTTTTTCTCTTCTCTTCCAAACCACATTCTTCTACTTCTATGCATGCTATGTCAGTAGCTAACCCCATACTGACTTCCCCAGCTGCAACCACAATATCTGCGCTCCAGAAGCGCCCCCAACCATCTTCTGCCACTCCTCCACCTCCTCCAAAACGCGCCAAGTCTAAGGCGCAGAAGAAAAAGAAACAGGCGGCTGGTAAGAAATATTACATTACCCTGCCCCAGTACTTTAATAAACCATCTCCTTTATCTAAAAATTCTTCCACTGCAGATACTCCTATCTCTGCTCCTGTTACACAAGAACCTGAGGTTGTTCAAGTCGAACACTCAGAGAATGTGGAGGGTAATCGTTCTGATACCCTCCTAGCCTCAGGTAATACTTCTAAGCAAACTGTTACCTTTTCTTCTTCTATGAAAGCTACTGAGTCTTCTAGTACTCATTTAGCTCCTCTATTTACAGGTTCTTTAGGAACAGGTTCTGAAGGGCATCCCCAACTTCATCAGGATGACCCCTTCAATGATTTTATTCTCACGGATGCCGAGCATCAGCTGAACACAGCTGAGCTTCGCAGGCAGTCCGCTGAACGGAACCTGCAGGAGGCCCGCACAGCCCTCCAGCAGAAGGAGGCAGAGCATTCAGCACGTCTCCAGACTTTACAACAGAGCTTGCTGCTGCCAAAGCTGCTGCAGCCGCTGCTGAAGCCGCCGCCGCCAGTGCCACTGCCGCCGCCGTCGCCGCAACTCCGCCGCCCACGGCCGTCACCCTCTCCATTCCTTGTCTGGATAACATCCACGACAAGGTTTCACAAGTTGCCTCCTCCTCCACCAACCTTCAGGCATCTATTGATGACCTGAAGGCAACGGCTCTCCCTGCGCTCTCCACAACAATCAACAACAGCACCAACTCTCTCACCACCTTCCAATCAACGGTGGTTCAGAGGTTGGATGCTCAGGAAGCTGCCATCCGCGCCATCCAGGAGCAGGTGACAGGGCTCTCCTCTGCTGTTAACGCCCTCACCTCTGCTCCTGCGCCGCGTCCATCTTTCACCACGGCGGACAGGGATGTGTTGCAGTCCCTGATCTCATCATCATACATCACGCGCAAAGTCCTCAGTGACATGGCCTCTCTCCTCCAAAGGAGTGTATCAACAACTGCCTTAGTGCAGGCACCTGTTGAGGGGGAGAGACAGCCCCGAGACCATTCCGCCTATTCCCCCTCCACGAACTGGAGAACCACTGAAGCCGGGGGGAATAATGAAGAGGAGGATGATGATGATGAAGATGATGATGATGATATAGACGACGACATCTTCGTCGAGAAGGTTCCTACCTCAGCGCCCATTCCAGGGCTCGCACAACCTCAGGGGGAGAACCCTGATGCCTCTGGTATGTCTCTACTACCATCCTCTCCCTCTTCCTCTGATAACCAACCTATCTCTATTCTTCTTAAAACCAAACCTACCTCTGAAACCATCACCTTAGACACCTCACCTGAAGACTCCCCTCCTAATAACCTTCAAATGGTTATCTACCAACCTCCTAAACTATCTTCTCCTGAACCATCTCCTGAAATCACCTCTCACACTGAACCTGAACCTAATACCCAAGTCGATCCTGAAGATGTCAACTATGGTTCTGTCACTGGTGACATTATTCGCCTAATGGAGAATAGTCCCAATGAACAGACCAGGGCTGAATTATCTACTATGACCTTCAGGATCACACCCCTCAACCAAGAAACCATTACTACCCGTCCTACAACCCGTTTCAACAAGAAGCCTCTTCATCCAGAACCCCTGAAATCCGAGCCACCCCTGATACAATATGCCTTTCATCAGATGATGAATTCATCTCTGATGACTTCTCTACCCCTGCTTCTTCACCCAGATCGCCTCCCTCAAACTCTCCTAGATCTGAAGGTGAAAATTACCCTGACAATTCCTTTGCCATTGACAGGTATGGGCGCTTAGACGCCGTGATAGAGCGACTCGAGAGTACAAGAGTAAAAATCCCTCTTCGTACCTCTTGTGACTCCGAGTTCGCCTATCTCTCGCAGGAGGAGTACAACGAAGCTGTACAGGCTCAACTAGAGCACAATAAAAAGCAGAAGGAAGCTTTCCTCTCTGCCCAAGCCGCTCGAAGGCTTGCATCGGATTTTGTAGATGAAGATGCAGAAATAAGTGCAGATCCTATCCTTGCACAGAAGGCTGTTCTGAAGGTCTTCAACAAAAATGCAGAGGTACAGACTGGAGAAGTAAACGCTGAGCTTGACTGGTGCAGAGATCGGTTACACCTCCGAAGCATGGTGCTGCCATCTCAGGAATCCATCTTCGCCGATCTAGAGGCAAGAAAGGTAATCCTAGCAAAATCTGGATCACAGTCAAACGCTCTGGAGTAAAGGACGCAGAGCACACTCTGGACAAGTTAGATCGTTACAACTTGTCAGAGTGGAACGAAATCAGATCCCTACTTCCCAAAGCCAACAAGAACTGTCGGGCTGAAGTAGAAGAAGTCATTGAAGGACTTATTGCTCGCATCAGAAGGACAACTGAAATACCTGATGACCTGCTCCATTACTCTTCAGTCCTATCTCAGCAACCAGTTCGAAGATCTGCAGGCACCTCTACAAGAAGACCTACTCCCTGTCTTCCCAGAATGGTTGTTAAACCTCTGGACCTCTCAATGCTTGATCTTTCACTCCCTCCTGGAATCTCTCTATCTGAAGGACAAGTAATCAGAGAACCTGTTCATGGCATTTGTGTTAGCGATAACTCAAAAATCCTACGCTTTCAGCGCTTCAGTGAGCTACACATAGCGCCCTATGAACATCTTTTGACAGTTCTCTTCACTGCACAACAAGATAAGAAAAATCCAGACAACAAAGAGATTATTCGTACTGTCAGAGCTATACTTGATCACAGACTTGCCTTCAGGGGACACTCCTGTTCCTGTTTGCGTCAAGACTGAATAACATTAGCGAAGAATCTGATAGTTAGATATTTTGTAATTTTTTTCTTTCAGTACTCCTGTCATGTACTCTTGTATTTTCCTTACTCTTGTAATACTTAAATGAGATGAATGAGAATGCAATTCAGTGCATTGTACTTCATTCCATCATAGTACTGAAAAAGATCCCTCAAAACAGTAAATGGGACATGTACCTTTATGAGTTCTATTTCCTACTGTTTAGTTCTAGACTTAGATTTATTTCTAACTTTTCTAGATTAAGACAATTACTCTATTGTCTTATCATTATCATTTAGGGGGAGATTGTTGATCCAGCTCTCCTAAGACCTGATGAAATGATAATGATCCTGAATCTTTACTTAGTGAATAGGTTTTTACTTCTGTTATAGCTTGAGGAATTATCACTGAGTCTGTTCAGTGTTATTCCATGTTACTTGTGCTGTAACTTAACTTTATAGATTTCAGGATCAGGATCAGGAGACTAACGAGCCTGTTCTGCAGTTTACTGATCCTGTCCACTGAAGTAAAGACCTCCTCCTGAAGACATTAAGATCATACACAAAGAACCATCAGCAACGTCGAAGAAATAGCTGATGACAGGAACAGCATGCTCGTGATCTGAAGACGGAACTCAGTGATAGCAGTCTGTTCACTATCGTATGACATTCTGAAGATTCATCAGGATACACGTGACCCTGAACTTCCTCAGTTTCAGGACTCTAGTCACTGATCAGTATCCTGATCCTGAAGGATTAGAACAATGTCTTAGTCTAATGCACAAAAGAATTATCCGCCTTTACTGACACAATAGTACATAAGGGCAGTTACTTTACTGTTCCCTCCGTACTTATCAGACCTCAAGGCAACTGTTTACAAACATCCTCTTTTGCACACCATGCAAAGAGTATTTGTTTATAGTAAATAGTACAACAGACCACTCACATTGTGACACGTCACAATAGTAGGTCTGCATGCATTTAATGCATGGAGTATAAATAGGACGTGAAGAGATGTTCTCCATACTTCTTCTTTATCCAAAAATACTCAAGTCCTTTCTCTCTTATTCCCTCTATCTTCTTTCTTTATTCTCTTCTCACTTAGTGCATAGTGAAAGAACCTAGATTGTTTAGTTTAGACTATTAGTCTTTTCTATTTCCGCAACAATCTGTAAATTCATTTTGTTAATACAACAAGAATTTAAAAGTGAAAAATTGTGTGATTATATTCAACCCCCCCTTCTATAATCCCAAACACTATCCTTACTTGAAGGTCACCTACTTGGGACCAACAGTAGTAAAGTGTGAGGGTTTAAGAGTTTGGGTATAAATACCCAAAGTGATGTCATTTTGTAAAGTGGGTGCTTAGTGTGAATCATGAACGTGCTGAATTGTAAAGTGAGAATGAGTTGATGGCTTTGGAGCTTAAGTGTGTGTGTTCTTGGTGTAAATACTAGGTGTAACCATTTTCATCAAGATCAATGACATTTGGCTATTCAATTCATCTCTACTTGTTTGTATCATGATTAGAACTTGAATCTGGAACTACATATGGGGAGGCCTGCGTGCCACTTACAACCCCGGTAATATGTAAAATGACCCTTAGGATAGTTTTTCTTCCTGAAGTTCCGTTAGAAATGCCGAGGCCAGTGGGAGCTACGCGGGAGATTCGACGCTTTATAGTTTTAGGTCATTTTGGTCCTTTAGGAATTAATTGGCAAATCTATAATTGCTTGTTTGTTAAACTGCGTGGTTGTGCTTATTTGTTTTCTCGTGATTACTGATATTATTTGCTTAGGTTTATTTAACTTTTTCCAAATTAAGTTTTTATAAAACCAGTTATGCCACGAGATTAGTTTTAAAATTAAAATCACCTTTTCATTATTATTTTAAAAGGTAAAGTTTTATTTTAAAACCCATATTTTTAAGACTGTTTTTTCTTTTAAAAGGCATGCTTTTAAAACAGTTAGTTTTATTAGCAAATGAGTTTAAAAACAGTTAGTTTTAAAACAGTGTGTACGTTTTAACAGTCAGCTTTAAACATTAGTTGTTTTCTCAAAACAGTTAGTTTTAAAAAAAACAACAATTGCCTTTTGAACAGTCAGTTTTTAATAGCAATTTTAAAATACTGAAAATTTAAAGTTTTTCAAAAACTTAGTTAAAACCCAGAAAATCATAGATCAGTAGTGCAACCCACTTGGGACACCTCCGGCGTAAGGTACGCGGGCGTTCGAAGTGCTCAAACCTTGAGCGCTCGCGTTCAAACCCGAAGTTGGAGAGGGTGAAAAGACTCTGCGATAGTCGGGTGGTACCGGCCAGAGTACATCCTGTCCCTAGTGGTAAGATCTGTTTTGGTTCTGTTAAGTTCACCGGGTGGTACCGTGCCAAAAAGCACTTAGAGGGACTAAAACATGTACGGTTTTATCCGATGTCCCGAAAAGATCTAGGAATCATGTCAGTTAGATATGATTGGTAAAAGTTCTTACCTACCGAATAGTACAGGTCTGGTGGGGCGTGATCAAACCACACATCAGGACGTATGAAATAAGGATCCTAGCCCGATATTTAATCATTTAAGGGTTTTATGATATCTATTGGGATATGTTTATTCAAAGGTACTAACACCAAATTTTTAATGTGTAGATGGCAAACACAGTTAGCAACACTAACAACCTTTCTCTTCGCTCCATCCTAGAAAAGGACAAACTCACAGGCTCAAACTTTCTCGACTGGGAGCGTAATCTGCAGATTGTGCTCAGGCACGAGAGAAAGTGGTATGTCCTGGAAGAGCCCCTGGGTGAGGCCCCACCAGCAAATGCTAGTGCGGCAATAAGAAATGCTTACCAAGAGCGTTTAGATGACTTGCTAGATGTTGGTTGCGTGTTGCTTGCAACCATGAGCCTATAACTTCAAACAGGGCTCATGAACACTAATGCTTACGACTTGATCCGCCAGCTGAGGGACATGTTCCAAATGCAAGCTCGCACAGAGCGTTATGATGCCACGAGGGATCTAAACGTGTGCAAAATGGCCAAGGGGACCTCTGTCAGTGCCCACGTCATGAAAATGAAGAGGCTACTTGACCACCTAGAGAGGTTAGGTCACCCAGTTCCGTTGCAGTTAGCAACGGATACTATACTCAACTCGTTATCTGACGATTACAAGCAGTTTGTGATTAATTTTAACATGAACAACATGGAGAAGAGCATAGCTGAACTGCACTCCATGTTAAAAACTGCTGAGTTGAGTATCGGAACGGGGACCAAGACCAAAGATGTTCTGATGGTCAAGGATAGTGGAGTAAAGAAGAAGAAAGGGCAAAGGAACACCGGAAAGGGCAAGGGCCAGGTTCATGCCAGCCAAAGTGTACCGAAGGTTGCTGACAATGGAAATGGCAAGGGCAAAGGGAAGGGCAAGAAAGTTAAAGTCAACAAGGCAAGGACCAAGAATCGATGCTTCAAGTGTCATGAGGTCGGTCATTGGAGACAGAACTTCCCAAAGCGTAATGAAGCAGGTATGAACACCTTTGATATTCTGTGACTGCTTCATTTCTATGATTACTACTTGTTAGTCTACAAGTTGACTGACACCTAGTGCAAATTTTTGATTGCAGGAGGTCAGGAGAAATGATAAGCCCAGATTGCAAGGATCAGTTTTTTTTCGTTTAGATATTATGAAGACATTTTAAATTTCTGAGTTCGTTTTTAACATTTTATTTTGGATGATTGTGGAAATATTATTTGTTTTTAAATTTATGGATAGTTAGTATTTTAAATTGTCTTGATTCATATATCTATATTGTTTTGAATCTAATTAAGTCCAGATGAGACTTGATTCAATTTGTTGATCCCGAACATTGTCTGTCACACTAACTAATACACTTCAAAATTTTATTTCGAAGTAATATATGAAAGCTCTCAAAAACACACGAAGGACTATTTATAGGAATGTGTTTTTGGAATAAAACGTTTATGAGTAATAAAAGGTACATTATAGTCAAATTACTCATATGTTTTTAAAGAGAATTTAGGATATTATCACAGGTAACGTTGATAACATCAGTATTTATAAAACTAGAAAATTCCAAATTTTGGAATTGGGATCTAATAAGATTCAGTTAAGTTTTATAAATAGTAAAATTCAAGTTTAAAGTATTAAACTTAAAATTGACTAAATAGTCAAGTCATGACTAAGTCGATAAAGCATTAAATTTTAAGTAATAATCAATTTTCATATAGGATAGTGGGATCCCGTTTTATTCTCTATCTAAGTTCTTGATAAAGAATAAAATATGCATTATTGATTTGTATTTCTAAGAATTCATAATCTAGAAAGGATAAGAATTTATGAGAAATATGATCTATTCTTTTAAAGTTATCAAAGTAAGATCAAGGTTTTTAAGTCTTGACTTTAAGAAAATCAATTATAGTATGTGTTGTAGTAATAGAGATTTTGTAATAGAGATTTTGTAAATAACATCTAGTGTTCTAGAACACTAGAATAAATTTCCTTGATTTACCAGTTTGGTAAATGAAAATTTTGTCAGATTTCAGGTAGAAATCTTTAATCTACACAACAACTGAAGAAGGTTGCAGGATTATCTTTACATGTTCAAGGAAACTTGGAGTTATTCCAATATCTCCAAGATTCAAAGAATATGGTAAAGAAAAATCTAGTTTTTGTTTAAAGTGTTTGCAAAAACAAAACTAGTAAAACCAAGTTGGAATCATTATTTAGACTTGTGTTGTTTTGGTTGGTCCTTTGATTAGCATGGTAAGCAACTAATCAAAGGGATTAAAATGAAAGAAAAGTAATACTTCATTTGAATCAGAAAAGTACGCATTGAATAGACAATATAAAAGCAATTTTGAAAGTATTATTAATTTTTTTAATTGATTACAGAATGTAATATGGACTATACGAAATTAATTTCACTGTTTTCTTTTATATTTTTGCATGTTTTAATCCGGGAATAAAACCAATCTAGGTTTTATTTGAAATTTATCCGTGACAACTTATCTAGGTGGGAACCTGATAAGGTTTTAAAGTCATCGTGAGTTTTTGGGTAGTTATAATAAGAGTGTTGAATGACAGCTACAAGCAATGTAGACCAAAAACTGCACGGATATTCGATAGAGTAGCGAATATTGGATGTGATCCGCCGATTGAGATTACTTCGTGGATTCTGTCATAAGTAAATCTCACAGAAGGTTTTCCTAAATACCTGAGGTATCTGGTTTGGGATCACGAGGACTACTGGATACTTAGTACTCCCTAACATCACGTCGTAACTAGGTGGTCATACGGGGCGTAACTAGATTCAGCGGAAGTCGTGGTGTCAGATGCAGATATGCAAGATGGGATTTGCACGTCTTCTATGAAGAGAGATATTTCCGGGCCCCTTGACTGACTGAAAGAACTGATGAAGTGCATGGCCATGCCCAAACGAACTGATTTGTTCTTTGTCGTTTACCTATCAGTTAAAAGTCGGATAGTCAAGAAACGTAATCTTGAGTATTCTGAGTTGACTTTATCCATGCTCATACTCAAAATTGAAATATCATGTTGCAAAAGGAAAAGCCTAGTTATACCCAATTTTATGTACAGTTGCTTCATAATTGTTGTATCCTTAAAAGGGATGATTACATCATCTACCTGGGGATAAGAGTTCTTATAACCTGGTTAGCCTAAATGCCTATCTAGGGGCCTCCTTAGGTCCGTGTGGTCAAGCCGGTATTGCCAACTTGCACAAGTGGGAGTCTGTTAGTAATTATGTGCAGAAGTTGACAAACCAAAGATTACACATCCAATGTTATAAGACACTTGAGGGTCACACTTGTGAGGATCTGTAAAACGAACAAGAAAAATAACCCCAGTTTGGAGAGGTTAGATTTATAATAGTCAATTATAAATCTGTTGGGTGTTTTCTGTAAGAAACTCCAAAGTTAGAGGTATCTATTATTAATTAGAAGGATTATATATTTATTAGTCAAATAAATATGTAACTGGTTTAATTAATAAAAAAAATATATTTGTTAGTAATATATATAAATAATAATTATCTGATAAAATTAATATATATACTAGCTAATGTATATATGGAATATTAATTTTATTAATCTTTCTTAATAGAAAAGAAAGGTTTTATATGGATAATTATTATTTGAAAAGGAAACTGAATACAATATTGATACATTTTTATCAATATATATTCAGTTAGGCTAAATCTTTTCTATTCATTCATTATTCAAAAAAATAGAAACCTAGAAAACTCTCCCAATTCTCTCTCTCTCTCTCTCTCTCTCTCTCTCTCCTCTCTCTCTCTCTCTCCCCCCTCTTGCGTCGATCTCACTCGAGGGCGAAAACCAGTTCGGTTTTTCGTTCGGGAGCTCGGGTTTTGACTGGCTAGAAAGTCCGTTCGTGGGATTCATCACAGGTGGATCTATCTCAAGCAACTCAGGTATTTTTCTAACACCACTATGTATATATTTTAGATAAACAATAAGTGGTTTAATGTGCTTTTAGGGTTTTACACATGCTAGCTTCCGCTGATCAAACCAGTTTAGTTTGATGTTCAGTTAAAACAGTTTGTTTTTCTTGAACCGTGACTCGAACCAGTTTGGTCCGAGGTATCACAAAAAACCCAACAACAATGTCACTCCCTGATGACGTATTTCATTCTGTATGTCATCTAAGGTCTGCAAAAGAGATATGGAACACTCCATGTGCTCAATATGAGGGCACAGTAGTCCTCATGGAATCAAGAAGATATTTTTGGTTCGTCAGTACGAAAGCTTCATCCACAAGAAGGATGAAATTCTCTCTCAGACGCATCAGAGGTTCAACTGTCTCCTGATCGACCTGAAAACTATCGGTACTATCTACTCTAACTCTGAGGTAGTCACCAAGTTCATGGAATCTCTTCCTAAACATTGGCAGACTTACACCTCTTACTTAACTATGTCAAAGGACATAAAGACACTCACTCTACGTAAGTTCTATGGTATTCTTCTAAACCGTGAGCAACAGAAGAAACTGAAAAAGAATCTCATAGGAGATACAGAAGATACCAAGAGCACTTCTCTTGCCTTATTGTCTGATTTAGTTCCTCCTGTCTCTGCTCCTTCCTCCTCAGTAACTATTACTGAATTGGAATCTTCTGATTTTGACATATCGGAATCAAATCTTAATTTTAATGAATCTCTTGCTCATCTGACCCGTACCTTCAAAAAGTTTGCCAAAAAGGGCAACTTCCAAAGAAGGAAACCTCTTTCTATAACTGACAAGCCAAAATCAGACTCTACTGCTAAGGCTACTGCTACTTGTTACAACTGTTAGGGCAAAGGACACTTTGCTAATGATTGCAGGTACGAGAAAAATCAGTTTGCTCCTTCTTCTACTACTTCTTCCTCTAAAAATCCCAAGTACCAAAAGCTGAAAGACAAATACAAGAAGATGAAATCTCAGCGAAAGGGTAAAGATCTTATTGCTGAAGACTGTGATTGGGATGATGTCTTTTCTGATGAGTCATCTAATGAAGAAGACACTCAAATGGCACTAATGGCCATTACTGATGAACCTACCTTATCCCTGATGGCTAAGATAGAAGAGGTCCTTGAAGAGGCTCCTGCTAAAGCTCCTGAAGCTTCTTCCTCTGCAACTGAATCTTCCAGTCAGGTACTTTCTATCTATGTGCCTCTTGAAAGTCTAACCTAGCTAGACTTACTGACCCTTGATCTCTACAAAGCCCTGAATGGTAAGACCTCTGCTAAAAAAATGAACACTGATCTTCGTGATCAACTGAAAGAGTGTCATGAAAAGATAAAACAAGTTACCATTCTGGAAAAAAACTATAAGGATCAAGTATCAGTAAATCAAATTCTCTGTATTGAAAGATAAAGAGCTCTTGCTGCTAAAGAAAGAGCCTTGGCTGAGTTAAATGCTGAAAAAGTCACCATCAAAGGATGGAGTGACGCTTCTGAAAAGCTTGATAAAATAATAGCCTCCGGGAGAAATGTTAAAAACAAAATGGGTCTTGAAATAATAGCCTCCTAGACCTGATCGTTCCATGCTTAAATTTGGAATGTTTGTTTCTACTATCCCTGATCCTAATGATCCTGAAAACATCTCTTCTTCTACAAACTCTCACACTGAAGGTGCTCGTAAGAGCAAAAATAAAACAGTTAAAGAAAATTCCAAAACTGTAACACCTTCAAAGGCCAAGAACCCCAAGTCCAAGAATAATAAAATTCTTGGTGGTGGACCATCAGTCTCAGGAACAAAACCTTTTTCCCAAAATCCAACTCCTAGACTGAAGATCGACCTTAAGCTGAAGGCTAAGGAGAAAAAACCTATTCCTCCTCTGTCAGATGCCAAGGGTGTACTTGGTACTGGTCCTGTTCACTTGAAGTACAAAGACTTCCTGGACCCCACAAAACGCTTTCTATATCGCAAATGATATCACTGAGGATTAAATGACCATATTGCGAGCAAGTGTCCTGATGCTAACAAGGCTGAAAAATCAGCTATGGTAAAGAAAAATCCTAAGGCTGCTAAAACAGTCAAAGGAAAGATAGTTGTCAAGAATGTTCCTTCAGTCAAGACTCCAGCCACAAAAACTGACCAATTAGTTGAGGCTGCGACTAACTCCACCAAACCTACTGACAATGTTGGATCCGTACTCTTATAGGTACCAAAGAAAACTTAAACTCTAAATCTTACAGGATAAGTGCATCTAGTACCTGGACATGGATGCTCAAGACATATGACTGGCTCAAAATGTATCCTCTCTGACTACCGAGACGAAAGGGGTTCTTCAGTGACCTTTGGTGGACCCGGTAAAGTCCAAACTCGAGGGTATGGCACCCTCACCAACGGAGTAACTACTTTCAAAAGAGTTGCTTATGTTGAAGGCCTGATGCACAATCTTCTTAGCATCAGTCAACTGTGTGATAAGAATCACAAAGTTTCTTTCTCGAAGAAAAAATGCAAAGTCAAGAACAAGCATAAGGAAGTTATTCTCACTGGTGCTCGAAAGGCTGATGTCTACATCATCAACATGAATACTTCTGCTGACAATGGTTGTTTTGTATCACATGGATCTATTGATATAAACTGGCTTTGGCACAAGTGTCTCTCTCATCTCAACTTCAAGACGCTGAATCAACTATCCATCAATAAGCTTGTTACTGGTCTTCCTGACTTTCGCTTTACAAAAGTATCTCTTTGTTCAGCATGTGAGAAAGGAAAACAGACCAGGGCTAGCTTCAAGTCCAAGCAGATTTCCTCCATCAGTTCTCCTCTACATCTTCTCCACATGGATCTTTTTGGACCTATTAATGTCCAATCCATTGCTAGAAAGAAATACACTCTGGTAATTGTTGATGAATATTCCAGATACACATGGGTGTTCTTTCTTCGATCCAAGAGTGATGCTCCTGAAGAAATCATTCTGTTCGTCAAGAAGATGGAAAAGATCAACAACCTTTTCGTTCGCTCTATCAGGAGTGACCATGGTACTGAGTTCAAGAACAGTACCCTTGAAACCTTCTACAATGAGAAAGGTATTTCCCAGAAGTTCTCTTCTGTAAGAACTCCTCAGCAAAATGGTGTTGCTGAAAGACGAAACAGAACCTTAATGGAAGTTGCCCGATCGATGTTGAGTGAAGCCAACCTTGCCACTCGATGTTAAGTGAAGTCAAACGCTTCAGAAAGACTGCCTATGAACTGTTTCGTAATAGGAAACCATCAATTGAACATTTCCATATCTTTGGTTGTGTGTGCTACATCCTGAACAACAAAGATAACCTAGGAAAGTTTGATTCCAAGTCTGATGATGGAATCTTCCTTGGATACTCTTCTATTTCTAAAACCTACCGTGTGTTCTAGAAACCAAGACAAACCATAGAGGAAACTGTTGTCCCTAAAAACAATGAAATCCAAATAGAAATGGATGGAAATCCTATAACAAAGAGATGAAATCAATGAAGTTTTGAAGAACTCAACAATGGTGAATAAGTTGCCCAATTTGGTATATTATAGATTTTCCAACACAAAACCCTAAACATCCTTTCCTTTTATAGGGAAAAGGAAGTTACAAAAGTTGTCAACAATGGCCCCCGAGGTTCCAAACCTCAAACAAGGGCTTAAACAAAATAAGATTGTTTACATAACAAGAAAACTAAACTAGAAAGCATTTTAAAGATAGTTGATTCTGACTCTTCTCAACACTTGGGTTCTACAATCTCCCCCTTTGAGAAGAAGTCAGAATGGTGGTGGAAGCTCCAGTGCAGGCTCCCACTTGGACATCTGCAGGTACTCTTCCCACTCGCCTAGGATCCGTGCTCTCATCTGCATCGCAGCCTCAGCCCTTCTGTACATCATCCGCTCCTTAAGCTTCTTCTCGATCAACCTCATTGCCTCCAGCAGCTTTCCTTTCCCATCAATGATTCTCCGACTTGGAACCTGATCCGCCAGCAGTCTGCTCTGCATGCCGTTATAGACATAGAGGAGGGTCCCGTCGCAGAACCTGGAGAGCTCTCCAAACCTCATAAACCTGCGCTCCTTCTTCTTCTGAGTGATGTACAGGACTCCGTGCTCAGGTATCCTGGTTGGCATGTAAGGCGTGTAGGCATCGATACCAGGAACGAGCAGGTTCGGTCTCAGCAGGTTGACCTTCGGCTGGCGGCTTTCTATGGCAAGCTGGTAGTCCGTCACTCTCGCGAGAGAGATTGCGTGACGGACGTATTTCTTCAGGATCTCCGTGCCATCTCTGTAGTGCCTTGGTCGGAGGATCGGGCCTTGGAGGTATTTGATGATCGTGAGAAGGTCTTCTAGATGCACCCGATCTAAGTCAGCTTCTGTGAAGGTCCAGTTCTGCAGTTCACCTCGAGGGACACCGGTGCCGTACATGCGAACATCATATTCAAGGAATAACTGATGGCCGTGTTTGTAGGGGCGCATGGCAGTTACCTTGGTAAAACGACGTCTGATCCTCTGGCGTCCATGAGTGGCCCAGTTTGCACATTCGCTGATGTACGTACGCTGTCCTCCGTCTCTTGTTCTTGATGTGAGAGATCCCGAAGTAGACTTTTCGGGACCAGGCGTGCAGCTTCTCTTGCTGGTAGATGCGGGTGAACGTTTCTTCTAGGAATGGGCGGAAGATGATGGAGTGGTTCCAGTTGAGCTGGATGACAGTAGGAGCATCGGTTTCTGGATCGGTAGAGTGGACTGTCCGTGGGGCTTCTGGAGTTGGGAACTTGAGCGCTGAGAGGAGGGTGGCGTAGTCAGGATCCTTGACGAGGTCGTCTCCCTTCTGATAGACCCTTAGGCTCTGAGCGAGCGACCGCAAGATCTTCCGGGCTGCTTCCGGAATCTGGAACTCTGAGGGTTCGGTCGGCGCTGCTTCTGGGAGAACGGCATCAATCTGAGCCGTGTCCGTCATCTGAGGAAACTGAACTGCCTCCCCTTCCGGAATCCTCTCATATCTCCAACTCCCCATGTCCGGAATGTCTTCATCCTCAGAGTCGACATAGGGAGCTTCGGCGGTCTCGAAGTATGTGGGAGCGCTCGAGGGGGCGGCTGAGGAACCTGGAGCTGGAGCTGATGAGCCGGAGCCGGAACCAGGTTGGAGGTCGGTGCGAAGCCGTTTTGCAGCTTGTACCTCCCCCTCATGAGGACCTGGTGCGGAGTCATCAGGGTCATCATGCCTCCTCTTCGAAGGCTGAGCCTGGGACCGACACACGGCCTCCAGTTCTCTAATCCTTTGTTGTAGCAGCTCGATCTGGGCAGCTTGATCTCGGACTTGGGCGGACAGGCGGTCATTCTGAGTGGTGTAGGAGGTGACCATCATTAAGTGCTCCACCTCAGTGACGTAGCCTGGGATCGGTGGAAGGTCGCCCGAAGTCGGAGGAGCGAGCCTAAGGACGTCGTCAGATGGCCTGGGAATTGGAGCTTCAGTAGATGGGGCAGCCTCAGAATGTTTGCCCTTGATCCTCCTCTTGAGCTCGTATAGCTCCGCATCCCGGTCTTCTTGAAGCTTGCGCGACGCCTCAAGATCGGCTAGTCTCTTCCTCTCCGTCTCGGCCAAGGCTTTCTCGAGTGCCTCGACCCGCGCGTCCCGAGCCTGATTGGCTTGCTCCACGGCTAATAACCTGCTTTGGACGACTTTAAGGATGTCGTCCGAATCCGTCGGACCTATAAGTCCCGTTGGTGCAGGGGCGGTTTTAGGGATTCCGCCCGAATCCGTCAGGCTCAAAAGCCCCGGTGTTGCGTGAGCATCTTTATAGACTTTGCTCGAGTCTGTCGGACCCGGTCCCGGAAAAACTAAACCCGGTGCCACTTGGGCTCCAGTTGACGAGTAGATTCCTAAAGAGGTACTCTCTCGGCCCGATGTCACTGCTGGTATAATGCTGACGGTGTCGGGGCTTCCGGTGGATCCTCGAAGGGCGTCCGTTGACGCACCAACTCTCCCCGTTCCGGCCTCGCCACTTGGGCAGGCAGATGATGCATCCACAAGTGTCCTAGTCAAATGAACGACCCTGAAGGTCTCTGTGAATGGCTCTAGGACTACTGGTGCTCTGAAAGACGTCGAGAGGTGGGGCAGAGCCTCTCTCATTTCAACACCGGCAGACTCCGATTGAGTGGCCGGTGGAAGTTGAGCTAAATCCCCGTGTGAATGTGAAACGACCATCTGTTGAGAGATGGCCGAGTGGCTGGTTTGGGCGTGCAATTGCGTTGGTTGGCTGCCAACGACTTGACCTGACGTCAACGAGTGACCGGTCTGTGTGAGGGTTGCCTCTGTGGGGGTTGGACTCTGGGCTAAAGGGATATCCAATTCTAACCTGTGCGGCTCTTCTTCTACATCCGCCTCCTCTAACTGAGCCCAAGGCTCGCTCAACTGGACCTCTACGTCTGCGGTCTCTTTTTCTCTGCTCTCTCTCTCCTTTTCTCCCCTCTCTCTCTCTTCTTCCTCTTCGCTATCTTCTCGACCCCAGCCGGTAGCTACTTCGGCCTCACCTTCTTCCTCCTGACCAACAGTTCGGTCATCCGACGCCAGATCCGCAATAAGAGTGGGATCACCAGAAATCCGGTCGTCGTTGAAGGAGGAGGTGGCTTCATCCAAATCTATCACCTGGGCCTTCCCGCCCTTTGGTGGATCTGATAGTTGAAACTCGGAGTCGGATCCGTAGTCAACTTGCTCTGATTCTGTTGCCTCGTCATCGGGCTCACGACGATCCGTAGGAGTGTGCTCGGAAGAGTCGTGACCGTCGGAGTTGTCGCCAGAAGGATCGCCAGACGGTTCTGCTGCCTGAGTGGTGACGGCCGCCGAGTGATGTGGTGGAGGAACATGTGCTTGTTCTTGTGGGGAAGCTTCCACGTCCTCCCCAGTAGGTTGTTGCGGCGGCGTCGGCGATCGGCGTTCTTCCGATGACGAGTGGATAGGAGACTGCTGAAGGGTTCCCATATACTGCTTTACCCTGAAGTGACTCGTGTACTCGCGCAAGCGGACGGCATCAGTAGACTCCTCTACAACTGTAGGAGTGCGAGCACGAGTGGCACGGTTCTGAATCATGGTCTGGTATGCACCGGCTCTGGAGGTGTGTGGAGTGGCAGACGTACCGACAATTCTACCCGCTCCTCCCCTTACGTCGACTCTCATCACTCCCGAGCCAGAAGCTCCCCCACTGGAGCTCTGGCCCGCCGTACCTGAGGTACGGCTTCTAGTAAGGACGGGTTGCACGTCTTGGGCAGGGCTCCTCGGTTCTGAGGAGTCCGTAGACGTGTCTTCTAAGCCTATGGAAATACGGTACATCCTAACACTCACTGACCTGCGGTCTGCCATGTTGAGTACGATTGCCGGTATGTGCATCTCTACCTGCCCAGGCCTCAGATTCTTCTTGTTGGCTCGGCCTATCTGTTGACTTTCAAAGCGGAGGTGGTTTGATCTGCGTCGGACGGCTCGGTTCTGGTTCATGTGGTCTCGAATGACCAGGCTGAAGAAGCGCATCCAAGGGATGGATGTGTGTTTTGTGCGTCCCGGTCCAGCTCTGACATCACCGATGATGTCCGCCCATATTTGCTGAGCAAAGTCGATCCGCCTTCCGTAGGCGACCGCATGGAAAATGTGCCAGAACTGTGTGGATGCCTTGTCCACGCCATGGGTCTTCGAAGAGATAGTGCGGTTGAGTATGTTGAAGAATGAGTACCAGATTGGGGGCAGCATTCCCTGTGAGATCTGGGAGATTCCTCTCGGCCTGTTGTTCTCGGTGAAGTGGACTCCGACAGCGAGCACTTCGCTGAACAGTTCAGGTCCCGACACGAGAGGGTCAAACGGGGCCTCCGGAGTTGCAGCTGGCAGACGAAGGATTCTGCGAAGATCCTCCATAGTGAAGGCCAGATCAGTCTGGTCCACTCGGCCGATGATGGTTTGAACTCCGTCCCGGTTCTCAACACGGGAAGTGTTCCAGAACTGCTGCAGATAAATCATCGGGATGGCAGCAGTGGCTTGCATCGCGTATGCAAGGGGGTGAGCTCAGAGAATCTCGAGAACAACGTCATCTTGGACGGTGAAGTTCGCCAAGTCGACGAACTGGTTGTTCTGGTGGATCTCGACGATGTCTGTCGGGTTGATCAGTGCGAGATCAGCAGCGTTGGCGACGGGTGAAGTAGGAGCAATTGGTTGTTGATCAGCCATTTCTGCAATATATTAAGTGTTAGAAACAATATGACGTGAAAAGACTATACCCTCGACTAGGCGCGAGTCGGAAAACCTCGAAAACCCAATAAAGGGTGTTTCGTATTTTCCGAGTCGGAAAACGAGCAAACGGTACGAGGGGAGTTTTCCGATTCGGAAAAGGCTGTTTTCCGAGTCGGAATACTCAACACTTGGGAAAAATAGCATAAAGATAAACAGACAAGTTTTCCGATTCGGAAAAGGGTGTTTTCCGAATCGGGAAACTCCCACACTTAGAGAGGAAAACTTGTGGGTTTTCCGAGTCGGAAAACATGGTTTTCCGATTCGGAAAATGTCAACACTTAGAAAATTTTGGCAAAACTTGGTCTCTCGATCGAGTCGGAAAACCTCGGAAACCCATAAGGGTGGTTCCACGTTTTCCGAGTCGGAAAAGATGCATTTGAAAACTGAGACCAAGTCCGATTCGGAAAACTATGTTTTCCGAATCGGAAAACATACAATAAGACTCATCGTTTTCCGATGCGGAAAACTTGAATGTTCAAGTTTTCCGATTCGGAAAACTTGAATGTTCAAGTTTTCCGAGTCGGAAAACCGAGACCGTTCGAGTTCTCCACTTAGAAACCGCTCAAAAACCGTCGATCTAAGGCCCTAAACTATCAACATTCATCCTAAATCAGTTTATAACAACATTATAAGCAACAAAGGATCGTTTTAACGTCCCGAAATCCCATTCCAAGAAGTTTGGGTTTCGGGTAAGTTTTAAAACTTTTAGGCTTCGATCCAGACAATAAAACGCATGATTTAGATGTTAAAACTATATAAGGGTTGATCGTTTACTTACCAGGAATCCGAATATGTAAAGAAATCGACGATCGGAGCAATAACGAGCGAAAACCGGAATCGAGCGCGAAGTGGGTTCGGGTGAGAATTCAGAGAGAAAAAGATGAAAATTTGAATTTTGTGAAAAGTAATTCTTGAAAACCGGTATTTATATTTTTACCGAATTACACTGTGTTTGGGTCAAAAACACTGTGTTTGGCTCTCCTTTTGGCTCTCTTAACCCGACTTTCACGATTTGGCAAAAACCACCCCTGGACTTGAAGTTTGAGTAAACTTGCAAACAAGTCCCTGAACTTGTATTTTCAGAAAATTTTCAAAACAGACCCTGGACTACAAGTTTCACAAGATTTGCAAAACGAGTCCCTGAACTTTAAGAAGCAGAAAGTGGCAAAGTTAGTCCCCGAACTTGTAAGTTCAAGACATGTATTCTACCGCCCCCTGAACTTTCAAGTTCACAAAAAGTTACAGGTTCAGCCCTCGACTTCCGAGAAAAGAGACTTACCTGGTTCGTCTCACTGGGTTTAGAGCGAGTCCTGATCTGAAGTAACCAGAAGTCGTAGTGAGGATCCACACCTACAAAATAGAATATACAAGTGGTATCCAAGGTGATATGGATCCGAGAACGTTAGTAAGCACACTAAACATTAAATACAGGACTTGTTACTCCCCCTCGATTCATGCAATATCTATAGAATTCCTACAGACTCCCCCTACACACATGCATATAAAATAAGAACTCCCGACTCCCCCTAGACCTCAGGCAGGGAGGTCTAGCATTCCTAACTTGCTTAGGAGGAAAAAGTGACGCTTCTCGTCAAACGGCTTGGTGAACAAATCAGCAAGCTGATAGTCACTCTCAACAAAGTATAGTTCAATATTACCTTTCTCGACGTGATCTTTGATGAAATGATATCGAATGTCGATATGCTTCGTCCGAGAATGTTGAACCGGATTTGCCGTGATCTGTATTGCACTTTTGGAGTCGCAGTAGATGGGAATTCGATGCATGGTGTATCCAAAGTCAGCTAGTTGGGTTTTCATCCACAGAACTTGCGAGCAGCAGCAGGCGGCGGCTACATATTCTGCCTCCGCGGTGGATAAAGAGACGCAAGTCTGCTTCCGGGATGACCAACTGACTAACTTGTCCCCGAGAAATTGACAAGCACCAGAAGTGCTTTTCCTGTTTAGCTTACAACCTGCATGGTCTGAGTCTGTATATGCAATTAGTTCAAAACCAGAATCCTTTGGGTACCAAAGGCCAAAATCCGGTGTGCCCTTCAGATACCTAAGAATTCTCTTGACAGCAGACAGATGTGAATCCCGTGGGTCACATTGAAAACGAGCGCAGACACCCGTGGAAAAGACGATATCTGGTCTACTTGACGTGAGATATAAAAGGGAACCAATGATTGCCCTATAAGTTTTCTGGTCAACCGGTTTACCAGAAGTATCTGCGGAGAGTTGAAAATTTTTGGGCATTGGTGTGGCCGCGGAGTTTGAGCCACCGAAATCAAATCGTTTTAAAAGATCTTGAACATATTTGGCCTGATTTATGAAAATGCCATCAGGGCGTTGTCGAACCTGAAGTCCTAAAAAGAACGTCAACTCGCCCATCATGCTCATTTGGAATTGGGATTTCATGGTGTTCTCAAACTCTTGGCACATCTCAGGTCTTGTAGACGCAAAGATAATGTCATCCACATATATCTGAACGATAATTAAATCTTTACCTGACTTCTTGAGAAATAGAGTGGGATCAATAGTACCTTTCTTGTAGCCAACTCCGAGTAAGTAGTCAGTGAGAGTTTCGTACCATGCCCTCGGAGCTTGCTTTAGACCGTAAAGCGCCTTGTCCAAAATGTAGACGTGATTCGGGAATCGAGAATCGACGAACCCTTCCGGTTGCTCAACGTACACTTCTTCTTGAAGGACTCCATTCAGAAAGGCACATTTGACGTCCATCTGATAGACTGTCATGTTTTTGTGTGCAGCATACGCAAGGAAGATTCGGATCGCTTCGATTCGGGCTACTGGCGCGTACGTCTCATCATAGTCGATACCCTCTTGTTGGCGATAACCCTTGGCGACCAGGCGAGCTTTGTTCCGGATGATGAGATTATTCTCGTCGGTTTTGTTCCGGAGTATCCACTTGAGGCCAATGATTGTCTTTCCCCATGGTCTTTCTACCAAGCGCCAAACCTTGTTTCTCTCGAATTCGGCCAGCTCATCTTGCATGGCGATCACCCAGTCGGGATCAGTGAGAGCTTGCCAAACATCCGATGGTTCGAAATCGCTTAAGAATCCACCGAATAGGATCAGATTTTCAGTGTGCTTTGCAGATCGGGTGTTTACAGGTTGTGAGGGACTCCCGATGATCTGGGAGGGGGGATGATCTTTTGTCCACCTGCGAGTGTGAGGGTGAGTGACATAAGTCTGTCGGTTGTTGGTGGCGTCGTTCTCATCTTGCACAGCAAAGACCTCTTCTAGGTTCCCACTTGATGTGCCTTCAGCCTGGTTAACCCGCGGTGCAGCCTCTAACCGGGGCTCTCTAACTACCTGAGCATATGATCGTTGGGCCGTGCTCGGGGAAGGTAGTGGAGTGTCTTCTGGAATTGGAGTAAGAACAGGGTGCGGAGTCTGTTCTTGATCAGATGCCGGTGAAGCTGCGGATGATACTTCAGATAGGGGAGCCACGGACTCAGGTGTCACGGAGTGAGTTGAAGTGCTGGAGGAGGGCTCCGTGACGAAGGCATCAGATGTCACTGTGGTTGTGGTCGAACCTGTTGGAGCGGGAGCTACGATTGGACTCGTTAGAGTGTGCAGATCGTATTCCGCGAGATCTAAAAAGTCTAAAGCAGAAAAGTTAGAAGACGGATCTGTGCTCGGTGGAGAAGGGAACAATTCAGGGAAAGATGCAGACACACTACTAGAACTAGCATTCAGATAGGTTTCAGATTCAGAGAAATCAACATTTGAGCTTTCCAGGATAGTTCGGGTCCGTTTGTTGAAAACCCGGTAAGCCTTAGAGTTATGTGAGTATCCGATGAAGATAGACTCATCAGACTTAGGGTCAAACTTACCCAAATTATCCCGGTCATTAAGAACATAGCATTTACAACCAAAAACTCTAAAGAAGTCAATGTTTGGCTTACGCTGTTCGACCATCTCGTAAGCGGTTTTACCAGTCCGCTTTACGATCAGGGTCCGGTTTTGCGTGTAACATGCTGTGGAAACGGCTTCAGCCCAAAACTGTTGAGGAACTCCAGAGTGAGCCATCATGGATCTTGCTGCTTCGACCAACGTCCGGTTCTTCCTTTCTACGACCCCATTCTGTTGAGGTGTGCGAACTGCCGAGAAGTTGTGAGTGATCCCCACTTCTTCGAGAAAGGATTGCAGCTTTGCGTTGCGGAACTCAGTACCGTTGTCGCTACGTATTTTCCTCACCCGACGACCCAAGAGAACTTGTGTGCGTTTGATGAAGGCTATGATTCGTTCAGCAGCTTCTGATTTGTCTCGGAGAAATTCAATCCAAGTGAACCTAGAGAATTCGTCTACGAGAACCAACATGTACTTCTTTCGGGCAAGACTTTCTACTCTCATAGGTCCACAAAGATCCATGTGTATCAGGTCGAGGGGACTTTGGCAATTCGTATCCATTCTCGGTGGATGAGAGCTTCTGGTCATCTTTCCTTGTTCGCATGCAGGACAAAGAGTATCCTTGGAAAGGCGAAGCTCAGGTAGTCCCCTGACTAATCCCTTAGAAACCAGCTTGTTCATATCTTTGAAGTTCTGATGACATAGTCTGCGGTGCCATAACCAACTGTCCCCTTTTGATGCTTTTGAGAGCAGACAGATTGCATTCTTCGGGTTAGCTTCAAACTGGGGGTGTGTTTGAGGGATTGAACGGAAGACGGTTGTGTAGAGATTGCCATTTCGCCTGGCGGAGAGAATAGCATTGTTGTCTTCATCGTTCACGTCACTTCCGTACTGAAAGGTCTTCACCCAGTATCCGTTATCACAGAACTGGCTGGAGCTAAACATGTTGTATCCCAGTCCCTCCACATAACGTACACCCTTGATGATGTACTTTCCATTGGTGATTTTTCCCGACCCTAATATCGGCAACGGTGTTCTGTCGGCAGTCTTTATGTATCCCTCAAACTTCTCAACGTAGTCGAAGATGAAGGACCGCTGCCCAGTCATGTGTGTGTGAGCCCCCGAGTCAAAGTACCACACATGACTGATCTGCAAAACAATTAGGCTTGTTTAGGGACCCATTGCCAAATGGGTTCCTTAGGGTCAGAAACAATTGAATTGGTCGATGCAGTCTCCTTTTCGGATTTCTCCTTAGGCTTAGGGGACTGCACTGACGAGGAAGGTTTCCCCTTTCCTCTTTTTCTCCCTCTTCTCTTTCGAGATTTGATTTTAGGCACATCAGCATTAAAGGAATCATAAACACCATAGCGCAGAAAATTGTCAAACATAAAGCACATGTCATTACGCAAAGAGTCAAAAGCATGAGTTAAATGTCGATTACGTTTTACAGACATGTTTGAATTAATTCCTACACTAGGTGGAGCATAGCCAAGACCCGCACGGTTAGGACTATGCTGCTTAGGGAAAGCTTGAAAATATTTGGGTCTTCCTCGGTGATCCTTCCTCGGTGGCTTCACTTCCTGTCCACCATCCTTCTTCCTCCCATCTGCATTTAGAGCATGGTGTGAGTTAGATGACGGTTTAATAGGAGAAGAGTTGCCACCCTTTCCAGAAGATGTTTTTGAAAATTTAGGATTTGTGGAAGAGAAAGGTTGCTTTGGTTTTAACTGAGAGGTCTCACCCACTTCAAAGCTGCTTGAATTAAGGTCAAGACTTTTAATGGGTTTAGCTGAGTTACGAGCATCGTTAGACTTTGAATGCTTTTTCTGGAGTCCTTTGGGTGCGTGAGGCTTAACTGACTTCCCCTTGTCAGTACCAACACATTTTCCACCCTTAGGGTTACTGTTCTCAGAAACAGGAGCTCGTGACTCAACGGACTTCTCAGGTTTTACAAAAACAGATTTTGGCCCTTTTGGGATAAAGCCTGAAGGATCATCACCTTCATCTAAGAACACCTTCAGATCGTATTCAACATTAGGATCATGGATAGTCTTTGGTTCAGTTATCCTATGGTGTGAGTTGAGGGGTTCATCATCATCTGACAGTAAGGTGTAATAGTCCTCTAAATCCATAACAGATTTGGTTTGGGGAGTAACTATCGGATGGTTGAGGAGTGGAGTAGTCTTATCATTAACTGATTCTGAAAGGTGTGCAAAGTACATGACTTTTCTTTTCAAAATGGAATTTGACACACGTTGGTTGGTTAAGGCCACACGATAATTGATCTTTTCATCATGATCAAGTTCTCTTGCAATTTCTGAATGAACATTTAGGAGAACATATCGTGCCTTAAGATCCGCAACCTTGAGTTGAAAATTAGTAAAGGTTGAGGCTGCGGTCTCACACTCTGAAGACATTCTAATTCTCTCGGCATTTGCCTCGATCAGGTCTTTCTTCAAAGTGTGAACCAAGTTGTCTTTTTCAGAAATAAGCACTTTCAGATTCAGTATCTGATGTTGACATGCGTCCAGATCCATGGCTTTTAGTCTAAGTCCAAACATTTCCTTCTCTAGTTCGACTAGGTCGGGACCCTTAGTTGCGGAAACATCCTCTGGTGGGATAACTAAGGTCTCCTCTGAAAAATCCATCTTCCTAGTGTCATAACTAGTGTTCAGGTCTGAGTAGTTGATGGGAGGCATAGCTACCCTAGGTGTTCTTGCCTTGATGCCTTCCCATGTGGACTTAGTGTTGGTTGGATCACTGGCTGGGACAAATATAGGTTTGTTGGGAGCAGGGCTAGTGGGTGGACTGCTAGAGGTGCTGTTCGTTGGACTGACGGTCGTGGTTATGGTCTCACCATTTATAACTTCGGTATATGTGACAGTCTGCCTAACGAATTCCTCGGTCACATGTCCTCCTACTAGGGCAGGTTTGGGTTTGGAGGCGGCCATGTCCTCAAAATTGTACAGATTAGAAGGTGCCTTTTCTAAAACATGATTTTCTGACAATCCTAGTCCGGGTCTGGCTTTATAGAAAGAATTTTTGTTGGCATGCTGCGTAAGAATGCTCAAGGTCTGTTCAGATTGTCCTCTTTTAAAGTTGTTATCTTCAAGCTCTTGAATTTTGGAAAACAGTCTAGTTCTTTCTTCTGAAAGCAACTGGAATTTTATTTGGAGCTCTCCATGGTCACTGTTAAGTTTCTCATGGGTTTTCTGAAGACAACTGAGTTTGTTTGACAAATTGGACTCTCTGACGCTAGACTCAAGAGTCTCATGATTGTACACTATGGTCAAGTCCTCAAGAGAGCTTTTGTATATGGCACTGTCGATTCTAAATTTCGTGACGAGAGATCGTTCCGATTGGAGACATCTCTCAAGTTCACAAATTCTAGATTCTATCATTGTCACATCATCAGTTAAGTCAGGAATAGTGGATACCTCAGAAGCGTCGAGGTCTCGATATGTGCTGGGGCCAACAGCTTCAGGTCCTTCGAAGTCTGCCATCAAACACGGACCCCCAACAAGATGATCTTCCTCGTCTGAGCTTTCTTCCTCACACACCCAGTTTTCCTCATCGACTAGCAAAGCAACTCCCTTCTCTTTCTTCCTCATCAATGCCGCCTTCTTCTCAAAGTATGCAGCATCCTTGTATCTGACAGGGCAGTTGTTCGCATAGTGACCCAGCTTACCACATTTGAAGCAGGATGTAGTGGCACTAGCGGTCTTTTGAGGAGCTGGGGTAGGAGCACCACTATTCACTGGAGCTGGAGGAGCATTCAACCTTTGATCACCAATCTCAACAGGACCTTGATGATGTCCTTCTCTCGGGGCTTGCCTGGAAGAGCCACTCTGATGGTTGCCTTCTGGATAGTTCCTTTCTTGATCTTGTCCATATCCCTGACCACCTTGACTGCCTTCAAATCTTCTATATCTTCCATCATCACGTCTTCTATCTTGGCCACCTTCGTACCCGCTGCCATATCCTTGACGATCAATGTATCCTGATTCAGGAGTGTAGTTTCTCTGGTTCTGGCGATAGTTGATATGAGAGACTTGTCCTCTCCAATCTTCCTGATCTCCAGGACCTCCCTGATAGTCCAGGTAGGTGTTATCTCTGTAGCTTCCCCTTGCTTCCCTATACTGGCCTTGATCACCACGGTATCTTCCTGGATGCTGATTCTGATATCTGTCCCCTTGCTGGTATCCTCCTCTTCCTTGATTCCCAAACTGAACTCGTTCCTGCTGGAAGTGTCCACCTCGGCCTTGCCCCATCCTTCCTCCACTGGGTATCCAGATCCCCTAGGTCTGCTGTATCCACGTTTGGAATTCAGCTTTTGTACGCTATTAGAGATGAGGGCAAGGGACTCATTCACATGAAAGAGCTCATCATCAGAGATTGAGATGATTAACGGATCATCTGGATGTTGATAGCTTGGATTATAGTTCGAGTTGAACTCTTGGTAGTTTGAACCATAGTTCCCGTTAAACTCCTGATTGTAGTTCTCCTGATAGTGCTGAGGTGGTGAGTGGTTGAATTGCTGAGGAGATGAGTTGCTGTACTGTTGATGCTGGAAGGGAGCTGAGTTTGATCCTCCACATGGTACTGCCGCGAGTGCCAGAGGGTCATCAGCATTTTTGAACTTGCCGCCAGTGATGAATTCCTCATGCTGAACCATCATGCTAAAAAGGTCATGTAGACCCATAATCCCCAGATTTCGGCTCAGCTGTAAGTTGATCGCCAGATTCTGCCATGCCGATGTCAGGTTCTTCAGGAACTTAACATTCACCTCGTACTTTGACTTTTCTATCCCGAGTCTTCGTAGGTCGTTCACGAAGGCGTTCAGTCTTTGATAAGACTCGGTGAGGGATTCGGTTTCCCTGGCTTTGAAGCCTTCGTAAGCGTTTAAGGCACTTTCCTTTTGACTCTCGAGGGCGGTGTCACCTCCCTGCATCTGTTGCTCTATTTCTAACCAAACGTCTCGTGCGTTTGTCAGACTATCCACTCTTGCGTACATATCATTAGGAAGAGCCATAATCAGAAGGGTCAGTGCACGCTTGTCAACGAGGTGCCGGGCTCTTTGTTCTGGATTGAACATCTCAACTGGCTTTTCGACTACATATGACGGAAGTTCGGGACACGTATCTGTTTTGGGAACAGCGGCAACCGTAACAGTTGGTCGGATTGGGCCTTCACGGATTGACTTCATGAGATTTCCGTCGAGCATGTCTAGGAAGTGTATCATCCGGCGTTTCCATTGCTGGTACTCGCCCATCACCAGGACAGGAGGGCGAGTTTCGGAACCAATCCCCAGGATTTCCTTCGACATTTCTGAGAAAAGAATGAGACCTCCTTGTAAGATTCACTTGGCTTGAACACAGAAAGGTTTTGAAAATGCTGATGTTTCGAGCGCCTCGGGACACAGAAAGCTTGGTGAAAGTAAAAGGTTTTGAAAGCAAGCTTAGTGTCGAATTTGAGAAACAAAACGGCAAGAGTTTCGGCTCAAAGAGGCGAAATCCGACTTGGAAACAGATGTTTTCCGATTCGGATTTGGCTCAAAATAGTGTGGTGCGGAAAACACTCTTTTCCGATTCGGAAAAGGAGCTTTTCCGATTCGGAAAAGGTGGGTGCGGAAAAGGGACTCGGAAAAGAGAAGTTTCTCAAGAGCAAGACCCCGAGTCAGAGACTCGTTTTCCGATTCGGAAAACAGAGTTTTCCGATTCGGAAAAGGAGAGTTCTCCGATTCGGAGAATGAGCAATTTCCGACTCGGAAAATTTGAGCTGATATTTCAGCTCTCGTTTTCCGATTCGGAAAACCTGCACAGAAAGCTCGAAAAATTCCTCAAAAACACTTAAAAACCTCTTAAAAATAAGTGTTTAGACCCCCAAAATGTAGGAAAATGCTTAGAAAACTATGGGGAATCACTTAACACTTAATTTAAGCCCTTTTAAAACACCTTTTGGATTGAAAATCCAAAAGTTTTGAAAAACTCAAAACTTGAAAAACCTTTAGAACCTTTTTTAAAATCAAACAAAAAGCCAAGGAATCAACAAGATTGGCTCTGATACCAATTGTTGTCCCTAAAAACAATGAAATCCAAATAGAAATGGATGGAAATCCTATAACAAAGAGATGAAATCAATGAAGTTTTGAAGAACTCAACAATGGTGAATAAGTTGCCCAATTTGGTATATTATAGATTTTCCAACACAAAACCCTAAACATCCTTTTCCTTTTATAGGGAAAAGGAAGTTACAAAAGTTGTCAACAACGGCCCCCGAGGTTCCAAACCTCAAACAAGGGCTTAAACAAAATAAGATTGTTTACATAACAAGAAAACTAAACTAGAAAGCATTTTAAAGATAGTTGATTCTGACTCTTCTCAACACTTGGGTTCTACAGAAACGATTCATGTTCATTTTGATGAATCGGGTCCTACCTCCCCTCACCCTCAAAACAATGAAGAAAGAAATCAGTGGGCTGACTCTTTCTTTCAAGTCCCTGATATTCCCATTGTTGATCCAACTCCTTAAAACCTCCCTGATGGTTTTAAAGAATCCTCTTTACCTCCTCAAATACCTGTTCTTGCAGTAATTGAAGCTATCCCAATTACTCAAGTTACACCTGAACCCGATCAACCCACAAGCAATGAAGACTTGTCTTCTCAACATCAGTCTAAATCTACTCCTGCTCCCTCAAATCTTCTTGCTGATCCGTCAAATACTGAAGCCTCTAGTTTAGGACAGGAGTATCAACCTCCTGCTCTTCGATGGACCAAAAGTCATCCAATTGATCAGGTCCTTGGAAATCTCTCCTTAGGGTCAAAACTCGACGTCAATCTTGTAATATCTGTCTTTATGTCAATTTCATTCCTGAAAATGAACCTGAAGAGATAGATGATGCCATGCGTGATCCTGCCTGGGTCTTAGCCATGCAGGAAGAGCTAGTAGAATTTATCAGGAACAATGTCTGGCTTCTTGTCCCTAGACCTTGAAAGCGTACCATCATTGGATCCAAATGGATCTTTAGAAATAGATTTGATGAAGCCGGTACTGTTATTCACAATAAGGCTCGACTTGTTGCTCAAGGTTACAGATAGGAAGAGGGCATAGACTATGATGAAACTGTTGCTCCTGTGGCTAGGCTCGAAACAATCCGACTCTTCCTGGCCTTACAGCACATATGAATTTCAAAGTTTTTCAAATGGACATTAAAAATGCCTTCTTAAATGGAAAACTAAATGAAGAAGTCTATGTTGCTCAACCTCCTGGTTTTGTTGACCCTAATTTCCCTGATCATGTTTAAAAGTTAAACAAGACTCTTTATGGTTGAAACAGGCTCCTCGTGCCTGGTATAATACACTGTCAACCTTTCTTCTCTCTAAAGGTTTCGAGCATGGTAAGATTGATAGTACCTTATTTCTTAAGAAATATCCTAAGCACATAATTCTTGTCTAGATATATGTCGATGACATTATTTTTGGATCAACCAACCCCAAACTCTGCGAAAAGTTTGAGCTGCTCATGAAAACTGAATATAAAATTTCTATGATGGGTGAAGTAACATATTTTTTAGGACTTCAGATCAAACAATCTGAAAAAGGAATCTTTATTAACCAAGGTAACTATGTACTTGATATGCTGAAGAAGTTTGATCTCACATCTTGTACACCGATGAAGACTCTTATGGCTCCTCCTCTCTCACTTGACAAGGATTTCAATGGGAAACTTGTCGATGTGACTCTTTATAGAGGAATGATTGGCTCACTGCTGTATCTTACAGCGAGTCGTCCTGATATCATGTATTCTATCTGCTTATATGCTCGTTATCAGGCTGAACCCAAAGAATCGCATCTGACTGCTGTAAAGCGGATTTTCATATATCTGAAGGGTACTCCTAATCTAGGTCTATGGTACTCTAAAGACTCAGGGTTCGATCTAACAGCTTACTCTGATAGTGACTTTGTAGGATGTAAGATTGACAGGAAAAGCACCACTGGTGGTTGTCAACTACTAGGTGGAAAGTTGGTGAGTTGGACTAGTAAGAAACTTAATTCTTTGTCCACATCAACTGTTGAAGCTGAATATGTTGCAGCAGGAATATGTTGTGCTCAAGTCCTGTGGATGAGAAATCAACTTCAGGACTATGACATACAACTTTCCAAAATTCCTATCTACTGTAACAACACTTCAACAATCGCCATCGCTAACAATCATGTCTTACACTCCAAGACGAAGCACATTGAAGTGAGATATCACTTAATCAGAAATCACGTGATGAATGGTGATATTGAACTCCACTTTGTTCCTACTGAATATCAGCTCTATGATCTTTATAGCAAACCACTGGATGTAACACGTTTTAATATGCTCATCAGTGAACTAGGAATGTTAAATCCTGACGAATAAATTTTATCACGATATAACTATATTCAGTACTTCCAAAATCTATGTTCAACGTCTTCATACTGATGATTCTCTTCAGTTAAGCACTACTGAACTCTTAAACCTTATCGCATTAAATGTGATAAGAGGATTTTCCCAAAACAGTACTTGTCTTATAAGTACTCGTATTCCAAGAGATTTCCTCATTCACCAAAATAGGAATTGTCTCTCCTGAAAAGGTGGTTTTTGTGAGAAAAAGACAAACTTTTTTCATATTGACAGACATGTAACGAGATGTTTCCAGTTCCCCACTATGTGTGTCAGGCGCATGAAACATCTGTTTTCATTATTGCGTTAGCCGCTCTTTTCTCTCTCATCCATTTTCTCTCTCCCCACGAGGTATAAAAGCCTTTCTTGTATTCTTTTCACTCCTTACGCTCTCAAAATCTCTCAAAGCACTTAAGCAAGAAAAAGCAAGAATACTCAAGTTTTCACCAAGAACACACACTCATTCTTTTCACCAAGAATCAACGTAAGTGTTTTTAATTCTTATGTTCTTTCCACATTTTGAGTTGATTTCTTCCTAAATAACAACTCTAAATGCAATAAATGTTTTTCTTTAACCAAGATCACTCCGTTTGATCTGGGCAGAAACCCAAAATTTTCAAGGTTGATGTTAAAACAGTTTATATAGTTCTTCTTATTTCTTTTAAGAAAAACTATCAAAACTACTATTTTGAAATCTTTCATCAAATTAGAAGTTATGTTTTCTACCAAAAACACATTCTTTTTGTGAATTTTTGGTATCTAATCCACTCCTTAGTAAAAGGACTTCACCATTTTAAGTTGAACAAACCCTAATAAATGTTCAACATAAAATGAAGAAAACCTACATATTTTGGGTAAATTAATCATCCATTTGTGTTTGTTTTTATTTTAATTTTCTTATAGAATGGCTTCTGCTTCAAGTGGCTCTCTAGACACCCAACTCAACACCGAAGCAACCACCATCCCCATTGCTGCTGGAAGGCTCCCCATCGTACTGAAGCAATACGAAATCCAGTGGAAGCCCAACAATCATCTGGGCTTTTTGACCTTCCCAAGGGCAAAGAACACCTTCAGCCTGCCAGAGATTTCATGCTTTCTTGCCCACTGAAAAAAGCATTGACAATCAACCCAAAGCCCTCCAAAAGGTTGCTCTTACAGTTATGGTCTACTGCAATGGTCTCTCAGGAAACCAACTCCAAGGGCGAACTTCAGGACGTCATCAAATTCCAACTGTATGACGAGATTGTCACTTTTGGCATTGGCACTCTCCGCAAAGTCCTGGATATCAAGGCCAAGGTCAAATATCCTGCTATTCCTTCCAAAGCTGAACTGACAAAGTTCATGGACATCATTTGCTTCAGGTGGCCAGATAAGAAAGGCGTCATCACCTAGAACCCTTCCACAATCAAGAAGAATGGCCTTAGTGCTGCCTACTACTACATATGGACCACTTTTGGTCTATGTTTGATGGGGAAGATTGGAAGCACTGAGCAGTTCCCTACCACCACCCAGCAGATGGTCTTCTCTGCCATCCGCAACAGGAAGTTTGACTATGTCAGACTTATCTGGGATGACATGGTGGACAAAATCAAGAAACCCAGGCGACTGTTCAACATCCCCTACATCCGCTTCTTCTCTGCAATACTTGAGCTACACTTGCAGGAGAGGTATCCCACTGATGGGAGCTTCACAAACTACACCATTGGTGCAAAGGTACTTGATCAAGTACCTCCTAAGCCTGATGATGTACCTTTATCTGTAGTCCTGGTCCTTCATAAGGAAAAGGACTGAAGATCCCAGGAACGGCCCATGCCGCCTCCCACTGTAGGTATGTATTTTTTCATCTAATCCAAATCCCCTTCTTGTTCTTTGCATGCTATGTCAGTAGCTAACCCCTTACTGACTTCCGCAGCTGCAAAATCTTCATCGCTCCTGAAGCGACCCCTTTATCTGGATCCTCACCACCTTCTCCACCTCGACAAAAACGCGCCAAGACCAAGGCACAGAAGAAACAAAAGAGAGCTCCTACTGGTAAGAAATACTATATTACCCTCCCTAACTTGTTTAACAAACCATCCCCTTTATCTAACTCTTCTAAATACTCAGATGTTGTGGCTCCTTCAGCTGCTCCTACTACTAATGAACCTGAGGTTGTTCTTCTCGAACACTTAGAGAGTCAGGATAGAAATCAATTGGATGCCATCCATACCTCAGTTAATAAACTGTTAGTTGTAGATTTGTTATGTAAAAGTATAGAAAAAGTATGCAGAGTGGTATTTCCAGAAGTACTCCTAAGAAGTAAAGTCTGTGATCACAGAAGGCATCAGAGCTTCTGTCAGACTTATCAGAAGTCCTGCAAACAAGCTTCTATATCCGAAAGAGGCTCTTTCGGGCACCACAGAGGCTCTGAGATGCGTTGGTCATTTGCAAAGTTCAGACTTAGAAGTATTTCCAAATGATGGTTATCTACATGTGTAGATCACGTGACCATTGTGCAACTGACTTACTTTCAAAGCTCTTGATTGGGACACGTGTCAAGATCTGGAGAGAGTTAGTTAGGATTTGCACTTTTTACTTGTATAAATAGGAGTAGTCTTCTTCATTGTCTTGTGTGCTTCATTTTTCACTGTAATTGTTAAAATTCCTTTCAATTGAATTGGAAAATCTTTGAAGCTACATTTTGCTCATATCTACTCTTAATCATCCTCGATCTTCATCGTCCAAATTGAGTAAGATATCTTATTATTTTTAGAATTGTTATTGATTACTGTTTATCATCTTTCCGCTACATTTCATTTTATAAACGGTAATCAATTGCATTTGAGAATCAATTTCATCACATCTTCAATATGGGATCCAACAATTGGTATCAGAGCAGAATCGAATTGTTAATTCGATCGATTACTGCTTTTTGATATTGATTCTCGATTGTTTTGATCTTCTCCATCTTCCTAAATCTTTTCGTTTCCAAATTCTAAGTTTCTCAAAACTCCTTCAATGGCTTCCAATCCAAATAATTCATATTTGAGCATTGGTTCACAATCAAAACCACCTACTCTCATTCGCGAAGAATTCCAGCAATGGAAAATTCGTATAATAAGTTTTCTGGAAGGAATTCATCCACGAATCACCGAATATCTTCACAATCCACCATATTTATCCTAACTTCAAACCTTATATTATAAAAGGGAGTTTTATTAAAAGGTTTGCTAAATGGTTCTTAAGTGCTCAAACAACAAATTTTAATATAAGATATTAATTTGAACGCGTCGAGATATAAAATAAGATTTTATATAAGAATCATACCATAAAATGAGATTTTAAAAGGGTTCCATGGTTTATTGGATGCATGCAATAAGCATGAGACCATATTATCATATGTTTTAAAACTAGAGTATTAAAACATTCAAAAGACCCTTCATCAAAGCACAAGTCTATACCGTCCAACTATAAAAACATTCGCACTTCATTCGCATAAACTTGTTGGTTATGGTGAGTCACCTAACTACTAGTGTTATCTTTTGTTGGCCGAAGTGTATTCGCGATTCCTATAACAGTTATAAGCCGATTATACAAGTTTTTCCAATTGGATTACTTAATCGGAACTCTTTTCGTTGCATGGTGAGTCACCCAACCAAGAGAGGTCCGAGGCATAGATGAGATCGAATCATGTCTATTAACAAAAGTTGTTAGCGATCTCATAATGCTAAGAATTATATATTAGAATATAATTGATAATCGTTATCTACCTTGTTGGATTAAATAAATAGGATAATAGCGAGTCACTGGTCATTTATTTGTTTCGCAACTTAGATCTTAGACTTTAATAATTAATGTTTTAGAAACATAAAGGGTATTAATTATTAAAGATATAAATATTGAAAATGCTAAATTAATTTTGTTAATATTTTGTAGATGAAATCAAAACGCAACCTCATTCTTATTCACTATCTATCCCTTCACGATTTACGAGAAACCGTGACATTCGATGGAATTAATTTCCACGATTGGAATAATGCTTTGAAATCTTTTCTCAAGAATGATGAAAAATTATATGTCTTAAAAGTTCCTGTTCCTGAACAATGTGATGCTGAAGATGTGTCTGAAATCATAATGGAAACTGTCATCCCTGATCTTCAGAAGATCTTTGATACTGATGATGCATATAAGATGTATCGTCAAATGACTCAGATATACCAACAACTCATTATTAAATGCTTCAAACCTGTTGAAACATTGGATGCTGACAAGGTCGATGGGAGTTACACTGTGTGCTCTAAAAGACCCATGGTTCAGAACAAGGAAAAGTACAAAAGACGAAAAACCAAGAAAGCACCTAAAAATGGTTTTTGTTTCTATTGCGGAGAAACAGGACATTGGAAGAGGAATTGCTCCTCTTATCTCACTGAGTTGAGAAAGTCTGGTCAAACCAACAATCCAGGTATCTATCTGATAGAACTTATACTTTTCATATAACACTCGAGTACTTGATACTAAGTGTTAAATTGATATTTATAAATGTCCTACATGTGTTCAAGAAGAGTAAACGACTGAGAACAAACAAGTTGTAATGCCACACGAGCAAGGAAGCAAGAGTTGCAAACTAGCACTTTTGGAACTTATTATTTATGTTTTGAACATAATGACTTGTATTATAAAACTATAATTGTTTTGAACAATGTAATGTTTTAATTTAGTTTGACTAATTATATATCTCAGTTGTATGATTAGATAATTGATTATTTACTTAATCGTTTTTCATAACGATCATATTCATATTCTAAAATGATTATTCATATTTCGAGAATTAGATCTCTTAATAAGATTATGAAGTAATATCAATATTTGTCTAAACAACAATTCTCTAAGCAAAATCGTTAGACTCAAAATGTTTTGAATCTAAAATTATATATGACATTATTATTTTTTGTTATGCAAATAAGATAAACATATTCCAACTTCAAGGAAAGGATTCTTGAGGGCAAATAATTTTAGTTTATTTGACATATGTGAATCTTATTTATAATAGATAATTAATGCTATTTTCTCTAATTGGTAGAGAAAAAGAATTTTTGTTAGGAATAATATATAGCGATGTATTATGTTGTTAAAAAAGTAATGTCTAGATATAATACGAGATACCAATTGAACTTCATTAACAACTATATTTTATATGATAAAAGTGAAATTGTTGAAATGTTCAAAGTTATTTCAATATGAAGTTAATGAACTTTCCAGTAGGACCATCAAAAGACTTGGAAATAATAAAGGATGAACTGAATCTTATTAGATACGATTTGTTTTTCTAATAAGTAGCAATAATCCTCCTTTATCAATTTTGGATTATGCTTTAATCAACATCGCATGTATTTTGAATACAACACCAACTAAAAGTACATATTTGTAAAATACCCTAAAAGGTTGTTGATAGCGAAAAACCGTGCGTGCCACTATGTGGTCACAATTTCACCACAATGAGGATGCAAGTATACACCGACAAAGGGATCGCTATAAGTAATAAAGTGATAGTATACCAAATGTTCGTTTCCACAGGGACTGAGATTTTATAGAAAACTTGAGACTTTCATGAACTTCTAGTGCTTGACGGGTTTTGATGTAAAAAGTGGGTTTGATGGTGAAAATGCTAAAAATGACAACTATTGACTTATAAAGAAGGAAGAGGGTGTGGATGTAAGTTTTTACTTTAAAACATAGTATAACACGAGTTTAGAAACTTCACGTTATGGGGATAATTATAAAAACACAAATCTCTCGAAACTATGTTTTTACAAAACATACCGTGAAGTTGCTACGAAGTCGTCGTTATTCCAAATCGTAAGATTACCGGTTTTTATAAGTAGATTAAAATAAATCTCGTTCCACCGAGTACGGGGATTTATACCCAAGTCTCCTTGTGATATAAATCCCGACCGGCTTACTGAACCTTAACAAACCATGCAGAACCCGGATCTCTGCGTCATTATCAAAGGCCCTCTCGAGCTCTTTGTGCATTATCCAAACCGTATTTGGGACCCGCCGATCTCTGGATCTGAGGTCTAACACGACACATCAAAATGGCCGGTTTATCAGTATCGAAATTTCGCATCGGTTTAAATAACTAATCTTAATATTTGGAAATAACGACAACACCCAAGTGCTGTCTACGCAGTTTTAAAATAAACTCACACCCACACCCATTAAAAGGTTTAGCCTAAAATAAAAGACATAACAAGATTAGATTTATAAACTAACTTCATGATAATTAAATACGGAATAAAAAGGTACAGTACGAGAAATAAAATAAAGCAGTTAACAATTATAACTAGAAAGCATATAAAGAGTTAACTAAAATTAAGCAGTAAATAAAAAGTAGAGAAAGAAAAACAGATAAGCTCCTAAAATGGAGCCTGAGGAGCGAAAAAAGAAAGAAAGGAGAGAAGCAGTAGCAAAAGCTTCTGGTGTGTCCTTCAAATGTATGGATGAGGCTCTTTATAAATAAACACATAACCCATGGATATTATCCATGGGTATTTTTGCCAACCAATAAGAACCCTTCCATATCCTTTCAGCAATCATTCTTTCAATATTTCCTCACATGGCCTAGTGGGCCAAGTTGCTGCCTTCTCGTCTCTTTTATCCTCCAAAAGCCAAGTAACAAATGTTCCCCTCAGTGGTGACACAGTGGGGACTGCTGTGTAGTCGTTTCTGAATCTCGAGCTGTTGGAGAGCTTTTTGGACTGCTTTCGGGATTTGGACTGATTTGCTGAGCTTTGAGGCCGTTATTCATCAAACTTGATCTTTTGTGTTTATTAAAACCTTTTCAAAACATTTTAGTCCAAAGAGAAAGAAAGAGAACAAAGTGGGTATAAAAATATATATAAAACGAGGTTATTTAACACTAAATAACTCTCAAATTAGAGAGTTATCACACCCCCAAACTTGAGATGTTACTTGGCCTCAAGTGATAAAAATAAAAACGATAAAAGAAAAGAAAAGAAAAGAAAACTTACAACCGGGCTATTGACGTTTTATCTAACCGAGTGGTGTTTCGTACTCCTCCTTGAATCTTAGAACTCAACGAATAAATCGGCGGGTCTTCTTTGGGTTACTGTATATGGTTTCATCATTTTCGTCCCTCCCAAACTTGTCTTTTGTCCGAAAAAGTTCTTTGAGATTTTATGTCGTCTTTGGTTCGGGTTCTCGGTCACATTTATTCGGATCGCATAATGGTTTTTGATTTGTTTGGTTTAAACAACATTATGCCTTTTGACTTATATATACATTTATGAGTCTCTCAATTTTACGAAGACTTTTTTTTATTTTTTTATTTTTATTTTTATTTTTTTATATATATATTTTTTTATATATATATAGAAAACTATGGTAACGAGGGTGGTGTTTGGAACAAGACAACGTAAAAACTATGGTAACGAGGGTGGTGTTTGGAACAAGACAACGTAACGTTCACCCCCAAACTTTGAACCGGACAATGCCCTCATTGGCTAATTTGTGGCTTTTGGGAACAACGGTATGTGTATAGGTTCGGAAACGACGGCCTGCGTCCTTTTTACCTGTTGAGTTCGGAGATTCAAGAATCGTACAAAACCTGAAATTATGCACACGTAGATAAAACCAAAAGATAGTCAATACCCATAACATCCAAAGTCATACAAACACTAAGCATCCGATATGTACATCCCAAAAAAAACGGATTAGTGTTTTGTAACAAAATAAGCAAAAGATACCCAAAAGATGACATCAAAAGAGAGAATGTTTTTCAAGGTATCAACAAACCCAAAAGTGATCAAGCATCTGAATTTGGCCCAAAGTAAGAGATGGGCCCAAAGGCAGGGGACTGTTCTGGATTGCTTGTGCCTGCTTGTGGTGCCACTGTGGTGACCGGATCTGTAGTCTGCATGGTAGTGGCCGGTCCTCTCGGTATGGGCATGCGAACCTGCGGACGTGTCAAATCCTCCGGGAAGCGTATCGGAAGGTGTGCAGCCAAGAATGTATCATCTCTAGCTAGCTGTCGTCGGCGGGCACGAGTCCAATCACGTACAAATACCCAAAAGTCTTCCGTTCTCCTTTCCAAAAGTCCCAACCTTGTTGCAAACTGCTGTTGGTTAGCCAAAATCTATTTTTGAGTATTAAAGACCTCGTCTAACCTTGTGTTATTTTCCAAAATGGCGTGCGTCAACAACTCTACCCACGTTTCGGTACCGTACCCGGCGGGCGGATGATACACCGAGGGTCCCGGTCCTCCCGTGGCAGCAGCGGCGAAAGTGGCGGCGGCGGAGGATGCAGCCGCGGTGGTTGATTGTGCGGCAGCAGCGGCAGCTACTGCGGTGGCTGCCCGGGCTGCTGTTTTGGCGGCAGCGGCGGCGGTTGCCGCGGTGTCTGCTTCTGTGGCTGGTTCGGCAGCGTGCTCGGGGGGTGTTCTGGCCGGATCTGCGGCTGTCCGGGCTGCTGTCGGTTGTGCCGCGGAGTGTCCTTCGGATGGTGTGGTCGTGCGCGGTCGACGGGTGACGGATGTCTTATTTATCTTTGACTTTCCGATCGTTATCTGATCCGTCATTCGAAATTCCACTCCCGCGTCTTTGAACATCCGTGTTAGCAAACCTGGAAACACCAAACAAGAACCAACTCTTTTGGAAACATCCAAAATAGATTCACGAGCGATTGCTCCGACATCTATTGGAAGTTCCCGCAAGATACAATACAATAAAGAGCAACGGTCATGCGATATAGAATTATCATGCCCCGTTGGGTTGATGTTGTGCTTCAAATATTGGAACCAAAGAGCCGCCTCAAGGTTTAAATCATGTGTGTAAAGGAATTGACGGCTATGCTCAAAGCTCCATCCACGCCCCGGTAAGACTAGAGCCGAAAGGATTTGGTCGTCCGTGACGTCCGCAAACCCATGGGTTATTTGATTATAAGAGCACACGAAAGGTGGGTTGAGACCTAGTGCTATGTTTAAAGCGGCACCCGACCAATCGATTTGTTTCCCACGTACCTCGACGACGGTGTTCGGCGAAGAACCGACCCTTGCATAAAATTCCTTAAGTGCGGTTTCATTAACGGTGCACTCCTCGGGTATCATATCGGTCCAATGATGGGCCGCAAGATGATGTGGTATATGTGTATAGGTGGGGAAAAGTCTACGATCAAAAGGACGCTCCATGAGTATTCGGTTGTTAGCTAACAACCGGAGCTTTTCTTCGTAGCTAGCCGCGAACGGGATGCCCTCTTTTTTCGTTGCGGTTGGGTAAACTCCGAATCTTGATCAAGATCGAAATCCGGGTCTTCATCGGTCTCAACCGCGGGTGCTTTTCCCTCTCTACGTGTGCTTTTCCGCGTCTGGGGTGTCTGCAAAATAGTATCAGTCTGAGAAACCCCGGGACCCAATTTGGCTCCTGTTGAAGCTATCCCCTCAGTGTCACCACTAAGGGGATTTTCAGGGTGAGAAGTCTGTACCCCACCCAGATTCTGCATTCCTCCAAAATTTATACCCGAAACCGACACCTCAGTGGATGGTCGTTGTCCGTCATCACCAAACAAAATGAAATCATCATCCCATCTCTCTCCTTCGGAATCACCCATGAGATTTATATCGATCCCCAAAGGGCCGCTAGGTGATCCGGAAGGAGGTCTTGTTTGTATCCCATGCAACGGATTAACCAAATCTGTGTTTGGGCTGGATACGGTCGTTATGATAGGGGATGTGGTGGTTAAGACGGCTGTATTCGTAAAAATCGTCGTTTGGACCAAAATTTCCGGTATTTGGAGTTGCATGCTACTCTCGATTCCGACCGAAAAAGGCATGGTCGGAATCACAAGGGAAGTTGTGTTTACCTGAGGGAGAGGACTGAGAATGTCACCAAGCAGACCTGTGTTTTGGTCCGCCGCGAGACCCGCGATGGCTCGAGTGTAAGATGGGTCTTCGGATTGCGTCGGCCCCGTAGATGAGGACAAACCTCCGGCTAGTCTTGATGATCGTCGAAGTATAGGAGCATTGACTGGAATAGAAGTTTTTTTAGGGAGTGACGATGTACCCGCCGGGGCTAGGGTTACCCGGATTTCGCCGGAGATGGTGGCGGTAGCGGCGGTGGCCATGGATGTGTGTGCGGCGAGGAGAGAGGCAGCGGTGGTGGTGCATTCGCCGTGGGTGAGAGGAGTGGATGCGGTGGGTGGTGGCTGTGTCACCGGAGTTCGCACCACGGCGTCCTCGCCGGTGCGACGTGCGAAGGCGGCGTGGACAGAGGGTGCAGGGGTCGGCCGCCGTGCCGTGCCCTTGGTGCGCGCCATGGTGGTGGTTGGTTTGACTGGTTGCCGGTGGTAAAAGGAGGTGGCCGGCGGTGGTTAAAGAGGTGGTCGGTGGTGGGGGTTTTTGTTAGGGATGGTGGTGGTGGTTTGCGTAAAGGGAGAGAGAGAAGAACTGAAAAGTTTGTTTCTGTTGCTTTCTTTTTGATGAAAGAGACAGATTTTAAAAAATTTTACAAAACAACCCTCCAACTTGAAAGCAATTATCACTTTGGCTTCTTTTTCTTTATTCATGAAATAGCTACGGATTTCAAAGGGGTTCTATTTTACTGCAAAAAATTTTGAGATCCATTCATGCATCTCAATGATTGCTTAAAATTTTCATGTCAGTAAAAAGATAAAACCTTATCCTTTAACAGAATTCTCATCCCTCTCTCTCTCTTTTTATTTTTTTATTTTTTATTATTATTATTATTATTTTTTTAACAAATATGAAAATATTTACAAAGATAAAAACCAAAGGATTTATTTACAAACCTTCTCGTATTTTTCGGGTGTTGCTTAGATTGCCGTTTTAGGCATTCCCTCGGGGAGAAAATGCTTAACCCGGTGTCCGTTTACCCTAAAAATACTCCCATCTTGCGGATTCACAAGATCAACTGTTCCAAAATTTCCAACATCTGCGATTGTGAACGGGCCTGACCATCGTGACTTTAACTTACCAGGAAACAACTTTAGTCGTGAGTTAAAGAGAACTTGTTGATCTTTTTCAAAAGTTCGATTGATGATTCTACGATCGTGCCAAAATTTAGTTTTTTCTTTGTAAATTTTAGCGTTCTCATAAGCATGAAATCTCAGTTCTTCTAACTCACACAACTGAAGTTTCCTTTTCTCTCCCACTGCATTCTCACTGAAATTCAGTTCTTTTGTTGCCCAAAAAGCTTTATACTCAAGTTCCAACAGTATGTGACATGCTTTACCAAAAACCAGTCTATATGGTGACATTCCCAATGGTGTTTTATAAGCAGTTCGGTATGCCCAGACTGCGTCATCCAACTTAAGAGACCAATCTTTCCTATCGGGTTTGACAACTTTTTCAAGAATCGATTTAATTTCCCGATTTGAAAGTTCGGCAAGACCATTTGTTTGTGGATGGTATGCCGTTGAGATCTTATGTCGGATGTTATACTTTTCAAGAACAGTACTTAACATTCTGTTTACAAAATGAGTTCCCTCGTCGCTAATTAAAGCGCGGGGTGTTCCAAAACGTGAAAAGATGTTCTTTTGTAAAAAATTAATTACTGTCTTGGCATCGTTTCTTGGACATGTCGTTGCTTCCACCCACTTGGAGACATAATCAACGGCCACTAAGATAAACTGATTATTGAAAGACATAGGGAATGGTCCCATGAAATCTATGCCCCAAACGTCAAAGAGTTCCACTTCCAAAATATTGTTTAACGGCATTTCATTTCGTTGGGACAAATTTCCCGTTCTTTGGCATGCATCACAACTTTTAACAAACTCGAAAGCATCTTTGAAAAGTGTAGGCCAAAAGAATCCACTTTGTAAAACTTTTGCTGCCGTACGTTGGCCACCAAAATGGCCACCATACGGAGAGTCATGAGAGGCTCTCAGCAGGTTTTTCATCTCAAAATTCGGGACACACCTTCTCACCATTTGATCTGCTCCAATTTTAAAAAGAGAAGGATCGTCCCAAAAATACTGTTTGCAATCATACAAAAACTTTTTCAACCTTTGTCCATTTAAACCATACGGCTTATGCCCACTAGCTAGGTAGTTTGCTATATCCGCGTACCATGGAACATTTGATTCAAAATGGTGTTGAATTGACAAAACATGCTCATCGGGAAAAAATTCTTTTATTGCATGATTACCCCTAGTTGACACTATTCCCTCAATCCTCGAAAGGTGGTCGGCTACTTGATTATCAGTTCCTTTTCTATCAATTACCTCTATATTAAACTCTTGCAAAAGCAGGACCCATCTAATAAGTCTTGGTTTTGCATCAGTTTTATTAAAAAGATATTTGATAGCCGAATGATCTGTATGAACAATGACTTTTGTACCTATCAAGTATGAACGGAATCTGTCAAAAGCAAATACTACAGCAAGTAGCTCTTTTTCGGTTGTTGTGTAATTCAACTGAGCATCAATCAGAGTCTTACTTGCGTAGTAAATGGGGTGAAAGATTTTATTAACTTTTTGTCCCAAGACGGCACCTACCGCCCAATCACTGGCATCACACATTACCTCAAAAGGTAAGGCCCAGTTAGGAGCAATGACAATAGGTGCCGTAACAAGTGCTTTTTTCAAAGTCTCAAAAGCTTTTGTACACTCTGAAGTGAAGTCAAAAGGCTGGTCAACATGGAGTAAATTACAGAGCGGTTTTGAAATTTTTGAAAAATCCTTTATGAACCGTCTGTAAAATCCTGCATGTCCCAGAAAGCTTCTAATGCCTTTAACCGTGCTAGGCTCGGGTAATTGCATTATTACTTCTATTTTAGCCTTATCCACTTCCAAACCTCTTTTAGAAACCAAGTGACCTAAAACAATTCCCTCTTGTACCATAAAATGACACTTTTCCCAATTTAGAATCAGATCATGTGTCTCGCAACGTTCCAAACTCTTTTTAAGATTTTCAAGACAATTTTCAAACGATGTGCCAATAACTGAAAAATCATCCATGAAAACTTCCATGGTATCTTCAATCATGTCTGAAAAAATTGACATCATACACCTTTGAAATGTTGCGGGAGCGTTACACAAACCAAATGGCATTCACCGAAAAGCGAAAGTTCCGAAGGGACAAGTGAAGGTGGTCTTCTCTTGATCTTCGGGTGCAATGTGAATTTGGTTGTAACCTGAATATCCGTCCAAAAAGCAATAAAATTCCTTTCCGGCTAAACGATCTAGCATCTGATCTATGAAGGGCAAAGGGAAATGGTCCTTTTTGGTGGCTAGGTTCAACTGCCTATAGTCCATACAAATTCTCCACCGGTCACGGTTCTGGTTGAGATAGGTTCATTTTTCTCGTTGGTGATTACCGTGGTACCACCTTTCTTTGGTACACATTGTACCGGGCTTACCCAACCGCTACTAGAAATGGGGTATATAATACCCGCATCTAGCCACTTAAGGATTTCTTTTTTAACGACCTCTTTCATGATGGGATTTAGTCGTCTTTGTGGTTGCACTTTGCCAATGCTATTTTCTTCCAAAATTATCTTCTGTTGACAAAGTGTCGGGCTTATTCCTCTAATGTCTGCTATTGTCCACCCAATGGCTTTCTTTTGGTTTTGTAACAGTTTAATTAATTTCTCTTCCTGTTCACAACTTAAGTTAGAGGATATAATTACAGGCAATTTATCTTCCTCCATGAGATAAGCATACTTAAGGTGTGATGGTAGAGGTTTCAAGTCCAAATCGGGTGCCTTAACTATGGATGGTGGTTGGACAGATCTTTCACTAAAATCCAACTGTTCAAAAACAGCTAACACTTCAACCTCTGTGTTTTCAAGTTCTGTATTTTCAAAATTATCAGCACAGTTCACCTCTGTGGTGAGATTGTCACCACTGAGGGGACAGCTGATTGAGTTTATTTCCAAATCATCACTTGAAGTATAAATGGCAGAACAATCCTCAAAGTTCCCATTATACTTAAGTGTTTTGAACAGGTTGAAGGTTACCTGTTGGTCGTTGACCCTCATGGTTAGCTCGCCTTTCTGTACGTCAATCAAGGCTCTTCCTGTTGCAAGAAATGGTCGTCCTACAATGATGGGACAACTCCTATCGGCTTCAAAGTCCAACACTAAAAAGTCAGCCGGAAAGATAAATGTATCGACTTGGACTAAAATATCCTCAATCTTACCCTTCGGATAAACAATGGATCTATCGGCTAATTGTAAAGTTACGGTCGTTGGCCGAACTTCACCAATTTCCAATTTATTGAAAACTGACAAGGGCATGAGATTCACACTTGCCCCCAAGTCACAAAGAGCATGTCCGACTTCCTTCCCTCCAATGGAACACGGGATGGTGAAACTTCCCGGGTCTTTGAGTTTTGGAGGGATCTTACAAGTGAGAAGTGCACTACATTCTTTTGTTAAACCCACAGTTTCAAATTCGCTCAATCTCCTTTTCTTATTAAGAATGTCTTTCAAAAATTTAACATAATTTGGCATTTGCTCGAGAGCTTCTACCAAATGTATGTTAATATGGAGCTGTTTAAAGATGTCCAAAAACTTCTTAAACTGAGTATCCATATTTTTGGCTTTCAATCTTTGAGGAAAAGGTAATTCTCTCAGATCCACTACTGGTTGATTTGACTTTTGAACAGTTTGGACTGGAGTTTCAGCAGCATTTGAACTGGGCAAAGCTGCTGTTTTGGGGACAAACTCTGGCTCCTGTGGGGTCTCAACAATTGAAAACAATCCTGGAAAGTTTTCTTTATCAAATGCATGCCTTGTTTCAGTGTGACATGGTTGTTCCGTTGACATTATCTCGGGTCCAATTTCAACGATCGTCACTGCCTTAACATGTTCCTTACCCTTAGGGGTTTCTGTGTCACTTGGCAGTGCCAGGTGGCCTGCGTCTTAATTCATTTGCAAATTGTCCCAGCTGGGTTTCAAAGCCTCTCAAAGTTGCATTGGTTTGATTTATAAAACCTTTTAGCAAAGATTCAATTGAACCATTTCTATCCGATGCATTTTGAGACCTTTGTTGGTGCATTTGTGAGGATTGCCCACCTTGAAAATTTTGAGGTGCACCTTGATGAAATCCCGGGGGATTTTGTTGGTTATGAAAATGACTTGCCCCGGGGGGCTGAAGTCCTGGAGTTTTGTATGAAAGATGCGGATGATTTCTCCAGTTTGAGTTGTATGTTGGTGAAAACGGGCTGTTTTTAGAATAGTTTCCAACAAAGTTTACTGCTGCTGGGTTGTTCGGACAATTTTCATAAGTATGATTATTACCGCAAAATACGCACATTTCTTTTTCAGAAGATGTCACAGCTTGTACTTGGTTTATCTCATTAATATTCAAATTGTTTTTCACCAAGTTGGTTAAAGCCAAAATTTGTGCGTTTAATGTGGTAATGGCATCATTCTCATTAATTTCCGATGGTCTTTTAGGTGCCAAAGCGCGTGGGTTTGACCAATCAGTGTTGTTTCTGGCAATCTTTTCCAAAATGTCAACAGTTTCAGTATATGTTTTTGAAAGAAAAGCACCACCCGCTGTTGCATCTAAATTACCTTTTGCAGCAAAAGTAAGATTGTTATAAAACGTTTCCATTTGGATGCAATGGGGAATTCCATGGTGAGGACATCTCCTAAGTAATTCTTTAAATCTCTCCCATGCATCCGAGACTGCCTCATCCTCATACTGTTGAAACATCAAAATTTCATTTCTGAATTTAACATTTCTTGTTGGCGGGTAATATTTTTTTAAAAACTTTTCCGCCAAACTTGTCCAACTGTTGATTGAATGAGGTGGTTGGGAATTTAACCAAACCTTAGCTTGATCCTTTAATGTGTAAGAAAAAAGTGTCAAACGTAAGTGTTCGGTTGTTATCCCGCGAATACGAAAATGATCCGTCATTTCTAAAAAAGATTTTAAATGAGAGTGCGGATCTTCTGATGCCAACCCCACAAATTGACCCATAGCCGATATCATTTGGAACATTACCGGCTTTGGTTCAAAATGTACTGTTGCATCCACGGGTGGTTTCAAAATACCTGACTGTAATTGTCCAAATTCGGGTAGTGCATAGTCACGTATTCCTCTTTCCTTGTTATCGGCGATGGTTATGGTGGTTTCCTCTTGTGGTGGTGGGTTTCCAGCCATGTTTCGGTTACGACCAGTTCTACCTCGACGACGTCTTTTGACAGTACGTTCTATCTCCGGATCGAGAGGTAAAAGTTCACCGTGTTGTAGCCGTGGCATACAACGTGAAAAGTGCTATTTAACAAAAACAAGCAACTCAGGCTCGAATGAAATATCTCAGAGTTTAAAATTAAAGCCAAGTCCCCGGCAACGGCGCCAAAAACTTGATAGCGAAAAACCGTGCGTGCCACTATGTGGTCACAATTTCACCACAATGAGGATGCAAGTATACACCGACAAAGGGATCGCTATAAGTAATAAAGTGATAGTATACCAAATGTTCGTTTCCACAGGGACTGAGATTTTATAGAAAACTTGAGACTTCCATGAACTTCTAGTGCTTGACGGGTTTTGATGTAAAAAGTGGGTTTGATGGTGAAAATGCTAAAAATGACAACTATTGACTTATAAAGAAGGAAGAGGGTGTGGATGTAAGTTTTTACTTTAAAACATAGTATAACACGAGTTTAGAAACTTCACGTTATGGGGATAATTATAAAAACACAAATCTCTCGAAACTATGTTTTTACAAAACATACCGTGAAGTTGCTACGAAGTCGTCGTTATTCCAAATCGTAAGATTACCGGTTTTTATAAGTAGATTAAAATAAATCTCGTTCCACCGAGTATGGGGATTTATACCCAAGTCTCCTTGTGATATAAATCCCGACCGGCTTACTGAACCTTAACAAACCATGCAGAACCCGCATCTCTGCGTGATTATCAAAGGCCCTCTCGAGCTCTTTGTGCATTATCCAAACCGTATTTCGGACCCGCCCATCTCTGGATCTGAGGTCTAACACGACACATCAAAATGGCCGGTTTATCAGTATCGAAATTTCGCATCGGTTTAAATAACTAATCTTAATATTTGGAAATAACGACAACACCCAAGTGCTGTCTACGCAGTTTTAAAATAAACTCACACCCACACCCATTAAAGGGTTTAGCCTAAAATAAAGACATAACAAGATTAGATTTATAAACTAACTTCATGATAATTAAATACGGAATAAAAAGGTACAGTACGAGAAATAAAATAAAGCAGTTAACAATTATAACTAGAAAGCATATAAAGAGTTAACTAAAATTAAGCAGTAAATAAAAAGCAGAGAAAGAAAAACAGATAAGCTCCTAAAATGGAGCCTGGGGAGCGAAAAAAGAAAGAAAGGAGAGAAGCAGTAGCAAAAGCTTCTGGTGTGTCCTTCAAATGTATGGATGAGGATCTTTATAAATAAACACATAACCCATGGATATTATCCATGGGTATTTTTGCCAACCAATAAGAACCCTTCCATATCCTTTCAGCAATCATTCTTTCAATATTTCCTCACATGGCCTAGTGGGCCAAGTTGCTGCCTTCTCGTCTCTTTTATCCTCCAAAAGCCAAGTAACAAATGTTCCCCTCAGTGGTGACACAGAGGGGACTGCTGTGTAGTCGTTTCTGAATCTCGAGCTGCTGGAGAGCTTTTTGGACTGCTTTCGGGATTTGGACTGATTTGCTGAGCTTTGAGGCCGTTATTCATCAAACTTGATCTTTTGTGTTTATTAAAACCTTTTCAAAACATTTTAGTCCAAAGAGAAAGAAAGAGAACAAAGTGGGTATAAAAATATATATAAAACGAGGTTATTTAACACTAAATAACTCTCAAATTAGAGAGTTATCAGTTGTTTAGGTTATTGCTTATACAAACTCACTAAGTGTAACATCCCATTTTTTCCGAAAACATGCATTTAACAAAAGTAACCATAATTCTCAAATCAAGCGGAAGCTCGTCCAATTTACATTCAAAACAAACTAGTTTGAAACTTTAACCCATAAACCACCTCGAATCTTAACGATAAAAGTTTACGAAAATTAGTAGAAGTCTAGTTTTAAAAAGAGAAAACATAAAAGAGTCCATCATCAGTGCAACACGCGTCCCCTCCACTATCTTGACTGAACTACAAACCCGGAGCCTCAAACGGTGGCCTTCTCCTTTCCCTTACGGGAAGTACCTGCCACTAAAAGATTAAACAACAACGGGGTAAGCATTAAAGCTTAGTGAGCACACACATAACTACTTACTATCATGCTTACACAATCATTCCACATAGCAATCGAAACATGCAAACTCCAACCTTCCTTACGGTGCGTTACCATAAGGAAAGACATATGACACTGGTACCAGGCCTCTCCAAATTCCCTAGGGGTATCGCTACCACCATAGGTACTCTCCAAACGTCCCCGAAGGAACAAATAACACAATTACACATGTAAACATAACCATGCACACATAACATTAAGAGTTAAGTGAGGTACTCACCTGACAAGCCGATTAGCAAGCTCTCCTAACTAGCACGACAATCACTTCGTGTCACCTATCCATAGCACATACACATATACATCAATAATACCCAAAACGGGTCCTTAAACTAACACCCGACTCTCCAACGTGAAATGGCCAAGCTATCCTCGACCAAATTCCACGAAACTTCACATAACGTCTAATTACATAAGCCCTTAGGGGTACATAAGCTAAAGAACCCCAAACGAAGCCATTTCGGAAAACTCGAAAATCAATCCAGTGGTATCGGCGGGTTACCCCGCGGGTTACTACCCGCGGCTTACCCGCGGACGCCTAGAAATCGTTCCCAAGCCGCGGGTTGCGACTTCTGCCAAGGGTTTTCAACCCAAAACTCCAAATTCGACCACAACACTTCAAAGATACATTTTTACATCAACTAGGGTCGAAAACTCACGTTTATGAGCAACAAATTCTACCAAAAACATGCCAATTGATGGCCATTCAATTAACAACTTCCATCCAAACCTTAACCCTTGACACAACAACTACTAAACATCAATTGACATCAAACCATGCATAGAAATCTTACCTGAGGCGTAATTAGCACGATTGCTACTCCAATTGCGTAATCACAACCTCCAATTTGAACTCCTTGCTTCAAAACCCTAGTCGCCTCTTTCTCTCCTCTCGTACGTACTCTGGAAACTGCCTAGAGAAACTGAGGGTTTCTCTCTTTTCTATACTCTCCACCCTCCCCTTGCACTTACACAAGAATACACTTCAGCCCCTCAACTCCTATAAACATGACAGTTAATCAAACAAACCATCTAACCAAATTACAAAGGAAAAAGTGAAAACGGGTGTTACACTAAGGATAATATCTCTTATTACTCTAAAAGTCAAGTTTTTAAAAAGAAAGCTTCTAATGGATAAAGCGAGTGGGAGACATATGGAACTTGAAGTAGATCAAGAACCACAGCCTGATGTAGCAAAAGTTCGCACTAGTTATCAACAAGATATTGTTGAACATGAATAATAGTTATTCAGAAACACAAATTGTTCGCAAATCTGGTAAATTTGTCAAACCCCGAGAAATATGGATTTAAAGTTGACAAATGTTTTCTGATCGTTTCTCATGAAACCCATCAGTTACCCGAATGCTATGTCATATTTCGAATCGACAAATGACTTGGAGTCACGAATAATGAGACGAAATCCATGTATGATAATCAAGTATGGGCTTGATTGATCTTCCTACAAAGAGTAAGACTTAAAGGAGTAAGTAATTCTTTCGAAAAGAATACTAACATGGAAGAAATAAATACACACATGATTAGATAATCTGGATATACTTTACCATAAATGCATATTATGATTATGAGATATGGCAAATAGATTTTCAAGAAAAACGCTTCTCTTAATAGACACCTTCTTGAATATGTCTATACAGTTTAGCCTAGAGGTTTTCTTAATCTAAGATATCCTAATAAAAGTGTATAAGCTTTAGTAATCCATTTATGGGTTAAAAGCAAACATCTCAAATAGAATTTTCGTTTTTCATAAGTAAATCACATTGTATGATTTCATTGAAAACTTAGAATGACAATTGTGTTCACAAGAAACAAGTGGGAGCATGGTGACATTCCTAATCTTGTATGTATAAGACATACTTAATCATACGGAATCACATTTCGACTATGCAAGATTTTTGATCTTGACTTGATAAGTAATTCTAAAATGAAAGACTTAGGAAATACAAAGCACATTCTTAGAAAGTAAAATCTGTAGAGATAGATCCGATTGGATGTTAAGTCTTAATACATACTATGACTAGATCTTGAAAGAGATCAAGATACCAGACACTTAGAGAATATTCTTGTTAAAGTCAAATGGCATTATTTTTAGCTCGTCTCAAAATCCTAGCATAAAGATTAAGCTAATTAGAATGGATGATATTCTATTCACCTCGCAAATAGAATCCATTAAGCCATGATATGCATAAGATCAGATGTATTATAATACTTCAAGCGTTAGCAATGACACCAGTAGTGAATATGTGAAGGTCATTAGATGACTATGAAGAACATTACAAAAGTACTTACGAAGAACTAGATAATGATCAGATAATTATAAACTAAAATTGCGTTGTGACTTCATTATGAATGAAGAATAAGTTTTATTGGAATGAGCTCCAAGTAAAACAAAGTTATACAATCTACAAAGTAAGAATACATTGCTACTTTGGAAGACTGCAATTTAATATGATTGAATGAATGAGTTCATTATATATTAGGCTGAGTCCATCCATTCAAGGATCACCTAGAAATTTTATGTGACATCAAGAGTATACTTACGCTAGCTAAGGACTCGAAGTCGCATCTGTAAGACAATAATATCATCTAGAAATTTATCTATACTTGGAATAAAGATAAATGTATTCGCAAAATTCATACAAATCAAAATTAAGTTGAAACCATTCTCAAAGCCCTTCCGGAGGCTTAATACGAATGGTCGTACTTGAGCAATAGGACTTCGATATTCTAGAAATGGGATTTGATTTGGATTTAGTATTTGGATATTAGAACATTATAGCAACAACTATTATATGGTTTAGATATATTGGGATATGATCTATTCAATAATACTTGCTGTGTTCTATATTAACATGTTTAATCCATGAATAATCAAGTTATTCTAAAAGGTCCATAGTCGATCATATTTGTGGGAACAAATATGAAGTAAGACTAATGTGAATTGGATTGGTTGACTATCATAAGATGATAGTAGGCAAAGGGTTGCAACCAAGATTCATAGGTACTTGCTAAGGAACAAGTATTGGACATGACTCGCTTCAAGATCATTGCATGAATCGCTATCATGAATGATACTTGATAAAAGGTACTATATTTGTATCCTTAGACCTTCGATGCATATTTGGGACTTGAGGATGGGGAATGCTATACTTTGATATGGTCTAATGTTGTTCTTTGACCAGGCAGTTATAAGGACCATTATTGGGTGTAGTGTAAACTATCCAAGAGGCGTATGTAGTCTGAAGGGATTTGTTCCTCTTATTCGTCGAGAGTTAGACATTTAAGGCCTGAATAAAAGTTGAACACTGAATGAGATTGATTGCGATCCGTATCTCATGTTCAACGTGATGTCTGAAACAAAGGGATAACTGATAACTTACCTTATACATCAATTGTAGCTTTGAGCTAAAGGGAATTGGATGTTGATGAATGGCACCTTGTTGTGTGTTATTAGGGGCAGTAATGCGTTGCTAGACGTTGACCACTGTCTATATCAATACACATTGAGCCTTGTGCAAGTGGGAGATTGAATGATCCTTATGCTCAAGATTCATTGTGTAATGATATTTACTGATAACATATGATCCTATAGGGTCACACCGAAAAGCAAGTAGACACTAATTGATTATTTATTAGAATTTGATTACTAATAAATATTGTCAACTCTTTTATATAATTGGAGAATTATTATTTTATGGAAATAATAACATCAAGAGAGAAATCAACTAATAACACATACGGTATGTTTTATATGTTGTGTATATACTATCAGTTCTTGTATTAAAGTAGAGATATATTATTTTATGAAAATAATATTTTAGAGAATATAACTAGTTATTTAATCATATAGTATGATTAAATAGTTATGTATTAATTATATAAAGAGTACAAATCACAAAATTGGCTTGTAATTTTACTTTCTATATATCATAATTAATTGAAGAGGAAAAGATAGAGTTGGTGGATATCTTATGACAACTCCATACTTCTCTTGCACTAAGTATGCATACAAGACATCGTAGCTGTAAGAAAGTATGGAGCATGACATACTTAAGTGAATATACATAAAAGTGTGTAATGACTCCTCTTAGACTTCACTTGATCATCCAAAATCACTAGTTTTCATCTTCTTTTTCCTCTCATCTTTGTTCTTGTGACGAACATCAAATTTTGAAGAAAATACAAGTATATCTCCTTAAGAACTAATTGATATTAGTTCTTAATGGCTTAAGAAGCTTGTTTACAAGAGAGGACTAGCATCCAGGGTGTCTAAAACTTGTTGGTGGATACATATAGAGGAATTCTATTTTGGATTCTTGCCATCTACATCAACACCCCAAAACCGAGAGGGTTCAAAGTCTACAAAGGTTGTATCTCTTTATATCTCATTTAGATGTTTCAATCTTTCCATAGTTTTGCAAGATGATCCTTGGTGGGAAATAAAATGTTCATTGTTATACATTATTTATAAAATGCTTCCGTTGTCTTTATTAACTCTTTGGAAACTTATTTTGTATAAAATCCCAACACATTTAGATCAGGCCCATCCGGCACCTAGCAATAGCTCCCAAGGGACGTAGTCCTGAGGTACCCCCAAATGACTGGTCAGGCCAAATGGTAAACACTCCCAAGGAACATGCAGTTCCAAGGTAACCAGTGTCCTTAATGCAACACATCTATCAACAACAATTCATATATTACCATTTTAAGCATGCTTAAACGTGATTAGCGTTTCATATCAATTCATATCGCAATATCATTTAACTTGTCAAACATTATCAGTCCAAAAGCATTTCAAAACAAAATGGGCATTTAAAAGACAGTTTAAAACAGTAATCCCATTCAATTAAGGCATGGGAACTGACCTGAGCAACTCTCACTGAGTCGCTGCTGATCTCGCCTAACGTTCCTGTATGAATTCTGAGGTATTAATGATCGCGCTTAATTAATCCTCTAATTGTGACACCCCTAGGCAGACTTAGCACGGGGGTTCCGCTAGAAAAATTTTGGTTTCTATTGTAATAATTCACTACGGAAATCTCCTTCCGAAAACTAACCCTGAAGTTAAAACTCCTAAAACTCCGACCTGGACATCGACCCGAAACCCGACTCGGGAAATGACAAATCCCGACTCGGGAAATGTCAAATCCCAACTCGGGAAATGTCAAATCCCGACTTGGACGAATTACACTAACAAAATTTTAACGTCTACATTTCTCGACTCGGGGAAATAGCATAACCCGACTCGGGAAATAGGTTTCCCGACTCGGAGAATCACAAGGTCAAAATAACGACTCAACTAGCCGAATTCCCGACTCGGAAATCATAGATTTCCAATTCGGGAAAGGCATTGAGAACAAAATATATCAGTGACAACTTTGATGATTTCCCGACTCGGGAATCATAAATCCCGACTCGGGAAAGTATGATTCCCAACTCGGGAAACATAATTTCCAGCCGAAAACAACCTTTAATTCGACTGAAATCGATCCTAATTTACTCCAATCGATACCGAATGTTACCAATTAGCTCTACAAGTAATCCACAACGTGTTTAAGGCTTAAAAGTTTTGCTTTCGTACCTTTCTCTATGAATCCCGATGATGATGAGATGAAAATGACCTAAGGCTCCAAACACACACACTTCATACACTTGGCAAGTTTTCCCAAAATGGCTCAAATTAGGGTTTAGGCTATAAAAGGCATGGGCTTTGGGCTAAGCCCATTTCCAAAATAGAATAATTAAACCCATTAATATCTTTCACAAAAGTGACACAAACTACCCCTAAACTCTTATAATCCAACAAGTAGGTCACATGTAACGAGGAATTAACTTGATCATCAACTTTAAAAAATTCGGGTTATTACATCACACCCCCTTAAAAGAGTTCCGTCCCGGAATTCATTCACTAAACAAGTGTGGGTATTTTTCTCTCATCTCCGACTCCTCCTCCCAGGTACACTCCTCCCCCTTGTGGAATTTCCACTGAACTTTTACCAACTCAAATTCTTTATTCCTCAGCTTACGGATCTTCCGATCCATTATTGCAACAGGTTCCTCCAGAAACTTCAACTTCGGGTCAATACTTATCTCACTCAGGGGTATTGCCGTACCCGGATCCGCTAAAAACTTCCGAAGGTTTGAGACGTGGAAAGTGTTGTGGACTCCACCTAACTCATCTGGTAGATCTAGCCTGTAAGCTACGGGTCCAACCCGATCGGTCATCATGAAGGATCCAATGTATCGTGGACTTAGCTTACCCTTCTTCCCAAAACGGATCACCCCTTTCCAGGGTGACAATTTAAGCATAACATAGTCCCTACTTGGAACTCTATGTCCTTCCTACGCTTGTCGGCATAACGTCTTTGTCCATCTGTTACCATATTCAGCCGCTCTCTTACTTGGTTGATCTTGTCTGATGTTATCTGTACTACTTCTGGTCCGGCAAGCTGCTTCTCACCAACCTCATTCCAACACAACGGTGTTCTGCACTTCCGTCCGTAGAGTATCTCATACGGAGTTGCCTTGATACTTGAACGGTAGCTATTGTTGTAGGCGAACTCGATCAACGGTAGGTGGTCCTCCCATGATCCATCGAAATCCAAGACACATGCTCTCAACATGTTCTCTAAGGTTTGGATGGTCCGTTCACTTTGTCCGTCGGTCTGTGGGTGGTATGCGGTACTCAAGTTGACCCGCGTTCCTAATTCTCGCCGACAGCTCTGCCAAAACGTCGAAGTGAACCTAGCATCTCGATCTGATACGATAGATAGAGGAGTACCGTGTAGTCGCACTGCTGCTGCTATATAGAGCTTTGCAAGTCTTTCCATGGTATAGGTTTCTTTCATAGGTAAGAAGTGAGCTGACTTTGAAAGTCGATCAACCAGTACCCATATCGTATCGTACCCTCGTGGCGTACGAGGCAGCTTTGTCACGAAATCCATGGTGACATGTTCCCAAGTCCACTCCGGTATCGGTAGTTGTTGCAGTTTACCATAAGGTCGCTGATGTTCGATCTTCACTTGCAGACACGTTACACATCTCTCAACAAAGTGCGCGATATCTTTCTTCATTCCCGGCCACCAATAGACTTGTTTCAGGTCGCGATACATCTTGTTCGTTCCTGGATGAACCGAATACTTTGATTTGTGTGCCTCAGCTAAGACTTTCTTTCGCATATCTCCGAGTTTTGGGACCCAGACGCGACTCCCAAAACACTTTAATCCTTCGGTGTTTGCTACTAGCATATCCAAAATTCCCACCAATCATTCGCTCCTCAAATTTTCCTCTTTCGTTGCTTCCCCTTGACACTCTCTGATTTCGGATCTGATGTCTGGTTTGATGCTTATTTCGTAAGCCACAATGCCTATTCGGGAATCCACAATGTCAGGCTTGTCTTTACCTCGTTTTCGACTTAAGGCATCCGCTACTACATTCCCTTTACCCGGGTGGTAAAGGATCTCACAGTCATAATCGCTAAGTAGCTCGATCCATCACCGCTGTCTCATGTTAAGCTCATTCTGATTGAGAAGATGTTGGAGACTCTTATGATCTGTATAAATCTAACACTTCACGCCGTAAAGGTACTGCCTCTAAATCTTTAGCGCAAAGACTACTGCTGCTAATTCCATGTTGTGCGTCGAGTAATTAAGCTCATGCACCTTCAGTTTCCTAGATGCATACGCAATCACTTTACCTTCTAGCATGAGTACGCACCCCAAGCCTAACTTTGATGCGTCACAGTAGACTACGAATCCGTCAGTCCCATTTGGTAAAGTGAGAATAAGCGCACGAGTCAATTTCTCCTTCAGATTGTTAAATGTGTACTCACATGTCGGTGTCCAATCGAATTTGACGTTCTTCTTTGTCAATGCCGTGAGTGGTGAGGGGATTGCCGAGAAATGCTGAATGAACCTCCGGTAGTATCCTACTAACCTAAGGAAGCTTCGCACTTCCGTTGGAGATTTTGGCGACTCCCAGTTCTGAATGGCCTCGATCTTAGTCGGGTCCACTTTGATTCCTTCTTGCGTCACGACATGCCCTAAAAACTGAACGTCCTTCAACCAAAATTCAGAATTTGAAAACTTCGCGTAGAGCCGCTCGCGCTTTAGCACTTCCAAGACCTTTCGTAGGTGCTCGCCGTGCTCCTCAACAGTCTTTGAGTAGATCAAAATGTTGTCGATGAAGACGATGACGAACTTATCCAAATATGGTTTACACACTCTATTTATCAAATCTATAAATGCTGCCGGCGCGTTCGTAAGTCCGAACGACATCACAAGAAATTCGTAATGTCCGTAGCGAGTCTGGAATGCTGTCTTTGGAATGTCTTCTTCTCTGACCTTGAGCTGATGATACCCAGATCGCAAATCAATCTTTGAGAAGAACTTGGCTCCTTGTGGTTGATCAAACAAATCATCAATCCTTGGTAGTGGGTACTTGTTCTTGACGGTGATTTTGTTGAGTTCTCGGTAGTTGATGCACATTGTTATGGTGCCGTCTTTCTTCTTTACGAAAAGATTTGGCGCTCCCCAAGGCGAAGTACTAGGGCAGATAAATCCCTTGTCGAGTAGCTCTTGCAATTGCGCCAACAACTCTTTCAATTCCGACGGTGCAAGTCGATACGACGCTTTAGCGACAAGTATCGCTCCGGGTATCAAATCATTCTAAAACTCGATCTCTCGATCAGGAGGTAAACTGACTAGATCCTCCGTGAAAACCTCTGGGTACTCACAAACAACTTCGACGTCTTTCACCTTTAACTTGTCCTTGCCTGAATCTACAACATAAGCCATAAACCAAACACATCCCTTCCTAATACATCGATTTGCCTTAATCACCGAGATCAATCTAGTACTCCTATTCCTCTTAACACCATACACCACTGCCGTTCTCCTATCAGGTAATTGGACACGAACCATCTTCTATTCGCAATCTATCTTTACTTTATTTCTTATCAACCAATCCATACCTAATATTACATCCAGAGCTTCCATAGGTATAGGTTTTAACACTACATGCACTAGGCATCCTTCTAACTCTATAGTACAACCCCTCGCAAACTCTCAAACCCACACTCGCCCATTGGCGGTGTCTACCTTATAAGGATGTTCTAACGGCTTAAGATTCACACAACACAACTTAAGAAGCTCAGGGGTAGCATACGAATAGTCTGCTCCCGTATCAAATAATACTTTCGCACGAATAAAGTTAACCAAGAATGTACCTGTCACCACATCGGGTGCCTCTTCCGCCTCCTCAACTGTCATCCTAAAGGCAAGACCCCTTCCCTGGGCCGGCACTGCTTTCTTGTCATCTTTTGCTGCTACTACTTGATCCCTTGGCGTTGGTGCTCCTCCCCTCTTCAATTGGGAACATTCAGTCCTGAAGTGGTCAGGCGACCCACACTGATAACACGACCTCCGGGTTGTACAATCCCGGGACAAGTGCCCTGGCTATCCGGATCAAAAACATGTTGGTGGTCCAGATCGACAATCTCCCTGATGAACCCTCTAGCACTTCCCGTAAGGATTTACATTCAGGTTCTGTCCCCCTATAGAATCAGTTCTAGGAAACCTTCCGTTCCTAGGATCATTAGCTGGCCCGTCCCACTTTCTCTTCTCTCCCATCCTCTCCGTCGCCTGACAATCCTTCTTTCTCTCGATCAACTCGGCCGCACTGATGGCCGCCTAAAAAGTTGTCAGATCTTTTCCCATCACAAATTCCCGAATGCTTCCCTTCAGACCCCAGATATACCTCTCTACCCGACGTTCCTCAGTTGGTACGTAAACCTCAGTAAACCTCGACTTCTACATGAATCGAGTAGTGTACTCCTGTACCGACATATTCCCTTGCTTCAACTTTAGGAATTCCTCCTCCATCTTCTTGGTCACTACTAACAGACAGGATTATGACCTGAAGTTTGTCACAAAGCTCTTCCATGACAAGGTCCTAACAGCCTCGGTCCCTCTTCCCCCGGTCTGCACATTCCACAGTGCAAGGCATTCGCCTTCAGCATTGATCGTGCAAATACCACCTTATCCTCAGGTGCACATATGCATGTCTCGAACACCATCTCGATCTCCTCAATCCACCTCAGTGCTAAAACTGGATCACACTCTCCCTTGTAGGTGGGTGGCATGCAGGCAACAAACGCCTTGTAGTTACACCTGTGAGTCGACTTAGGTGGATCCCCACCTACGGGTGGTGTCTGCTTTGAACCTCCGCCTACCATAGTAGTCGGCGGGCTAGTCATCCTAGAGTCTTCTCGACCACCATCAGATTTCGAATTTTCTTGCTGGTTCAGTAAAGTCTGTAAGGCTTCGTGAATCTTTCCCATTTCTATCTAGAAAGCTTCCCGAGTAACGAAGGCTATCGACTGGCTAGCGGGGCTTTCCTGATGGGATGGTTCCGGTTCAATGCGTGGTCCTTAACTTCGCACCCTGCGATTACCCCTAGTCTGACGCCGAGTTCCTACATCTGCCACAGTTGCAGCCCTGCTGGCTCTTCCTTTTCCCCGACCTTTACCCCGACCACTAGCCTTACCTCGAACCGCGGTCGTACGAGAAGGTGGCGGTGGGGCCTCAGGTTCCCTTGCAGGATCTGGTATCACCCTGCTTCGCAAGCTACATCCAGCCATCAATTCTGAGATAGCAACATGAGAATTTAGATTATCCTAAACGACTGGATTTACAGGCAGTGCGGGTATTCACATGTATTCACGAACCCGTGACTACACTGGCCAGGTGTAAGCACATTTCCATGGTACACGTTAGTCCTCACACTTCCATACCCAACCATGACTCATCAGGCAAATCCTAGCGTCCTAACATCTCAGCTGTGTTCCTAACCCTAGAGTTTAAGACTAGGCCCAATCCTAGTCACCTAATTCACTTAAACTAAGGCTCTGATACCAATTTGTAACACCCCAATTTCCCAACAGATAAATAATGCAATAAACAATCCGAGTGATCTAACGCAACGGAAATATAGCTAAATATCAAGCAAAAGAAACGTGTCTAATTGCACGAGGAACAACCCTCCATGGCTGAGGTAATAATTTAAGTATCTAAAGTACGTAATAAAAACTAAGCCAGACTCTATCTGGACGTCAGACCTTCTCCTTGCCCTTCCTCTCTCTCGGGCTACACCTGTGACAGATAAAAAGAAAAAATTTAGAAAAAGCAAGGGTTAGACCACAGGGTCTAGTGAATTCCCTCAAAATAGTTTAACAACAAATTAGGCCCTCTAGCCATTTATCAAAACATTCAGACAGGCAGATGTGTTGCGGACAAAGAAAACCCCGTCACTTAGTGACATTCAGATCAGGCCCATCCGGCGCCTAGCAATAGCTCCCAAGGGATGTTGTCCCGAGGTACCCCCAAATGACTGATCAGGCCAAATGGTAAACACTCCCAAGGAACATGCAGTTCCAAGGTACCTAGTGTCCTTAATGCAACACATCTATCAACAACAATTCATATATTACCATTTTAAGCATGCTTAAACGTGATTAGCGTTTCATATCAATTCTTATCGCAATATCATTTAACGTGTCAAACATTATCAGTCCAAAAGCAATACAAAACAAAATCGGCATTTAAAACACAATTTAAAACAGTAATCCTGATAACTCCAAGATTATACATGTTTTACTCACATCAGTTCCCCACTTTTGTGCTTAATTTGAGAGTATTTTTTATACTGTTTGACTTAAAAAGGTGTAAATCCTAATCTTGTAGGTTTTGGAGGTGCTTGTGCGTAAAAGTATAAAAAGAGGGTAAAAAGCGTAAAAAATGAGACTTTTGTGCAGACTTTGGAAACTCGGATATTTCTTGGCTCCTAAGACGGTTTTCTTGCTCCCTAAGACAGATTACTTCCTCCAAAAGACGGATCTTCAGCAGATAAGGCAAGAGAATATTTCGAAAGATCTCGGAAGCTGGATTTCATATACTCGTGCCGCGAACGAGGTGATTCGTGCCGCGAGGCACTTGCTCGCGCCGCGAAGTTCGATTGTTCTCACTCGGAAGCTTCTAGAAAGTTAGGGTTTGATCGTTGAGTGTTTCGCTCCGCGAAGGTACCGTTTCGCGAACGCGAAACGGGTCTGACGGGGTTTTTATAAATACAGCCTTGGTCATTCAGTTTCAAATCATTCACTACAATTCACCAGTAATTCAGAAAATCAGATTAGGGTAGATGGGAGTCGCTTAGGGTTTCCAACCCGAGAAGATAGAGGCTCGATGTGACAACTACGGAGGAGATTCGAAGGAATACCGCGACAAATCTACCGGTCTTTAGTCGGTTTGTTTACGCATTTATGATCAGTGTGTCTATGTACTGATTCCTTTTCTGTTTTCATTGTGGTTTGATATTTGGATTTTTATTTTATTAATTAGATGAATGGTTTGTTGAATGTTATCTTTGATTCCGGTTTGATTCGTATTGTATGGATATTTGAATTCGTTGGTTGGGTGTATCTGTTTGACTTAAATAGATAGACTCCGATAGGTTAATCAACCTTTCTTGACCTTCCCTTCGGAAACCCGGAGAGTTGTGTTAGGTGGTTAGCTCAGACCGAGAGCAACCAGATAGTAGAATTCCGTGCAATAGTGATAGAATTGGGTGACTGGTACTGGACTGCCTGACAATCAGTCTATGTATTAGGACTAGGAAGACCAACCTGGTTTATAATCTTAGATATTCATGCTTGGGTGCTATGTGCTTAAATTCTGACAACAATCACTAATCTATGTCTCATTAAAGTAAACCATAATGAAGTCAGTTATCTCCGATGTATGTTTCTTCATCAGTTTTCCTCTTCTTGGTTAGGGTTTAGTTGTTAATTGTTTTAGTCTTTTCTTTAAAATACTTTTCCAAAAGTAAAACCCCCAATTTTCTAGATTAATTAATTATAGCTTTAGTTGACATCTAGCTTAACCGTTCCCAGTGGTAGATACGATACCTGGACTTTCCTACACTATATTACTCACGATCAGGTACGCTTGCCTGTGAATGTGGTAACAGTGGCTAGGCTTTAGAGGTTAAAACTTGTTTTCCTTTTTATATACGATAATTACCGCATCAAGTTTTTGGCGCCGTTTGTGACAACTGACAATTTTGACCGTCAGGTTAGCTACTCGTTAAATCACTCAGTAGCGTTTCCGTAGGTTAAAAATTAGTCATTTAAGTTTTTAAATGAAACTAGGTTAGTTTGCGTGAAAGATTTAGGCTAAAACCTAAAAGTCCCGAAAACTGCCCGAAAAAGCCCGAACCGGCCCGAAGTCATCCGATAATCCTATAATGCCAAATTTAAATTCATTTTTGGAAAATTAAGTTATTTTATTTAAAATATAAGTAAACTAATTTAAGTGATCCAAAATTTCTCTCGAAAAATCGGTTCCTACCGAAAACGCACCAAAACCCGGTACTTGCGTTTAATTACGCAGTGTAAGTTTAACTCTTTTATTTAAAAAAAATGTGTGTGAGAGAGGATGGGTGGGCCCCACTTGGCCGGCCACCCCCTCCCTATATCCCTCTCTCTCTCTCTTGAATCCATAACCAAATCTCACTCTCTTACACTCAAATCATTTTCAAGATTCATTCTCTCTCTCTACCCTTTTTCTCTCACTAAAACTCTCTCAATCCTCCTCATATTTCCAGCCCTTATTCAACCAAAAATCTGAGTTTTAAAGAAGATTAAATCAAGGTTTGAAGCTCTCATTGTTGTTTTATCAAAGGTAAAGATAGGTTACATGTTATAACTTCGATTTTTGCTCATTTTGGAGCTTCTTCCTACTTTCTTTGAGGTTTAAACCCTCTTTTATAGTTTAATAACAATCTTGATGTTTGAGGATGAGATTGAACCTTAGAAATGTGTTAAAACATTCAAAAGAGGTGAAAATCAATGAATCTTCCATAAGAACACAAGACTTGAAGTAAAATCCTTTTTGTTTGATGTTTTTGATTATCTTTTGGGGCTGAACTTTAATGATAGTTCATGCATGTGTGTTAATGATATTAAAATGTATTTCAACTATTTAGTAGATATAAGTTGAAGGTTTTGGTTTAGTATTCAAGAAAACCCCAAAAAGTTGGTGATTTTATGTGTTTTGATGGATAAAAGTATGTTAGAAATCTGGATGATGCTGACAGATTCATTGCATGTTGTTTATACGACCCAAAAAGGGTGTTTTTGTATTCATTCTTTTCTGGAAATTTTATGGTACAATGTTTTATATGTTAGGGTTCAAACCCCACTGAAATCAATCAAAAATTCCATGTTTTGAGCCCTCAACCATGTGGAAACTTTTTGGTGTTCATCAGATTCTGACTAGAAATTTATATCTACTTCATGCATGCATATCTTCTTGATAATTTAACTAAAATGCATTATTCTTGGTTCTAAGTTCAAGTTTATTGAGTTAGTTTTCTAAAGAATCTGGAAATTCATGATTTGGTGGAGTTTTGGGTGTGCAACCAATGAAATGAAATTCGGAGTGTAATCTGTCCACTGCTGACAGATTCACATGCTTGAGTTCATGAGGTCATATCTCATTCAAAAATCATCCAAATCGTGTGAATCAAGTTTCATTTGTTAGATATTTGAATTGACTTTAAAATCCCGTTTGAAATTCAAATTTTGGAGTAATAATGAGTTCTCTATGACACAAACTCTACAGACATGTCTTTTCAGCATTGATACTTGCACACTGAATTTTCAATAATTTTTAAAATATGATAATCATTTCCAAAAATTATGAAAATTGGTGGAATTGTTGTTAATACAAAAAATATTAGTGGATAAAATTTTGGTAGCTAAATTCTTGTTTGAACTAGACAAAATGGAAGCATTTTTGAAGCAATACAAATCTGCCAAAAGACAAATTTCTTAAAAAGTGATGTTTTGCATTTATCAATAAATCCCCATATTTTTGGACATTAAGTAAAACAATAAAACATGTTTTTATACTAAAATGAATATAATAAAATTAGGTAAAGGCATTATAGGGGATATCGGTATTGACTTGATAATTATGGACCATTGAATTTAGAACTTACGTCAATTACGTATGTGATAGAGCAATTATAGATTCGGAGCCGGGACTTGATGACGCACTAACGATTTTCTAGAAACGCAAAAGCTACTCCAGGTGAGTATTCACAGCCCCACTTTTTACCGTTTTTACGTGTTTTGGGGTGAAAAGCATGCTTATAAATGAATGTGAAAAATTCAGAAAATATTGCGAAATGAAATGAAACGTATTGTGAGTTAAATTTGATATGTTTTGAGGCATGATATAGTGAGTCTGAAATGAAAATGTCCCCGGTAACTACTATTAACCCATAACAATGGGCCTATAATACATGTGGATAGCGCTATTTGGATTGACATACCCACCTTAAACTGACGAGTGATAGGTGCACTGTATCGAATAAAAATTTTACACAAGTGGGATTTAGTCCCACCGCTGAGGTAGAATAGGGGCGTAGCATGTCATGAAATGGAGGATTGTAGTAACTCACAGAATAAATATCATGCGATTAACAAATCACCCGGGAATTTACTCACAGGTTGGTAGTGAATGAACGGATTCACTCTAATTGTTTATGAAAATTTAGTGAATGAACGGGTTCACTATAACTGTTTACGAAAATTTAGTGAATGAACGGATTCACTATAACTGGTTTATGAAAAATTGAGTGAATAAAAGGTTCACTAAAAGTTTGTTGCATTTAAACTGTTTTGTACATATGAAAACCTGTGAACTCACCAACTCTCGTAGTTGACGCTTGTTTTAACATGATTTTCAGGAAATCAGAAGGTTTGTGAAAAAGCCTAATTTGCGCGTTTGTTGGCATCAACCAAGACTATATTTATTTGTCACGTTTGTAATGTTGAACTTCAGTTGGTTGTAATACAATTTGTAAACATTAAATATTTTGATATGAATGGTTGATGTTGTTTATCTCCTATCGCATTGAAATCTTAGCTGTTGCACCTCGCGATTCCGCTTTAGCGGGGTGTTACAGATTTGGTATCAGAGCCATAGGTTATAGAGAACATCGGTTTTTCATAAAAACCAAGTACTATAACTAACCTTTTTCTAAAATAAGTAAAAACTTTTAATTATAAGATTTCGAAGTGTATGAGAATTTAAATACTAGTATGATTAGGATAGGTGCTATTCTGATATATCATAGATAGGCGGAGCCTGATCACCTACGCCTAGCCATGATATAAGTATGATAAGACTTATGAACCAATCATACGGCTAGAGAATAAAAGTTGGAACCTTCGAAAAATTTCCTGAAAAACATAAACTGCGTGAGTTTGCATAAGCACATCATGATTCTGATATTTACTATAACACTTACGCGTTTAAGAAAAGTAACGCCTTTGTTGATCACTCCTGCGTTAGCGCTTAGGATGTCACTAGTATTTGAATGCGCGTTAGTAAGTTATGCGGACACTACATTCACTATGTCGAACACTATTACTTAGACTTCGGAGAAGGACCCGTCTAAGCATTACGATTCTGACATTGGAGTAACAAGTGAGGACATTTAAGCGATCCACCTTCGATTACCCCAACAAGTGTCTTACCTGAACCTACACCAGTTATTCCTACGCCTAACCCGAACCTCCCAGCACCTCATACGAGACAACTCAGAAGACAGTTGCGGCAACCATTCGGCGTGGACTGGCGATAACTCATCTAGACAACGCAAGATCATTTCATATCCTTTCGGGGATATTGATCGGTTATATCATTAGTATGGCACTAGGAGAGGCTTGAACAATCCGAGCACTCGCCGACGGACTGCGAAATAGTCGAAGCAGGGTATCAAGATAGAATCGAACGGTAATTAAGTCAAAAGAATTGGCGATCTCTTGGAGGAAGGTACCACCAATGTTGTGGAGAATGTTATGACGGCAAGAAGGACGACTAGGAGAGTTAACTTGTGCTGGCAAGTTGTGGTGATACCGTTGGCAAAGTTGATCCTTTCGAATGTAACTCTCATGAATTTGAATGAATTTCAAAAATGCACTTTTTGGTTGTTCCATTTAAACCTTAGCCTGGGCAAGTAAAATATTTTAAGGATGCGTTAGCATCAAATTTTGACCCTTTCAGATAAGTATTAAGTTTTTACGACACCAAAGTTTAAAATTAATCACAAAGATGTCCTTATCGATTTTATTTTAAAAAAATTGTTATAAATAAAATACAAATATTTTAGAACATTCATTAGAGACAACTTTTAATTAAACATACATTTTACAAATTTAGAACCGCATTTTCCAGAAGAAACACACGTAGCTAGAAAGTGAACTGTGAGAATTAATCGATCAACATTGCTCAACTGATAGCCCAATAAGTCCAGGAAGTCGTACCTACCATAGTCACTCAAGTTACTACCGACCTTGTCGCAAAAAGAGGAAATAAGGGAGTCATAGTGTCCATCGAATGGAAAGATGGTAATAAAAGAAAGTAGAGTACCAGTCAGAAGAGACAATTCAAGGTCATTCAGATAAAAGTCGAAAAGTGTTGGGTGCATAATCGGATTGTATCCGAGATCACAAGTTGGTGCACGAAGTGAAGATAAAGGCAAAGTCAAAGTCAAAGTTTAAAGTCAAAGTTAGTTGTTTGTTTACTTGCTTTAAATGTACTTTGTAATAGTTTTTCTTTCTTAGGGTATAATGTGTAATTCTTGTAAAGTTGAAGGGTTGTAAGGGTTTGGGTATAAATACCCAAAGTGAGTTAGTTTGGTAGGGTGACATGCATACGTGCTTTATGGTGTAAAGAGAGTGAAGAGAGAAAGTTAGTTCTTAAGTGTGTGTGTTCTTGGTGTGTTAGTGTGTGTAAACTTTTCATCCAAGAATCAATGATATATGGCTTTCAAATCATTCTCTACTTGATTGCATGTTGATTAGAACTTGAATCTGGAACAACAAGTGGTATCAGAGCTGGAAATTCACTTGAATTTGGTATGATTTCTTGACTTTTTTATGTTTTTTTTGAAAATGGAGGTTTGAGTTTTGATGTTCTTCATTTGATCATGATTTGGATCTGAATTTGATTGTTTGTGGTTAATATGATGTTTTTACTGTGTTAGGAAGTGATTTAGAGTCAAAATTTGGTGTTTAGAGCTGTAATTTTTGAGTTTTTTACCTTCTGCTCGGTTTTTCTCTCGTTTTCCGAATTGGTGTTCATATATTCCGAATCGGAATATTCATAAATTCCGAATTGGGATATTCAAGTTTTCCGAATCGGAATTTTTGAAGTTTTCCGAATCGAAATTTTTTTTTGGATTCGGAAATTGTGTTCGAAGGTAGTTTTACTCGTTTTCCGACTTGGTATTAATCAAACTCCGATTCGGAAAACATCATTTTCCGATTCGGAATTTGCCCAAATACCAACTCGAATTTTATCTAGGAACTCTGTTCATAATTTCTTTTCCGATTCGGAAAACATCATTTTCCGATTCGGAAAATTGAAAAAAATCCGATTCGGATTTAGTGTTTTCCGAATCGGGTTATTTTAAGAGTTCGGAAAAAAAAAAAAAAAAAAAAAAAAAGTTCAGTCACGAAAAAAGTTCAGTCACGAATCGGGTTTTTTACCTTCTGCTCGGATTTAGTGTTTTCCGAACTGGGAGCGTTTTTCGGGCACTTTTTCACGTAAACTTTTTTAGTCTTCTTATCTGATTCTACGGTGAAAAAGTTCAGTCATTTTTAAGAAGGTCATTTTTTCCCGAAAAATGCCGGTTTTTCCGAGATTTTGGTGATTTCCGAGAGGTTGTATTTTTGGACTAAGATTTCAATTTCGCGGTCAAAATCAACTTTCAAATTTTTGAAAAATATTTTTTTCTCGGGATTTCACTATTCACGGTTGACTTTTCGGTTGACTTTTTGACTTTTGTCACTAACCTTTTTGTTGATCAAAAGAAGTGTTTAGATTTGCATACCTCCAGCAGTTCAGAAGAAATCTACCAGTTTCAGTGAATTATCGATCATTTTCAAGTTCTATTTTCGTATTAGTCAATATGACAGAGCCTGTTGACTATCATACATTATGGAAGAATTATATGACATACAGTCATCGTGTCTTTGAGCTAAACCAGGAAAATCTAAAGTTGAGTTCTGACAAATCTTTGTTAGAAATGAAGATTGTGGATTTAGAGAAGTTAATACAGAGTGAAAAAGGGCAAGAATCGGAGACTTCAGAATTGTCAAAAAAGATAACTGAGCTTCAGAAAACTTTATCTATATCAAATGCTGAAAAGGCTGATCTTCTTATTAAAGTTACTGATCTTGAAGAGTCACTTTCTAATGAAAGAAGTTTAACTACAAGTTTGAAAATTGATTTGCAAAATGAGCATGATGAATTGTTAAAACATTCGTTTGGAAATGCTCAAAACCTAAAACTTGTAACTTCTTTGAGGAAAGAAAATGAATGTTTGCAAAAGAAAGTTCATGAGTTAGAAGAAGATAAGAAAGTCTTTGAAAACAAACTTATATCTTCTCATTCAAGAGTGATAGAGCTTTCAAACCAAGTAAATGATTTTGAGAAAATCGTGATCATCGAAAGAAGTAACTTTGAGAAAGAAAGACGAGCTTTTGAAGCAAAGATTAACGAACTTTCTTTAAAGATATCAGTTTTTGATGAGCAAAAAGAAAACAAGATTTTCAAAGAGTTTTCTGAATCAACATGTTATGTTAATTGTTGTTATGATGATGATGATTCCAACTCTTATGATGGAATGAATGTGTTTGATTCTCTTGAGTCTTGTACTGATTCTTGTACCAACAAGAAAAATGTTGTGGATAGTGAGTTGATTAATTTTGAAAAGATTTTACAAGATGAAAGAAAGGTTTTTGAAGAGGAGAGAAAGGTTTTTGAGAAAGAGAGAAAATCTTTTGAGTTGAAAAGCGATAAACTTTCAAAGAAGATTTCTGATTTGGAGAGACAGATTGTGAGTGAAAGAAAAGATTTTGAGAAAAAGAAGAGTGTTTTTGAAAGCAAGAAGAAAGATTTAAAGAAAAAGTCTCTCCGTGTGGAAAAAGATAGGTGTGGTGAGTTTGAGTTTGAGAAAGAAAGTAAAGTTTTTGAAAAAGAAAGAAAATCTTTTGAAGAAAAGAGTGTTCTATTTAGGAAGAAGATTGCTAATTTAGAAGTGCAACTTTCGGATGAGAGAAATGCTTTTAAAAGAAAAGAACATCTTTTAAAGTGTGAGATAAAAGGTTTTGAGCAACTGATTGCTGAACTAAAGAAACCAACCTTTGAGAAAAGTGATTTTGAAGAGGAAAAGAGGGTTTTTGAGACAGAAGTAAGGAAGCTTACATTAAGATTATCTGAATTGTCTTCTGATATCATGAAAGAACAGATTATGAGTTCTAATCTGAAAAAGAAACTTAATGAAACAGTTGAAGAAAAGAATCTTTTATCTGCAATGGTGAAAGATCTTGAAGATATTGTTTTTAAAGTTAATTTGAATGAACCAAAGAGTCCCGATGTTATAGTACAATCACCATATGTTGATTATGCTGATTCTGTTTGTTCATTCAAAACTGCTCCAAGTTCTCTTCATGCAGATGTTTCTTCAACAAAATGTTTTACTCCAACTAATCAGATTCGTCCTTCTAATCTTTTCTACGATCATCGGGTTGATGGTTCATGTAAAAATCATTTCAAGAAAGGTAAGTTTGTTTGGAGAGTTAAAGGATCTACACCAAATGTAGATAAACCAAAGTTATTTGTTCCCAAACAAAATGTTCAAAAGAACAATGTTTTTAAAGCTAAATCTTTTGTTAAATCTGATCCAATTTACTCTGTAAATCATATGATCAGATTATCTCAAAAGAAAATATGTTGTTCTTACTGTGGAACAAATAAGTTTGTTAGAAAAGAAAAGTCGGAAAGTTGGTATGGTACTTATAGTATTCCAAATTATAAACCAACTTCTTTTAACAAAAGAGGATCCACTTTCAAGTGGATACCAAAATCTGTATGATTTTGTTTTTGCAGGTCTCCATATCTTTAATGCATTATTCAAGGGGGAGTTTCTGCAAGCTTGAGGCTCCTAAATATATCAGTTTAGGACCCGTTCCTCAATAACAAGTGGTTTCTAAACACACAGTTTAGGACCCGATCTTCAATGTGCAAGTGGCTCTTGAATAAATCAGTTCAAGACCCGATCTTAAATGGTCTTCAAGGTATTCTTCTTACTTTGAGGGAGAAATTTAAATAAATATTTGGTTATCCATTTGAGGGGGAGTACTTAAATGCGATATCATTTTTTAGGGGCATGAACAGTTAAAAACATTTTTCATACCTTGTTTTCACTTGAAAGAGATATTCGTTTTAGGGGGAGAGTTCAAATAAGCTTTCATGCTTACATATTTGAAAGACGAACAACTTTCAGATATGCAAATTGTTTTTTAAATGTTCAAACTCACTTCTCGATTCTCAAATGATTTTTCGAATTAGAAGTGTGATTTTACATGTTTTCATATCATGATGAGTTGACGGATATTTTCTAACCGTGTGTTTCCAAAGGTTAATACTTGCGTATTATCTTTTCATATACTTTTCAAGTATTCATTCACACCGGTTTAGCTTCTTTTGACTTAGTTATTACCACGTCTCTATATGACCATATTTTTTGGTGGTAATACACTCGCTTGCTATCTTCCTATTTGTACTTCATTGCTTATTTGATCAGATACGTTCTTCATTGCTATATCTATATCTTGATCGTATAGATAACATTCATTCATTTTGATTACACCAAAGCTTTTCAAGAACATATCTCACATCATATGATGAATCAGTTTTATCAAACAAGTTTACATCATTCATGTTACTCATGTCATATACTTGTTTGAAGAACTTTTTTTATGCTCCTATATTGTACATATATCTTTGTTCGAGCTTGCTTCATATTGGCTCATTGATTCACCCGATGAATCATTGTAAGTTCATGTTTAGGAAACTTATTTCATGGGATGTGTGAGCTTAATAAAACTTCTATGGATTTCCAGAACCGGCAATCCTACCCAAGAAGTTATCCTTGAGAAATGAGTGAGGGGTCTACATCAAAGAGTGGGGGAGATAACTTAGGTGGTCGAGTTATTCTCATAGTGATTGAGCGGAAAAATGTTATATGAGAGATTGGTTAGAAGTGAGGATGTTTAAAAGAATTGGAGGGTGTGAGAACAGAGTTAAAAGAAACATAATACTCTGCACCAACCACTTCTAAGCCGGGCAACCACATAATCTATTGGTTCACATTCTTTGGTGACCGATATTGAACTAAGGCAAAGCCCAATGCCGACTCTCGTTTTACCCCACTAGCTACTCATTTCCTTCTTAACAAGGAGATGTTTCATTTCATCACGGGGACGTAGCACATACTCTATCAGGTTTTCATTTGGAAAATCGATATTGAAACAGAAGGAAGCTGCCCTGCCTTCGAACTTCATTTCTACACATCGAGTCGTGAAATGTTTTCACATTTTGAGCCTTATGAAAGCACATGATGCTATTTTCTTTCATCACAAATACACACAAGGAATTTGTTTCTTTGTCGGAACGTTCATAGGAATACTTTTTGTATTTGCGATGATTGAACGGAAGCCCTGGGGAGTGATCATCACTAAAGCTCCTTATATAGTGCATTCGTTGTACTGAGTTGCTTTGTGCTTCTCACAGGCATTCCAACTGATTCATGTGTTGTTTCAGGATTTTCCCATTTTATCTGAATTTGAAAAGATTCGGATTATCTTATGGAATTGACGGTATTTCTTTGGAGGAAAAAGGGGAATTCTGGAGTAACAAGGCGGAGATGGTTATGTGAGATGGTTTTTGATATCTATGGTGGTACTTTCACATGTTTGTATCTTTACGAGCCGAGTTGTTCTGATTATACATTTCTATAGATTTTGATGATTATTTCATATTTCATCAAAAAGGGGGAGATGGTTTAGAAATGTAAAGTCGAGAAATGCTTTTTGAAGATACTTTGGGGAGATGGTTCCAAAATGTCAAATCAAAGAGAAGATTACAAGTTATGACAAGAGATGTTTGCGAGAGATGTTTGAAGTTTGATGATTAATTGAAGATATCTCGATTCGTTAAAGCTTCTTGTTTAGAGATTGTTAAAGCTTCATGAAGATTTGGATGATTCGTGAAGATTATTACGGAAGCTTATCGTTCAAGGAAGCTTATCGTTGATGCTTAAAGTGTTGATGCTTTCTTGAAAATGTTTGCCTAATTCTTTTTGTGATCTCGAATCCAAAGGGGGAGATTGTTGGGTGCAAAATCGGATTGTATCCGAGATCACAAGTTGGTGCACGAAGTGAAGATAAAGGCAAAGTCAAAGTCAAAGTTTAAAGTCAAAGTTAGTTGTTTGTTTACTTGCTTTAAATGTACTTTGTAATAGTTTTTCTTTCTTAGGGTATAATGTGTAATTCTTGTAAAGTTGAAGGGTTGTAAGGGTTTGGGTATAAATACCCAAAGTGAGTTAGTTTGGTAGGGTGACATGCATATGTGCTTTATGGTGTAAAGAGAGTGAAGAGAGAAAGTTAGTTCTTAAGTGTGTGTGTTCTTGGTGTGTTAGTGTGTGTAAACTTTTCATCCAAGAATCAATGATATATGGCTTTCAAATCATTCTCTACTTGATTGCATGTTGATTAGAACTTGAATCTGGAACAACAAAAAGTAGTCAGAAATTTTGAGTAAAGACCCATGAGTCAAGATAGTATATGGACTCTCATCCAAAATGTACTAGCTACAACCTCAATCACCTAGGAGCTTGTATTCTGGGTACCAAGGACAACCTAGTGAGTTACACTACTATATAGAAAGGAAAGGAAGGTCAGAAGGACCGGAAAGGGTGCTAAGGGTACGGAACCCCAAACCACTTTAGTGATAGGTGTCCCATGTTAAATAGAGTCTCAATTATCACCAAGAGGAGGAACATAGAAATGTAAGCCAATCAAGGAAATTAAGGGTGCGAAGCTCAAGGAAGGGCATTCGCGATTGGAGCTAAAGAGGCACACCAAGAACTAATTTAGTGACATGCATGAAACTACAGAGTCATTTAAGGAAGGAGTGTGTTGCATGTTTAACACACATTATGGAAAAGCGAATTCAAGATCTCTCAATTGTACGAGATTTTCCTGAAGTATTTCCAGAGGAGTTACCCAGACTACCCCTGCATAGGCAGGTGGAGTTCCACATCGATCTAGTCCCAGGAGTGGCCCCTGTAGCAAAGTCACCGTATCGTCTGGCGCCATCAGAAATGCATGAACTGTCAAATCAGCTTCAAGAGTTACTTGATAAGGGATTCATCCGACCCAGCTCTTCACCCTGGGGAGCCCCGGTTTTGTTCGTTAAAAAGAAGGACGGATCCTTTAGGATGTGTATAGACTATAGGGAGCTGAACAAGATTACTATCAAGAATCGTTACCTTCTTCCACGCATTGGTGATCTGTTTGACCAATTGCAAGGAGCTACTTACTTTTCCAAGATTGACCTTCGATCCGGACACCATCAGATGAGAGTGCGAGAAGAAGATATCGCCAAGACAGCGTTTAGAACTCGGTATGGTCATTACGAGTTCTTTGTCATGCCATTTGGTCTAACTAACGCTCCGGCAGTGTTCATGGATCTGATGAACAGAATCTGTCGACCGTACTTGGATAAGTTCGTAATTGTCTTCATCGACGACATCCTAATTTACTCGCAAAGCAAGGAGGACCACGAGCATCATTTGAGGCTGATACTGGGATTACTCAAAGCTGGAAAGCTTTATGCGAAATTTTCAAAGTGCGAATTTTGGATTCGAGAAGTACACTTTTTGGGTCATGTGGTGAATAAAGAAGGAATACATGTCGATCCAGCTAAGATTGAGGCTATAAAGAAATGGGAAGCCCCGAAGACGCCGACAGAAATTCGACAATTTCTCGGTTTGGCAGGCTACTACCGGCGATTCATTGCAAATTTCTCCAAGATTGCGCAGCCACTGACAACCTTAACGCAAAAAGACAAAAAGTTTATTTGGGGAGAAACAGGAGGAAGCATTCCAATTGCTCAAACATAAGTTATGCAATGCACCCATTCTGGCATTACCCGAAGGAACGGATAATTTCGTGGTGTATTGCGATGCTTCACATCAAGGCTTGGGATGTGTCTTAATGCAGAACGAGAAAGTCATCGCCTACGCGTCTAATCAGCTAAAGATCCACGAGAAAAAATTACACCACTCATGATCTAGAACTTGGAGCCGTGGTGTTTGCACTAAAGATCTAGAGGCATTACCCTTATGGTACAAAGTGCACAATCTTTATGGATCATAAGAGCCTTCAGCACATTCTCGACCAGAAAATGTTGAACATGAGGCAGAGAAGATGGGTCGAGCTGCTCAATGATTACGATTGTAAGATAAAGTATCACTCAGGGAAGGCGAATGTTGTAGTTGATGCGCTGAGCAGGAAGGAAAGAGTGAAGCCTACAAGGACGCGAGCCATGGGAGTGTTAGTACAAACCAGTTTGAAAAGTCAAATACTCAAAGCCCAGAGAGAAGCTTTGAAGGCAGACAACATGAAGAAAGAAACTCTTCACCAGATAGAAAAGGAGTTTGAGGTGAAAGCTGATGGAGTACGTTATTATAAGGATAGGGTATGGATACCAAAGGTCGATCAGTTGAGAACAACGATCATGGATGAAGCTCACCAAACAAAGTACTTGGTACACCCAGGAGCTGACAAGATGTGCAAAGGACTAAAAGAGCACTATTGGTGGCCTGGAATGAAAAAGATTGTTGGATGCAAAATCGGATTGTATCCGAGATCACAAGTTGGTGCTTAAAGTGAAGAAAAAGGCAAAGTCAAAGTGGGCAACAAAGTCAAAGTTTACTTTTATTGTTTTAGTCCTTTGTAATAGTTTTACTTTCTTAGGGTAGAATGTGTAAATGTTCTATAGTGTAAGGGTTGTTAGTGTTGGGGTATAAATACCCAAAGTGAGTTAGTTTGGAAGAACATGCATACGTATCATTGTGTAAATTGAGAGTGAATTGAGAGTTGTGTTCTTAAGTGTGTGTGTTCTTGGTGTGTATAGTGTGTGTAATCAATTCATCAAGAATCAATGACATATAGCTTCTCAATTCATTCTCTAGTTATTGCATGTTGATTAGAACTTGAATCTGGAACAACAAGTGGTATCAGAGCTGGAAATCCACTTGAATTTGGTATGATTTCTTGACTTTTTTATTTTTTTTGAAAATGGAGGTTTGAGTTTTGATTTTCTTCATTTGATCATGATTTGCATGTAAATGTGATTGTTTGTGGTTAAAATGATGTTTTTACTGTGTTAGGAAGTGATTTAGAGTCAAAATTTGGTGATTTGAGCAGTAATTTTTGAGTTTTTTACCTTCTTCTCGGTTTTTTCTCGTTTTTCCGAATTCTGTTCATATTTTCCGAATCGGAATATTCAAAAATTCCGAATCGGAAAATACAAGTTTTTCCGAATCGGATTTTTGAAATTTTCCGAATCGGAAAATTTTTTGGACTCGTTTTGTTGTTTAGATCTGATCTTACTCGTTTTCCGACTTGGTATTAGTCAAACTCCGATTCGGAAAACATCATTTTCCGATTCGGAAATTGCCCAAATACCAACTCGAATTTTTTTTTCCGGAACTCTATCAATTTTGTTTTTCCGATTCGGAAAACAACATTTTCCGATTCGGAAAATTGAAAAATCCGAATCGGAGTTTAGTGTTTTCCAAATCGGATTAGTTTAAGCGTTTTTCGGGCGTTTTTTCACGTAAACTTTTTTAGACTTCTTATCTGATTCTACGGTGAGAAAGTTCAGTCATTTTTAAGGTCATTTTTTCCCGAAAAATGCAGGTTTTTCCGAGATTTTGGTGATTTCCGAGAGGTTGATTTTCTGGACTATACTTTCAATTTCGCAGTCAAAATCAACTTTCAAATTTTTGAAAAATATTTTTTCTCGGGTTTTCACTATTCACGGTTGAGTTTTTTGTTGACTTTTTGACTTTTGTCACTAAACTTATCTTTGATCAAAAGAAGTGTTCCGATTTACATACCTCCAGCAGTTTAGAAGAATTCTATCAGTTTCAGTGAATTATCGATCATTTTCAAGTTCTATTTTCGTATTAGTTAAGATGACAGAGCTAGTTGACGATCATACATTATGGAAGAAGTATATGACATACAGTCAGCGTGTCTTTGAGCTAATCCAGGAAAATCTAAAGTTGAGTTCTGACAAGTCTTTGTTAGAAATGAAGATTGTGGATTTAGAGAAGTTAATACAGAGTGAAAAAGGGCAAGAATCAGAGAATTTAAAGTTGTCAAATCAGATAACTGAGCTTCAGCAAACTTTATCAGTTTTGAATGCTGAAAAAGCTAAACTTATTCTTAAAGTTACTAATCTTGAAGAAGATAAGAAAGTCTTTGAAAACAAACTTATATCTTCTCATTCGAGAGTGATAGAACTTTCAAATCAAGTAAATGATTTTGAGAAAATCGTGATCATCGAGAGAAGTAACTTTGAGAAAGAAAGACAAGCTTTTGAAGCAAAGATTAACGAACTTTCTTTGAAGACATCAGTTTTTGAAAAACCAAAAGACAACGAGATTTTCAAAGAGTTTTCTGAATCAACATGTTATGTTAATTGTTGTTATGATGATGATGATTCCAACTCTTATGATGGAATGAATTTTTTTGATTCTCTTGAGTCTTGTACCGATTCTTGTACCAACAAGAAGAATGTTTTGGATAGTGAGTTGGTTGATTTTGAAAAGACGTTACAAGATGAGAGAACAGTGTTTGAAGAAGAAATAAAGGTTTTTGAAGAAGAGAGAAAGGTTTTTGAGAAAGAGAGAAAATCTTTTGAAGTGAAAACTGATAAACTTTCGAAAAAGATTTCTGATTTAGAGAAACAGATTGTGAGTGAAAGAAAAGGTTTTGAGAAAAAGAAGAGTGTTTTTTAAAGCAAGAAGAAAGAGTTAAAGAAAAAGTCTCTCCGTGTTGAAAGAGATAGATGTGTTGAGTTTGTTTTTGAGGAAGAGACTAAAGATTTTGAAAAAGAAAGAAAATATTTTGAAGAAAAGAGTGTTCTGTTTAGGAAGAAGATTGCTAATTTAGAAGTGCAACTTTCGGATGAAATAAGTGCTTTTAAAAGAAAAGAACATCTTTTAAAGTGTGAGATAAAAGGTTTTGAGCAACTGATTGCTGAACTAAAGAAACCAACATTTGAGAAAAATGATTTTGAAGAGGAAAAGAGGGTTTTTGAGACAGAAGTAAGGAAGCTTACATTAAGATTATCTGAATTGTCTTCTGATATCATGAAAGAACAGATTATAAGTTCTACTCTGAGAAAGAAACTTGATGAAACAGTTGAAGAAAAGAATCTTTTATCTGCAATGGTGAAAGATCTTGAAGATATTGTTTTTAAAGTTAATTTGAATGAACCAAAGAGTCCCGATGTTATAGTACAATCACCATATGTTGATTATGCTGATTCTGTTTGTTCATTCAAAACTGCTCCAAGTTCTCTTCATGCAGATGTTTCTTCAACAAATTGTTTCACTCCAAAGAATCAGATTCGTACTTCTAATCTTTTCTATGATCATCAGATTGATGGTTTAGGTAAAAATCATTCGAAGAAAGGTAAGTTTGTTTGGAGAGTTAAAGGGTCTACACCAAATGTAGCTAAGCCAAAGTTATTTGTTCCTAAACAAAATGTTCAAAAGAACAATGTTTTTAAAGCTAAATCTTTTGTTAAATCTGATCCAATTTACTTTGTAAATCATATGATCAGATTATCTCAAAAGAAAATATGTTGTTCTTACTGTGGAAGAAATAAGTTTGTTCGAAAAGAAAAGTCGGAAAGTTGGTATGGTACTTATAGTATTCCAAATTATAAACCAACTTCTTTTAACAAAAGATGATCCACTTTCAAGTGGATACCAAAATCTGTATGATTTTGTTTTTGCAGGTCCCCATATTTTCACTGCATTTTTCAAGGGGGAGTTTCTGCAAGCATGTGGTTCCTAAATATATCTGTTTAGGACCCGTTCCTCAATGACATGTGGCTCCTAATCAAACCAGTTTAGGACCCGATCTTCAATATGCAAGTGGCTCTTGAATAAATCAGTTCAAGACCCGGATTTCAAGGTATTATTCTTACTTTGAGGGAGAATTTTAAGTAAATGTTTGATTATCCATTTGAGGGGGAGTACATAAAAGAGATATTGTTTTTAGGGGGAGTGTTATAATATGCTTTAATGCTTACATATTTGAAAGATGAACAACTTTCATGTATGAAAAAATGTTTTTTAAATGTTCAAACTCACTTCTCGATTCTCAAACGTTTTTTTTCGAATTAGAAGTGAGATTTTCCATGTTTTCATATCATGATGAGTTGACGGATATTTTCTAACCGTGTGTTTCCAAAGATTAATACTTGCGTATTATCTTTTCATATACTTTTCAAGTATTCCTACACACCGGTTTAGCTTCTTTTGACTTAGTTATTACCACGTCTCTATATGACCATATTTTTCGGTGGTAATACGCTCGTTTGATATCTTCCTATTTGTACTTCATCGTTTATTTGATCAGATACGTTCTTCATTGCTATATCTATATCTTGATCGTATAGATAACATTCATTCATTTTGTGTACACCAAAGCTTTTCAAGAACATATCTCACATCATATGATGAATCAGTTTTCTCAAACAAGTTTATATCATTCATGTTCTTTATTTCATACACTTGTTTGATGACATTTTTTATGCTCCTATATTGTACATATATATATATTTGTTTGAGCATGTTTCGTTTTGGCTCATTGATTCACCCGATGAATCATTGTAAGTTCATGTTTAGGAAACTTATTTCATGGGATGTGTGAGCTTCATAGAACTTCTATGGATTTCCAGAACCGGAAATCCTACCCAAGAAGTTATCCTTGAGAAATGAGTGAGGGGTCTCCATCAAAGAGTGGGGGAGATAACTCAGGTGGTCGAGTTATTCTCATAGTGATTGAGCGAAAAAATATTATATGAGAGATTGGTTAGAAGTGAGGATGCTTAAAAGAATTGGAGGGTGTGAGAACAGAGTTAAAAGAAAAATAAAACTCTGCACCAACCTTTTCTAAGCCGGGCAACCACATACTCTATTGGTTCACATTCTTTGGTGACCGATATTGAAATAAGGCAAAGCCCAATGCCGACTCTCGTTTTTACCCCACTAGCTACTCATTTCCTTCTTAACAAGGAGATGTTTCAATTCATCACGGGGACGCAGCACATAATCTATCAGGTTTTCATTTGGAAAATCGATATTGAAACAGAAGGAAGCTGCCCTGCCTTCGAACTTCATTTCTACACATCGAGTCGTGAAATGTTTTCACATTTTGAGCCTTATGAAAGCACTTGATGCTTATTTTCTTTCATCACAAATACACACAAGGAATTTGTTTCTTTGTCGGAACGTTCATAGGAATACTTTTAGTGTTTGCGAGGATTGAACGGAAGCCCTGGGGAGTGATCATCACTAAAGCTCTTTATATAGTGCATTTGTTGCACTGAGTTGCTTTGTGCTTCTCACAGGCATTCCAACTGATTCATGTGTTGTTTCAGGATTCTCCCACTTCAAATCTGAATTTGAAAAGATTCGGATTACTTTATGGAATTGACGGATTTATTTGGAGTAAAAGGGGAATTCTGGAGTAACAAGGAGGAGATGGTTCTGTGAGATGGTTTTTGGTATCTATGGTGGTACTTTCACATGTTTGTATCTTTACGAGCCGAGTTGTTCTGATCATACATTTCTATAGATTTTGATGATTATTTCATATTTCATCAAAAAGGGGGAGATGGTTTAGAAATGTAAAGTAGAGAAATTTTTTGAAGATACTTTGGGGAGATGGTTCCGAAATGTCAAGTCAAGGAGAAGATTACGAGATATGACAAGAGATGTTTGCGAGAGATGTTTGAAGTTTGATGATTATTTGAAGATATCTCGATTTGTTAAAGCTTCTTGTTCAAAGTTTGTTAAAGCTTCATGAAGATTTGGATGATTCGTGAAGATTATTACGGAAGCTTATCGTTCAAGGAAGCTTATTGTCGATGCTTAAAGTGTTGATGCTTTCTTGAAGACGTTTGCCTAATTTTTTTTGTGATCTCTGTTGTCCCTGAAAACAATGAAATGAAGGAGAAATGGATGGAAATCCAAACAATGGGATGAAATCAATGAAGTTTTTTTTTAAGAACTCAACAATGGTGAACTTTGCCCAATTTAGTATATTATGGATTTCAACACAAAACCCTAAACATCCTTTTCCTTTTATAGGGAAAAGGAAGTTACAAAAGTTGTCAACAATGGCCCCCGAGGTTCCAAACCTCAAACAAGGGCTTAAACAAAATAAGATTGTTTACAAAAGAAGGAAACTAAACTAGAAAGCATTTTAAAGATAGATGATTCTGACTCTTCTCAACATCTGGGTTCTACAATCTCCCCCTTTGAGAAGAAGTCAGAATGGTGGTGGAAGCTCCAGTGCAGGCTCCCACTTGGACATCTGCAGGTACTCTTCCCACTCGCCTATGATCCGTGCTCTCATCTGCATCGCAGCCTCTGCTCGTCTGTACATCATCCGCTCCTTAAGCTTCTTCTCGATCAACCTCATTGCCTCCAGCAGCTTTCCTTTGCCATCTATGATTCTCCGACTTGGAACCTGATCCGCCAGCAGTCTGCTCTGCATGCCGTTATAGACATAGAGGAGGGTCCCGTCGCAGAACTTGGAGAGCTCTCCAAACCTCATGAACCTGCGCTCCTTCTTCTTCTGAGTGATGTACAGGACTCCGTGCTCAGGTATCCTGGTTGGCATGTAAGGCGTGTAGGCATCGATGCCAGGAACGAGCAGGTTCGGTCTTAGCAGGTTGACCTTCGGCTGGTGACTTTCTATGGCAAGCTGGTAGTCCGTCACTCTCGCGAGAGAGATTGCGTGACGGACGTATTTCTTCAGTATTTCCGTGCCATCTCTGTAGTGCTCTGGTCGGTGTCACATCCCGTTTTTTTTTTTTTATCTAATTAAATTATTTATTTATTTAATGTTATTAATATCATTATTACTATTATTGCATGTGAGGGTTAGCAATTAGGGTTAGGGTTACACAAACCCTTTTTCTTGTGGGTCAAGCAACGAGAAAAGGGAAAGCCCGTTAGGCTTAGGTTAAAAACCCTAGGGAGTTCAACCTCCTTTCTCATTGCGTTTCTTGGGTAGGAGGTCATCGAGAGAGAGAGAGAGAGAGAGAGAGGAGGAAGAGAGAGAGGGCAAGGAGGAGAGATCGGGAAGGAGATCGAGCCATCGGAGGTTTGACGGTGTCGCCGGCGTAGGTAAGCAACCGAGGTGATCTCCCGTTTTTCTTTTCCTTATCGGCAATCGTGGTGGTGACGGCCGCGGCCTTGGCCGGTCATGGCCTAACCACCGCTGCCCGTACGCTCCGGCGGTGGCCGGGGGGGGGTTTGTTGGTGTTCGATGGTGGCGGTGGGGTTTCTCTCGCTGCCGCCGCGAGTTGGATAGGTGGCCGGTGGTGGCGGCGGTCTAAACCGCGGCTGCCGCCGTGTCTTCCGTAGCACGCAACGCCGCCAAGCGGCGGCGGCCGTGGATGGCGGTGGTGGTCAATTCGACTGCTGCTGCTGATCGTTATGGAGGCCGGCCGGCGGCTTGGCGGATTCTTCCTCGCCGTCGCGCCGCTGCCTACCCCTACGGTGAGGCGACGCCGGCGCGTGGCCGGCCGCCGTTGCTGCCGGATTTGTTGTTGCTGTTGATTTGGGTGACCGACGGTGGCGGTGGCTTTGCGCCGCCGCTGCTGCTGTTATTGTTTGTGTGTGTGTGCGTGTTTGACGGTGGTGGCGGTTCACCGGCCGCTGCCGTCGCTGCTGTGGATGACGAACGGGCCGGCGGTGGTGGTGGCCTTACGCCGCTGCTGCCGCCGTGGTTCTGGTCAGCGGTGGTGGTGGCGGGGTACGCTGCTGCCGCCGTGGGTTGATTCGCGACCAGTGACCGCCCGCTAGTCGCGGCGGCTGCGGTGGTTTCACCTTCCACCGACCGGAGGTGATAGTGGTTATCCACGGTCACCGTCAAAGTCGTTAGGAGCAATGTCCGCGGGTTGTATGGGGACAATCTCGCGACGCGAGAGTAGCGCGATAGAGAGTCGCGGGTGATCCCGTGTGGTTAAATCCCGTTGTGGGTAGAATCTTAATTAGTGTAATTTTTTATTTATGGTTTTTCAGAGTTGCGTGAAGGTTTCGAGTCGATATTACGGTTGTGAATTTATCCGTGACAGATTGAGGTGAGTGGGTTTACATGCGATAAACTTGTGATTTTATGTGTATACTTGACGTGAGAATTATTCGATGATGTTGTGGGTTGCGTGATGGCCCAAAAGGGCGGGAAACCGCGGATGACCGAACTGCGTGATGGTTCGGTAAACGGGAAACCGTTAAGCTGTTTATGTGTTGATGTGTATGTGCATTTAATTGCAATTTATTGTATGTGACTTTACTCACTAAGCGGTTGAGCTTACCCCTCGTGTTTTAATATTTTTAGGTACGAGCTCCGGGGTTGATAAAGGCAAGGCTCCGGCTTGAGGGTTCCCGACTGATGGCTTTCCGATCCAATTGCTATTTTCCGTTGGTTAATTTATGAGATATTAATATGTCTTTAACTGGGATTTGAAAACTATATTTATGGGTTATTTTATGTGAGATTATTATTTGAAATTATTAAAATTTTATTTAAATTTTTAAATTGGGGTTGAGTGTTACAACTTGGTATCAGAGCCTAGGTTTAAGAGAATCAGCACACGCACTCGTGGGTGTGTGTGTGGTTGGACTTAAACCAGGCGGTTGAAAGTAATTGGATGAGATCGGAACGGCCAGCGGAACCGTCAAGACGGAGGTAAGCTTTAGTACCTTTAAATTATTATATGCATGTGTGTAGTATTAAATAATTGTGATTGTATGTTCAGTTATATAACTGCATGTGATTTTATGTGGTTAAGCTGTGATTTTAAGTGACTGTTAGTCAGTGGGATTAGGTCTAATTAGGACGGTATCAAGACCAAACGTAAACACCTTGGTACGTCGGGGATGGGTCGTCGAGCATATTCTTGTCTGATCATTGCTCGGTGGTCTTGATCCGGCTACCATGCATGGTTGGTTATAGTAATACGGCGCCAATAATAGTGTTACTATAAACGCCTGTGTAGTGTTGGATTTGATTAAGTTCTGGAGACTTAAAACTCATTGATTACGGTTAGGGTGATAGCATGCTATGTGTAAAATATATATATTTGTGGGACGGTCTGTTTTAGCATGCGCGATAACAACTAGCCTTAGGGTTAGCATGATCACTAATAGTAGGGTTATGTGTGAGTACCGTAATAGTGCTTAGTGACACTTCGATAGCTGTGAACTAAGATGTTTCTTGAACCTTCAGAATGGTGCAAACTAGGAGCCATACTGATGATGAGGCCGGACAGTCCGACCACATAGCTGCTCAAATCACTGAGACCCTGCAGCAGATGCTGCCGGGGCTGTTTAACCAGATGAGAGACGAGCTGATCCAAACCATGGACCAGCGCATTGACGTGGCCCTCACGGCCCGTAGCTTAGGTACTGGGAGCTCGAGTCAATCCCAGCCTCGTGGGATCACCTTTAAGGACTTCATGGCGTGCCAACCGCCATTATTTGACGGGAAGAAGGATCCCGTGGCTTGTTACCGTTGGTACTCAGCGGTCGAGGGAGCTTTTCGCACGTGTGGGTGCCCTGATGGTTCGAAGGTTCTTTTCGCCGTGAACCTTCTTCGCGGAGCTGCAAAAGATTGGTGGGAGCTGACTCTTAAGAAATATACTGAGGCACAAATCACTGCGCTGACCTGGGGGGATTTCCGAGCCTTGTCCGACGAGGAGTTCGCACCTCGTATCGAAAAGGAACGGATAGCATCAGAGTTCTTGAAGCTGACTCAGACGACGGAGTCAGTGAATGAGATTACTGCGCAGTTTCTAGAGAAGCTGCTGTTTGTACCGGGGTACGCGAACGACGAGTCGCTGAAGATGGCTCGTTACTTGGGAATGCTGAAGCCGGAACTCAAGAAGGCGGTGGCCACGGGGAGGTGTAAGACCCTCAGTGATATGCAGGAGGTAGCGCGGTCTCAGGAGCTGGTTTTGGAGGAACTGCAGCAAGGGAAACGGAAGGCGGAAGATCAAGCGGGACCAGCAAAGAAATTCAAGGGAGCTAGGACTGATACCAGGGGTGGAGCCCCGAGCTGTCCAAAGTGTGGACGTTATCACCGGGGTGAGTGCAAACCGCGGGAATTATCGTGTTACAAGTGTGGCAAGACGGGCCACCTCAGCAAGGACTGCAAAGAGACTGCTAGGCTTTGCTTTCACTGCTATCAGCCGGGGCATATCAAGCCCGATTGCCCCCAGCTGAAGAAGACGCCGGCCCTGGCCCCTGCACCAGCGACGCTTAGGATCACCGACGGCACTACCCAGGGGAAGAGTGGGGCTACCACCCGTGGGCGAGCCTTCCAGATGACTGCTGAGGAAGCGCAGACGGCGCCTGATGTGATTACAGGTTTTTCCTCGTTTTATTTTTCGTGCGATTAATGTTAGTAGCTTATTTTGTGTGTTAGCGTTAAAATAGTGTATCTGCCGTTAAATGTGAACGTTAGGCATATTTCCTGTCAACTCGAAACCGGCTCTAGTACTTTTCGACACGGGGGCCACGTGGTCCTATGTGTCGCGTAAGTTCTGTAGGGACTTCCAGATCGAGCTCGGCAATCTGGATAGCCCTCAGGCAATCGACGTAGCGGCGGAGGAAGTGCAGGTGGTCGAGCATGTGTACCGGGGGTGCAGTATCGAAATTTTCGGAGTACGTTTCAGCATCAACCTTATCCCCATTCCCATGAACGGAGTGGACGTAGTTGTCGGAATCGACTGGATGTTTCCAAACCGGGCGACCACGGACGTTGCAGGGCAGTGTGTACGCATCCATAATCCAAGTGGGGGAGAATTGGTTGTGTACGGTAAGGGAAGGAGGATATCCACATCCTTCTGTTCTCTCGCAAAAGCTCAGAGGTACATCCAGCGGGGGTGTACGGGGTTCTTGGTGTATGCTATGGCGGATCAGACGAAGGAGAAGAAGCTGTCGGTAGCGGAAGTGCCAGTGGTCAGCGAGTTTCCAGACGTGTTTCCAGAGGATCTGCCTGGCCTTCCACCCGATAGGCAGATCGAGTTCGGCATCGACTTGGTACCAGGAGCAGCTCCGATTGCGCGAGCTCCTTATCGTCTGGCTCCGCCGGAGCTTCAGGAGTTATCGGAGCAGTTGCAGGAGCTCTCGGGGAAGGGGTTCATCCGCCCGAGCAGCTCACCGTGGGGTGCACCGATTCTGTTTGTGAAGAAGAAGGACGGAAGTCATCGGATGTGCATCGACTACCGTGGACTCAACAAGGTGACCGTCAAGAATAGGTATCCTCTGCCTAGAATTGATGATCTGTTCGACCAGCTTCAGGGGGCTTCGTGGTTTTCTAAGATCGATCTTCGGTCAGGGTATCACCAGCTGAAGGTGAAGGAAGCGGATGTCCACAAGACCGCTTTCCGAACCCGTTACGGCCACTTCGAGTTTCTGGTAATGCCGTTCGGGCTTACCAATGCTCCAGCAGCTTTCATGGACCTCATGAACGGGTGTGCCGCCCGATGCTTGATCGGTCCGTGATCGTTTTCATCGACGATATTCTAATCTACTCGAAGACGAAGGAGGAGCATGTGATGCATCTGCGGGAGGTGCTTGAGGTGTTGAGGAGGGAGCGTCTCTACGCCAAATTCTCGAAATGCGCTTTCTGGTTGGAGGAGGTTCAGTTCTTGGGCCATATCATTAACCGGGAAGGCATCAAGGTGGATCCAGCAAAAATCGAAGCAGTTATGAATTGGGAAATTCCGAAGGCACCTACCGAGATCCGGAGTTTCCTGGGTTTAGCCGGCTACTACCGACGGTTCATCCAGGATTTCTCTAAGATTGCGGTACCGTTGACGCGCCTGACGAAGAAGAGTGAGCCGTACGTTTGGGGTTCTGAGCAGCAGAAGGCTTTCGACACGTTGAGGCAGAAGCTGTGTGAGGCTCCGGTTCTAACTCTACCGGAAGGGGTGGAAGACATGGCAGTTTATTGCGATGCATCTCGGCTGGGTCTGGGTTGTGTTCTGATGCAGAGGGGGCGGGTGATAGCCTACGCTTCGAGGCAGCTGAAGCCTCACGAGGCTAATTACCCCACGCATGATCTCGAGCTTGCGGCGGTTGTTTTTGCTCTCAAGTTATGGAGGCACTACCTGTATGGGGTGAAGTGCACCATTTTCTCGGACCATCGTAGCTTGAGGTACTTCTTGGAGCAGCCGAATCTGAACATGCGACAGCGGAGGTGGCTTGACGTAGTCAAGGACTACGATTGCGAGATTCTCTACCACCCAGGGAAGGCTAACGTGGTTGCGGACGCTTTGAGCAGGAAGACGGAGCACGCGCCGCTTCGTATCTCACACCTGAAGATGGCGGTGACTACCTCCTTCTTGGACTTGGTTCTACGGGCCCAAGAGGAGGCGAGTCGGGAGGAGAACCAGAACGGGGAGCGAATTCGGGGGCAGATGGCCGCGTTGGTCAGAGATAGTCGTGGGTTGCTGACGCGATTTGGGCGAGTGTGGGTTCCTCGTGCGGGTACGGCACGTCAGACCCTGCTAGAGGAAGCCCATAAGTCTAGATTCTCAATTCATCCGGGAGCTACAAAGATGTATCGGGATCTGCGGACAGGTTACTGGTGGCCAGGGATGAAGAGAGACGTGGCACGGTACGTGGAGTCGTGTTTGACCTGTCTGAAGGTCAAGGCTGAGCATCAGAAGCCTCACGGCAAGATGCAACCTCTTGAGATCCCCGAGTGGAAGTGGGAAAACCTAACTATGGATCTGATCACCAAGCTTCCGAAAACCCCTCGGAAGTTTGACGCGATTTGGGTCATAGTTGATCGTTTGACCAAGAGCGCTATCTTCCTTCCTATCCGGGAGAGTTCGACTGCAGAGCAGCTGGCGAAGATCTACGTGGATGAGGTGGTATCGAGGCACGGAGTGCCAGTGTCGATTATTTCGGACCGGGACGTGCGTTTTACTTCTCGGTTTTGGGAAAGATTCCATTCGGAGTTGGGTACCAGACTGCATTTTAGCACCGCGTACCACCCTCAGACAGACGGTCAGAGCGAGCGGACGATTCAGACCCTGGAGGACATGCTGCGAGCGTGCGTTTTGGATTTCGGTGGCAGTTGGGATACGTACCTGCCTTTGGCGGAGTTTTCGTATAACAACAGTTACCATTCGAGTATTGGGATGCCGCCGTTTGAGATGCTTTACGGAAGAAGATGTCGTACTCCTATCTGTTGGGGTGAGGTAGGACAGAGTGTTCTTGGTAGCACTGAGGTGGTTCAGAGGACTACGGAGGATATTCAGAGGATCCGGGAGCGGTTACGGACGGCTCAGAGTCGACAAAAGAGTTATGCGGATCGCCGAAGGTCAGATTTGGAGTTCCAGGTGGGAGACCGAGTTCTACTCAAGGTTTCTCCTTGGAAGGGAGTGATCCGGTTCCGAAAGAGGGGCAAGCTGGGGCCTCGTTACATCGGACCGTTCACGGTTCTTGCACGTGTCGGGAAGGTAGCTTATCGCTTGGAGCTGCCTGCGGTACTAGGCCAGATCCACAGCACTTTTCACGTTTCGCAGTTGCGTAAGTGCCTCGCCGACGAGACGGCTCATATACCTTTAGACGATATTCAGGTGGACGAGAGCCTGAATTATGTCGAGAGGCCGGTAGCAGTGATAGACCGGAAGGTGAAGAGGTTACGACGTAGGGAGATCCCAATCGTGAAGGTGCAGTGGCAGCATCGGAAGGGTTCCGAGTGGACCTGGGAGCCGGAGGCAGAAATGCGAGAGTACTACCCAGAGTTGTTTTCAGACTGATTTCGAGGACGAAATCCTTGTAAGTGGGGGAGAGTTGTCACATCCCGTTTTTTTTTTTTTTATCTAATTAAATTATTTATTTATTTAATGTTATTAATATCATTATTACTATTATTGCATGTGAGGGTTAGCAATTAGGGTTAGGGTTACACAAACCCTTTTTCTTGTGGGTCAAGCAACGAGAAAAGGGAAAGCCCGTTAGGCTTAGGTTAAAAACCCTAGGGAGTTCAACCTCCTTTCTCATTGCGTTTCTTGGGTAGGAGGTCATCGAGAGAGAGAGAGAGAGAGAGAGAGAGAGAGCCGACAAGGGAGGGAGAGATCGGGAAGGAGATCGAGCCATCGGAGGTTTGACGGTGTCGCCGGCGTAGGTAAGCAACCGAGGTGATCTCCCGTTTTTCTTTTCCTTATCGGCAATCGTGGTGGTGACGGCCGCGGCCTTGGCCGGTCATGGCCTAACCACCGCTGCCCGTACGCTCCGGCGGTGGCCGGGGGGGGGTTTGTTGGTGTTCGATGGTGGCGGTGGGGTTTCTCTCGCTGCCGCCGCGAGTTGGATAGGTGGCCGGTGGTGGCGGCGGTCTAAACCGCGGCTGCCGCCGTGTCTTCCGTAGCACGCAACGCCGCCAAGCAGCGGCGGCCGTGGATGGCGGTGGTGGTCAATTCGACTGCTGCTGCTGATCGTTATGGAGGCCGGCCGGCGGCTTGGCGGATTCTTCCTCGCCGTCGCGCCGCTGCCTACCCCTACGGTGAGGCGACGCCGGCGCGTGGCCGGCCGCCGTTGCTGCCGGATTTGTTGTTGCTGTTGATTTGGGTGACCGACGGTGGCGGTGGCTTTGCGCCGCCGCTGCTGCTGTTATTGTTTGTGTGTGTGTGCGTGTTTGACGGTGGTGGCGGTTCACCGGCCGCTGCCGTCGCTGCTGTGGATGACGAACGGGCCGGCGGTGGTGGTGGCCTTACGCCGCTGCTGCCGCCGTGGTTCTGGTCAGCGGTGGTGGTGGCGGGGTACGCTGCTGCCGCCGTGGGTTGATTCGCGACCAGTGACCGCCCGCTAGTCGCGGCGGCTGCGGTGGTTTCACCTTCCACCGACCGGAGGTGATAGTGGTTATCCACGGTCACCGTCAAAGTCGTTAGGAGCAATGTCCGCGGGTTGTATGGGGACAATCTCGCGACGCGAGAGTAGCGCGATAGAGAGTCGCGGGTGATCCCGTGTGGTTAAATCCCGTTGTGGGTAGAATCTTAATTAGTGTAATTTTTTTATTTATGGTTTTTCAGAGTTGCGTGAAGGTTTCGAGTCGATATTACGGTTGTGAATTTATCCGTGACAGATTGAGGTGAGTGGGTTTACATGCGATAAACTTGTGATTTTATGTGTATACTTGACGTGAGAATTATTCGATGATGTTGTGGGTTGCGTGATGGCCCAAAAGGGCGGGAAACCGCGGATGACCGAACTGCGTGATGGTTCGGTAAACGGGAAACCGTTAAGCTGTTTATGTGTTGATGTGTATGTGCATTTAATTGCAATTTATTGTATGTGACTTTACTCACTAAGCGGTTGAGCTTACCCCTCGTGTTTTAATATTTTTAGGTACGAGCTCCGGGGTTGATAAAGGCAAGGCTCCGGCTTGAGGGTTCCCGACTGATGGCTTTCCGATCCAATTGCTATTTTCCGTTGGTTAATTTATGAGATATTAATATGTCTTTAACTGGGATTTGAAAACTATATTTATGGGTTATTTTATGTGAGATTATTATTTGAAATTATTAAAATTTTATTTAAATTTTTAAATTGGGGTTGAGTGTTACAGTCGGAGGATCGGGCCTTGGAGGTACTTGATGATCGTGAGAAGGTCTTCTAGATGCACCCGATCTAAGTCAGCTTCTGTGAAGGTCCAATTCTGCAGCTCACCTCGAGGGACACCGGTGCCGTACATGCGAACATCATATTCAAGGAATAACTGATGGCCATGTCTGTAGGGGCGCATAGCAGTTACCTTGATAAAGCGACGTCTGATCCTCTGGCGTCCATGAGTGGCCCAGTTGCACATTCGCTGATGTACGTACGCTGTCCTCCGTCTCTTGTTCCTGATGTGAGAGATCCCGAAGTAGACTTTTCGGGACCAGGCGTGCAGCTTCTCTTGCTGGTAGATGCGGGTGAACGTTTCTTCTAGGAACGGGCGGAAGATGATGGAGTGGTTCCAGTTGAGCTGGATGACAGTAGGAGCATCGGTTTCTGGATCGGTAGAGTGGACTGTCCGTGGGGCTTCTGGAGTTGGGAACTTGAGCGCTGAGAGGAGGTTGGCGTAGTTAGGATCCTTGACTAGATCGTCTCCCTTCTGATAGACCCTTAGGCTCTGAGCTAGCGACCGCAAGATCTTCCGGGCTGCTTCCGGAATCTGGAACTCTGAAGGATCAGTTGGCGCTGCTTCTGGTATAACGGCATCAATCTGAGCCGTGTCCGTCATCTGGGGAAACTGAACTGACTCCCCTTCCGGAATCCTCTCATATCTCCAACTCCCCATGTCCGGAATGTTTTCATCTTCAGAGTCGACATAGGGAGCTTCGGCGGTCTCGAAGTCTGTGGGAGCGCTCGAGGGGGCGGCTGAGGAACCTGGAGCTGGAGCTGATGAGCCGGAGCCGGAACCAGGTTGGAGGTCGGTGCGAAGCCGTTTTGCAGCTTGTACCTCCCCCTCATGAGGACCTGGTGCGGAGTCATCAGGGTCATCATGCCTCCTCTTCGAAGGCTGAGCCTGGGACCGACACACGGCCTCCAGTTCTCGAATCCTTTGTTGTAGCAGCTCGATCTGGGCAGCTTGATCTCGGACTTGGGCGGACAGGCGGTCATTCTGAGTGGTGTAGGAGGCGACCATCATCAAGTGCTCCACCTCAGTGACGTAGCCTGGAATCGGTGGAAGGTCGCCCGAAGTCGGAGGAGCGAGCCGGAGGACGTCTTCAGATGGCCTGGGAATGGGAGCTTCAGTAGATGGGGCAGCCTCAGAATGTTTGCCCTTGATCCTCCTCTTGAGCTCGTATAGCTCCGCATCCCGGTCTTCTTGAAGCTTGCGCGACGCCTCAAGATCGGCTAGTCTCTTCCTCTCCGCCTCGGCCAAGGCTTTCTCGAGTGCCTCGACCCGCGCGTCCCGAGCCTGATTTGCTTGCTCCACGGCTAATAACCTGCTTTGGACGACTTTAAGGATGTCGTCCGAATCCGTCGGACCTATAAGTCCCGTTGGTGCAGGGGCGGTTTTAGGGATTCCGCCCGAATCCGTCAGGCTCAAAAGCCCCGGTGTTGCGTGAGCATCTTTATAGACTTTGCTCGAGTCTGTCGGACCCGGTCCCGGAAAAACTAAACCCGGTGCCACTTGGGCTCCAGTTGACGAGTAGAGTCCTAAAGAGGTACTCTCTCGGCCCGATGTCACCGCTGGTATAATGCTGACGGTGTCGGGGCTTCCGGTGGATCCTCGAAGGGCGTCCAATGACGCACCAACTCTCCCCGTTCCGGCCTCGCCACTTGGGCGGGCAGATGAAGCATCCACAAGTGTCCTAGTCAAATGAACAACCCTGAAGGTGTCTGTGAGAGGCTCTAGGACGACTGGTGCACGGAAAGATGTCGAGAGGTGGGGCAGAGCCTCTCTCGTTTCAACACCGGCAGACTCCGATTGAGTGGCCGGTGGAAGTTGAGCTAAATCCCCGTGAGAATGTGAAACGACCATCTGTTGAGAGATGGCCGAGTGGCTGGTTTGGGCGTGCAATTGCGTTGGTTGGCTGCCAACGACTTGACCTGACGTCAACGAGTGACCGGTCTGTGTGAGGGTTGCCTCTGTGGGGGTTGGACTCTGGGCTAAAGGGATATCCAATTCTAACCTGTGCGGCTCTTCTTCTACATCCGCCTCCTCTAACTGAGCCCAAGGCTCGCTCAACTGGACCTCTACATCTTCGGTCTCTTTTTCCCTGCTCTCTCTCTCCTTTTCTCCCCTCTCTCTCTCTTCTTCCTCTTCGCTGTCTTCTCGACCCCAGCCGGTAGCTACCTCGGCCTCACCTTCTTCCTCCTGACCGACAGTTCGGTCATCCGACGCCAGATCCGCAATAAGAGTGGGATCACCAGAAATTCGGTCGTCGTTGAAGGAGGAGGTGGCTTCATCCAAATCTACCACCTGGGCCTTCCCGCCCTTTGGTGGATCGGATAGTTGAAACTCGGAGTCTGATCCGTAGTCAACTTGTTCTGACTCTGTTGCCTCGTCATCGGGCTCACGACGGTCCGTAGGAGTGTGCTCGGAAGAGTCGTGACCGTCGGAGTTGTCGCCAGAAGGATCGCCAGACGGTTCTGCTGCCTGAGTAGTGACGGCCGCCGAGTGAGGTGGTGGAGGAACATGTGCTTGTTCTTGTGGGGAAGCTTCCACGTCCTCCCCAGTAGGTTGTTGCGGCGGCGTCGGCGATCGGCGTTCTTCTGATGACGAGTGGATAGGAGACTGCTGAAGGGTTCCCATATACTGCTTTACCCTGAAGTGACTCGTGTACTCGCGCAAGCGGACGGCATCAGTAGACTCCTCTACAACTGTAGGAGTGCGAGCACGAGTGGCACGGTTCTGAATCATGGTCTGGTATGCACCGGCTCTGGAGGTGTGTGGAGTGGCAGACGTACCGACAATTCTACCCGCTCCTCCCCTTACGTCGACTCTCATCACTCCCGAGCCAGAAGCTCCCCCACTGGAGCTCTGGCCCGCCGTACCTGAGGTACGGCTTCTAGTAAGGACGGGTTGCACATCTTGGGCAGGGCTCCCCGGCTCTGAGGAGTCCGTAGATGTGTCTTCTAAACCTACGGAAATTCGGTACATCCTAACGCTCATTGACCTACGGTCTGCCATGTTCAGCACGTTAGCCGGTATGTGCATCTCTACCTGACCTGACTTCAGATTCTTCTTGTTGGCTCGTCCGATCTGCTGGCTTTCAAATCGGAGATGGTTTGCTCTGCGTCGGACAGCTCGGTTCTGGTTCATGTGATCTCGAATGACCAGACTGAAGAAGCGCATCCAAGGTATGGATGTGTGCTTTGTGCGTCCTGGCCCAGCTCTGACATCACCGATGATGTCCGCCCAGATTTGCTGAGCAAAGTCGATCCGCCTTCCGTAGGCGACCGCATGGAAAATATGCCAGAACTGGGTGGATGCCTTGTCCACGCCATGGGTCTTCGAAGAGATAGTACGATTGAGTATGTTGAAGAATGAGTACCAGATTGGGGGCAGCATTCCCTGAGAGATCTGGGAGATTCCTCTCGGCCTGTTGTTCTCTGTGAAGTGGACTCCAACAGCGAGCACTTCGCTGAACAGCTCAGATCCTGACACGAGAGGGTCGAACGGTGCCTCCGAAGTAGCAGCTGGCAGACGAAGGATTCTGCGAAGATCCTCCATAGTGAGGACCAGATCAGTCTGGTCCACTCGGCCTATGATGGTTTGAACTCCGTCCCGGTTCTCAACACGGGAAGTGTGCCAGAACTGCTGCAGATAAATCATCGGGATGGCAGCAGTGGCTTGCATCGCGTATGCAAGGGGGTGAGCTCGGAGAATCTCGAGAACAACGTCATCTTGGACGGTGAAGTTTGCCAAGTCAACGAACTGGTTGTTCTGGTGGATCTCAACGATGTCTGTCAGGTTGATCAGTGCGAGATCAGCAGCGTTGGCGACGGGTGAAGTAGGAGCAATTCGTTGTTGATCAGCCATTTCTGCAATATATTAAGTGTTAAATAATACGACGTGAAAAGACTATACCCTCGACTAGGCGCGAGTCGGAAAACCTCGAAAACCCAATAAAGGGTGTTTCGTATTTTCCGAGTCGGAAAACGAGCAAACAGTACGAGGGGAGTTTTCCGATTCGGAAAACGGTGTTTTCCGAGTCGGAATACTCAACACTTGGTAAAGAAAAACATAATGATAAAACAGACAAGTTTTCCGATTCGGAAAAGGGTGTTTTCCGAATCGGGAAACTCCCACACTTAGAGAGAAAAACTTGTAGGTTTTCCGAGTCGGAAAACATGGTTTTCCGATTCGGAAAATGTCACAACACTTAGTAAAATTTTGGCAAGACTTGGTCTCTCGATCGAGTCGGAAAACCTTGGAAACCCGTGAGGGTAGTTCCACGTTTTCCGAGTCGGAAAAGATGCAATTGAAAACCGAGACCAAGTCCGATTCGGAAAACATAGTTTTCCGAATCGGAAAACATACATGAATGAGCATCGTTTTCCGATGCGGAAAACTTGAACATTCAAGTTTTCCGATTCGGAAAACTTGAATGTTCAAGTTTTCCGAGTCGGAAAACCGCGACTGTTCGTATTTTCCACTTAGAAACCGCTCAAAAATCGTCGATCTAAGGCCCTAAACTATCAACATTCATCCTAAATCAGTTTATAACAACATTATAAGCAACAAAGGATCGTTTTAACGTCCCGAAATCCCATTCCAAGAAGTTTGGGTTTCGGGTAAGTTTTAAAACTTTTAGGCTTCGATCCAGACAATAAAACGCATGATTTAGATGTTAAAACTATATAAGGGTTGATCGTTTACTTACCAGGAATCCGAATATGTAAAGATATCGACGATCGGAGCAACAACGAACGAAAACCGGAATCGAGCGCGAAGTGGGTTCGGGTGAGAATTCAGAGAGAAAAAGATGAAAATTTGAATTTTGTGAAAAGTAATTCTTGAAAACCGGTATTTATATTTTTACCGAATTACACTGTGTTTGGGTCAAAAACACTGTGTTTGGCTCTCCTTTTGGCTCTCTTAACCCGACTTTCACCATTTGGCAAAAACCACCCCTGGACTTGAAGTTTGAGTAAACTTACAAACAAGTCCCTGAACTTGTATTTTCAGAAAAATTTCAAAACAGACCTTGGACTACAAGTTTCACAGGATTTGCAAAACGAGTCCCTGAACTTTAAGAAGCAGAAAGTGGCAAAGTTAGTCCCCGAACTTGTAAGTTCAAGACATGTACTCTACCGCCCCCTGAACTTTCAAGTTCACAAAAAGTTACAAGTTCAGCCCTCGACTTCCGAGAAAAGAGACTTACCTGGTTCGTCTCACTGGGTTTAGAGCGAGTCCTGATCTGAAGTAACCAGAAGTCGTAGTGAGGATCCACACCTACAAAACAGAATAAACAAGTGGTATCCAAGGTGATATGGATCCGAGAACGTTAGTGAGCACACCAAACAGTATATACAGGATTTAGTACTCCCCTCGATTCATGCAACATCTATGGAGATCTTATAGACTCCCCCTACACACATGCATATAACAGAAGGACTCCCGACTCCCCCTAGACCTCAGGCAGGGAGGTCTAGCATTCCTAATTTGCTTAGGAGGAAAAAGTGACGCTTCTCGTCAAACGGCTTGGTGAACAAATCAGCAAGCTGATAGTCACTCTCAACAAAGTATAGTTCAATGTTACCTTTCTCGACGTGATCTTTGATGAAATGATATCGAATGTCGATATGCTTCGTCCGAGAATGTTGAACCGGATTTGCCGTGATCTGTATTGCACTTTTGGAGTCGCAGTAAATGGGAATTCGATGCATGGAGTACCCAAAGTCAGCTAGTTGGGTTTTCATCCACAGAACTTGCGAGCAGCAGCAAGCGGCGGCTACATATTCTGCCTCCGCGGTGGATAAAGAGACGCAAGTCTGCTTCCTGGATGACCCACTGACCAGCTTGTCCCGAGAAATTGACAGGCACCAGAAGTGCTTTTCCTGTTTAGCTTACAACCTGCATGGTCTGAGTCTGTATATGCAATTAGTTCAAAACCAGAATCCTTTGGGTACCAAAGGCCAAAATCCGGTGTGCCCTTCAGATACCTAAGGATTCTTTTGACTGCAGACAGATGTGAATCCCGTGGGTCACACTGAAAACGAGCGCAGACACCCGTGGAAACGACGATATCTGGTCTACTTGACGTGAGATATAAAAGGGAACCAATGATTGCCCTATAGGTTTTCTGGTCAACCGGTTTACCAGAAGTATCTGCAGAGAGTTGAAAATTTCTGGGCATTGGTGTGGCCGCAGAGTTTGAACCACCGAAATCAAAACGTTTTAAAAGATCTTGAACATACTTGGCTTGATTTATAAAAATGCCATCAGGGCGTTGTCGAACTTGAAGTCCTAAAAAGAACGTCAACTCGCCCATCATGCTCATTTTGAATTGGGATTTCATGGTGTTCTCAAACTCTTGGCACATCTCAGGTTTAGTAGACGCAAAGATGATGTCATCCACGTATATCTAAACGATAATTAAATCTTTACCTGACTTCTTGAGAAACAGAGTGGGATCGATAGTACCTTTCTTGTAGCCAACTCCGAGTAAGTAATCAGTGAGAGTTTCGTACCATGCCCTCGGAGCTTGCTTTAGACCGTAAAGCGCCTTGTCCAAAACGTAGACGTGATTTGGGAATCGAGAATCGACGAACCCTTCCGGTTGCTCAACGTACACTTCTTCTTGAAGGACTCCATTCAGGAAGGCACATTTGACGTCCATCTGATAGACTGTCATGTTTTTGTGTGCAGCATACGCAAGGAAGATTCGGATTGCTTCGATTCGGGCTACTGGCGCGTACGTCTCATCATAGTCGATACCCTCTTGTTGGCGATAACCCTTGGCGACCAGGCGAGCTTTGTTCCGGATGATGAGATTATTCTCGTCGGTTTTGTTCCGGAGTATCCACTTGAGGCCAATGATTGTCTTGCCCCATGGTCGTTCTACCAAGCGCCAAACCTTGTTTCTCTCGAATTCGGCTAGCTCATCTTGCATGGCGATCACCCAGTCGGGATCAGTGAGAGCTTGCCAAACATCCGATGGTTCGAAATCGCTTAAGAATCCACCGAATAGGATCAGATTTTCAGTGTGCTTTGCAGATCGGGTGTTTACAGGTTGAGAGGGACTCCCGATGATCTGGTAGGGGGGATGATCTTTTGTCCACCTTCGAGTGTGAGGGTGAGTGACATAAGCCTGTCGGTTGTTGGTGGCGTCGTTCTCATCTTGCACAGCAAAGACCTCTTCTAGGTTCCCACTTGATGTGCCTTCAGCTTGGTTAATCCGCGGTGCAGCCTCTAACCGGGGCTCTCTGACTACCTGAGCATATGATCGTTGGGCCGTGCTCGGGGAAGGTAGTGGAGCTTTTTCTGGAATTGGAGTAAGAACAGGGTGCGGAGTCTGTTCTTGATCAGATGCCGGTGAAGCTGCGGATGAAACTTCAGATGGGGAAGCCGCGGACTCAGGTGTCACGGAGTGAGTTGAAGTGCTGGAGGAGGGCTCCGTGACGAAGGCATCAGATGACACTGTGGTTGTGGTCGAACCTGTCGGAGCGGGAACTACGATTGGACTCGTTAGAGTGTGCAGATCGTATTCCGCGAGATCTAAAAAATCTAAAGCAGAAAAGTTAGAAGACGAATCTGTGCTTGGTGGTGAAGGGAACAATTCAGAGAAAGATGCAGACACACTACAAGAACTAGCATTCAGATAGGTTTCAGATTCAGAGAAATCAACATTTGAGCTTTCCAGGATAGTTCGGGTTCGTTTGTTGAAGACCCGGTAAGCCTTAGAGTTATGTGAGTATCCGATGAAGATAGACTCATCAGACTTAGGGTCAAACTTACCCAAATTATCCCGGTCATTAAGAACATAGCATTTACAACCAAAAACTCTAAAGAAATCAATGTTTGGCTTACGCTGTTCGACCATCTCGTAAGCGGTTTTACCAGTCCGCTTTACGATCAGAGTCCGGTTTTGCGTGTAACATGCTGTGGAAACGGCTTCAGCCCAAAACTGTTGAGGAACTCCAGAGTGAGCCATCATGGATCTTGCTGCTTCGACTAACGTCCGGTTCTTCCTTTCTACGACCCCATTTTGTTGAGGTGTGCGAACTGCCGAGAAGTTGTGAGTGATCCCCACTTCTTCGAGAAAGGATTGCAGCTTTGCGTTGCGGAACTCAGTACCGTTGTCGCTACGTAGTTTCCTCACCCGACGACCCAAGAGAACTTGTGTGCGTTTGATGAAGGCTATGATTCGTTCAGCAGCTTCTGATTTGTCTCGAAGAAATTCAATCCAAGTGAACCTAGAGAATTCATCTACGAGAACCAGCATATACTTCTTTCTGGCGAGACTTTCTACTCTCATAGGTCCACACAGATCCATGTGTATCAGGTCGAGGGGACTTTGGCAATTCGTATCAATTCTCGGTGGATGAGAGCTTCTTGACATCTTTCCTTGTTCGCACGCAGGACAGAGAGTGTCCTTGGAAAGGCGAAGCTCAGGTAGTCCCCTGACCAATCCCTTAGAAACCAGCTTGTTCATATCTTTGAAGTTCTGATGACATAGTCTGCGGTGCCATAACCAACTGTCCCCTTTTGATGCTTTTGAGAGCAGACAGATCGCATTCTTCGGGTTAGCTTCAAACTGGGGGTGTGTTTGAGGGATTGAACGGAAGACGGTTGTGTAGAGATTCCCATTTCGCCTGGCGGAGAGAATAGCGTTGTTGTCTTCATCGTTCACGTCACTTCCATACTGAAAGGTCTTCACCCAGTATCCGTTATCACAGAACTGGCTGGAGCTAAACATGTTGTACCCCAATCCCTCCACATAACGTACACCCTTGATGATGTACTTTCCATTGGTGATTTTTCCCGACCCTAATATCGGCAACGACGTTCTGTCGGCAGTCTTTATGTATCCCTCAAACTTCTCAACGTAGTCGAAGATGAAGGACCTCTGCCCAGTCATGTGTGTGTGAGCCCCCGAGTCAAAGTACCACACATGACTGATCTGCAAAACAATTAGGCTTGTTTAGGGACCCATTGCCAAATGGGTTCCTTAGGGTCAGAAACAGTTGAATTGGTCGATGCAGTCTCCTTTTCGGATTTCTCCTTAGGCTTAGGGGACTGCACTGACGAGGAAGGTTTCCCTTTTCCTCTTTTTCTCCCTCTTCTCTTTCGAGATTTGATTTTAGGCACATCAGCATTAAAAGAATTATAAACACCATGGCGCAGAAAATTGTCAAACATAAAGCACATGTCATTACGCAAAGAGTCAAAAGCATGAGTTAAATGTCGATTACGTTTTACAGACATGTTTGAATTAATTCCTACACTAGGTGGAGCATAGCCAAGACCCGCACGGTTAGGACTATGCTGCTTAGGGAAAGCTGGAAAATAGTTGGGTCTTCCTCGGTGATCCTTCCTCGGTGGCTTCACTTCCTGTCCACCATCCTTCTTCCTCCCATCTGCATTTAGAGCATGGTGTGAGTTAGATGACGGTTTAATAGGAGAAGAGTTGCCACCCTTTCCAGAAGATGTTTTTGAAAATTTAGGTTTTGTGGAAGAGAAAGGTTGCTTTGGTTTTACCTGAGAGGTCTCACCCACTTCAAAGCTGCTTGAATTAAGGTCAAGACTTTTAATGGGTTTAGCTGAGTTACGAGCATCATTAGACTTTGAAAGCTTTTTCTGGAGTCCTTTGGGTGCGTGAGGCTTAACTGACTTCCCCTTGTCAGTACCAACACATTTTTCACCCTTAGGGTTACTGTTCTCAGAAGTAGGAGCTCGTGACTCAACAGACTTCTCAGGTTTTGCAAAAACAGATTTTGGCCCTTTTGGAATAAAGCCTGAAGGATCATCACCTTCATCTAAGAACACCTTCAGATCGTATTCAACGTTAGGATCATGGATAGTCTTTGGTTCGGTTATCCTATGGTGTGAGTTGAGGGGTTCATCATCATCTGACAGCAAGGTGTAATAGTCCTCTAAATCCGTAACAGATTTGGTTTGGGGAGTAACTATCGGATGGTTGAGGAGTGGAGTAGTCTTATCATTAACTGATTCTGAAAGGTGTGCAAGGTACATGACTTTTCTTTTCAAAATGGAATTTGACACACGTTGGTTGGTTAAGGCTACACGATAATTGATCTTTTCATCATGATCAAGTTCTCTTGCAATTTCTGAATGAACATTTAGGAGAACATATCGTGCCTCAAGATCCGCAACCTTAAGTTGAAAATCAGTAAAGTTTGAGGCTGCGGTCTCACACTCTGAAGACATGCTAATTCTCTCGGCATTTGCCTCGATCAAGTCTTTCTTCAAAGTGTGAACCAAGTTGTCTTTTTCAGAAATAAGCACTTTCAGATTCAGTATCTGATGTTGACATGCGTCCAGATCCATGGCTTTTAGTCTAAGTCCAAACATTTCCTTCTCTAGTTCGACTAGATCGGGACTCTTAGTTGCGGAAACATCCTCTGGTGGGATAACTAAGGTCTCTTCTGAAAAATCCATCTTCCTAGTGTCATAACTAGTGTTAAGGTCTGAGTAGTTGATGGGAGGCATAGCTACCCTAGGGGTCCTAGCCTTGATGCCTTCCCATGTGGACTTAGTGTTTGTTGGATCACTGGCTGGGACAAAGATCGGTTTATTGGGAGTAGGACTAGTGGGTGGACTGCTAGAGGTGCTGTTCGTTGGACTGACGGTCGTGGTTATGGTCTCACCATTTATAACTTCGGTATATGTGACAGTCTGCCTAACGAATTCCTCGGTCACATGTCCTCCTACTAGGGCAGGTTTGGGTTTGGAAGCGGCCATGTCCTCAAAATTGTACAGATTAGAAGGTGCCTTTTCTAAAACATGGTTTTCAGACAATCCTAGTCCAGGTCTGGCTTTATAGAAAGGATTTTTGTTGGCATGCTGCGTAAGAATGCTCAGGGTCTGCTCAGATTGTCCTCTTTTAAAGTTGTTATCTTCAAGCTCTTGAATTTTGGAAAACAGTCTAGTTCTTTCTTCTGAAAGCAACTGAAATTTTAGTTGGAGCTCACCATGGTCACTGTTAAGTTCCTCATGGGTTTTCTGAAGACAACTGAGTTTGTTGGACAAATTGGACTCTCTGACGCTAGACTCAAGAGTCTCACGATTGTACACTATAGTCAAGTCCTCAAGAGAACTTTTGTATATGGCACTGTCGATTCTAAATTTCGTGACGAGAGATCGTTCCGATTGGAGACATCTCTCAAGTTCACAAATTCTAGATTCTAACATTGTCACATCATCAGTTAAGTCAGGAATAGTGGATACCTCAGAAGCGTCGAGGTCTCGATATGTGCTGGGGCCAACAGCTTCAGGTCCTTCAAAGTCTGCCATCAAACACGGACCCCCAACAAGATGATCTTCCTCGTCTGAGCTTTCTTCCTCACACACCCAGTTTTCCTCATCGACTAGCAGAGCGACTCCCTTCTCTTTCTTCCTCATCAATGCTGCCTTCTTCTCAAAGTATGCAGCATCCTTGTATCTGACAGGGCAGTTGTTCGCATAGTGACCCAGCTTGCCACATTTGAAGCATGATGTAGTGGCACTAGCGGTCTTTTGAGGAGCTGGGGTAGGAGCACCACTATTCACCGGAGCTGGAGGAGCATTCAACCTTTGATCACCAATCTCAACAGGACCTTGATGATGTCCTTCTCTCGGGGCTTGCCTGGAAGTACCACTCTGATGGTTGCCTTCTGGATAGTTCCTTTCTTGATCTTGTCCATATCCCCGACCACCTTGACTGCCTTCAAATCTTCCATATCTTCCATCATCACGTCTTCCATCTTGGCCACCTTCGTACCCGCTGCCATATCCTTGACGATCAATGTATCCTGATTCAGGAGTGTAGTTTCTCTGGTTTTGGCGATAGTTGATATGAGAGACTTGTCCTCTCCAATCTCCCTGATCTCCAGGACCTCCCTGATAGTCCAGGTAGGTGTTATCTCTGTAGCTTCCCCTTGCTTCCCTATACTGGCCTTGATCACCACGGTATCTTCCTGGGTGCTGATTCTGATATCTGTCCCCTTGCTGGTGTCCTCCTCTTCCTTGATTCCCAAACTGAACTCGTTCCTGCTGGTAGTGTCCACCTCGGCCTTGCCCCATCCTTCCTCCACTGGGGTATCCAGATCCCCTAGGTCTACTATATCCACGTTTGGAATTCAGCTTCTGTACACTATTTGAGATGAGGGCAAGAGACTCATTCACATGGAAGAGTTCATCATCAGAGATTGAGATGATCAGCGGATCATCTGGATGTTGATAGTTTGGACCATAGTTCGAGTTGAACTCTTGGTAGTTTGAACCATAGTTCCCGTTGAACTCCTGGTTGTAGTTCTCCTGATAGTGCTGAGGTGGTGAGTGGTTGTACTGCTGAGGAGATGAGTTGCTGTATTGCTGATGCTGGAAGGAAGCTGAGTTTGATCCTCCACATGGTACTGCCGCGAGTGCCAGAGGGTCAACAGCATTTTTGAACTTGCCGCCAGTGATGAATTCCTCATGCTGAACCATCATGCTAAAAAGGTCATGTAGACCCATAATCCCCAGATTTCGGCTCAGCTGTAAGTTGATCGCCAGATTCTGCCATGCCGATGTCAGGTTCTTCAGGAACTTAACATTCACCTCATACTTTGACTTTTCTATTCCGAGTCTTCGTAGGTCATTCACGAAGGCGTTCAGTCTTTGATAGGACTCGGTGAGGGATTCGGTTTCCCTGGCTTTGAAGCCTTCGTAAGCGTTTAAGGCACTTTCCTTTTGACTCTCGAGGGCGGTGTCACCTCCCTGCATCTGTTGCTCTATTTCTAACCAAACGTCTCGTGCGTTTGTCAGACTATCCACTCTTGCGTACATATCATTAGGAAGAGCCATAGTCAGAAGGGTCAGTGCACGCTTGTCAACGAGGTGCCGGGCTCTTTGTTCTGGATTGAACATCTCAACCGGCTTTTCAACTACATATGACGGAAGTTCGGGACACGTATCTGTTTTGGGAACAGCGGCAACCGTAACAGTTGGTCGGATTGGGCCTTCACGGATTGACTTCATGAGATTTCCGTCGAGCATGTCTAGGAAGTGTATCATCCGGCGTTTCCATTGCTGGTACTCGCCCATCACCAGGACAGGAGGGCGAGTTTCGGAACCGATCCCCAGGATTTCCTTCGACATTTCTGAGAAAAGAACGAGACCACCTTGTAAGATTCACTTGGCTTGAACACAGAAAGGTTTTGAAAAAGCTGATGTTTCGAGCGCCTCGGGACACAGAAAGCTTGGTAAAAGTGAAAGGTTTTGAAAGCAAGCTTGGTGTCGAATTTGAGAAACAAAACGGCAAGAGTTTCGGCTCAAAGAGGCGAAATCCGACTTGGAAACAGATGTTTTCCGATTCGGATTTGGCTCAAATAACAGGATTCGGAAAAGCAGCTTTTCCGAGTCGGAAAATGAACTTTTCCGAATCGGAAAAGGTGGGTGCGGAAAAGGGACTCGGAAAAGAGAGAAGTTTCTCAAGAGCAAGACCCCGAGTCAGAGACTCGTTTTCCGATTCGGAAAACAGAGTTTTCCGATTCGGAAAAGGAGAGTTCTCCGATTCGGAGAATGAGCAATTTCCGACTCGGAAAATTTGAGCTGATATTTCAGCTCTCGTTTTCCGATTCGGAAAACCTGCACAGAAAGCTCGAAAAATTTCTCAAAAACACTTAAAAACCTCTTAAAAATAAGTGTTTAGACCCCCAAAATGTAGGAAAATGCTTAGAAAACTATGGGGAATCACTTAACACTTAATTTAAGCCCTTTTAAAACACCTTTTGGATTGAAAATCCAAAAGTTTTGAAAAACTCAAAACTTGAAAAACCTTAAAAACCTTTTAAAATTCAAACCAAAAGCCAAGGAATCAACAAGATTGGCTCTGATACCAATTGTTGTCCCTGAAAACAATGAAATGAAGGAGAAATGGATGGAAATCCAAACAATGGGATGAAATCAATGAAGTTTTTTTTTAAGAACTCAACAATGGTGAACTTTGCCCAATTTAGTATATTATGGATTTCAACACAAAACCCTAAACATCCTTTTCCTTTTATAGGGAAAAGGAAGTTACAAAAGTTGTCAACAATGGCCCCCGAGGTTCCAAACCTCAAACAAGGGCTTAAACAAAATAAGATTGTTTACAAAAGAAGGAAACTAAACTAGAAAGCATTTTAAAGATAGATGATTCTGACTCTTCTCAACATCTGGGTTCTACAATCTCGAATCCAAAGGGGGAGATTGTTGGATGCAAAATCGGATTGTATCCGAGATCACAAGTTGGTGCTTAAAGTGAAGAAAAAGGCAAAGTCAAAGTGGGCAACAAAGTCAAAGTTTACTTTTATTGTTTTAGTCCTTTGTAATAGTTTTACTTTCTTAGGGTAGAATGTGTAAATGTTCTATAGTGTAAGGGTTGTTAGTGTTGGGGTATAAATACCCAAAGTGAGTTAGTTTGGAAGAACATGCATACGTATCATTGTGTAAATTGAGAGTGAATTGAGAGTTGTGTTCTTAAGTGTGTGTTCTTGGTGTGTATAGTGTGTGTAATCAATTCATCAAGAATCAATGACATATAACTTCTCAATTCATTCTCTAGTTATTGCATGTTGATTAGAACTTGAATCTGGAACAACAAAGGATATAGCCTAGTATGTGAGTAAATGCTTGACTTGCGCTAGAATCAAGGCAGAACACCAGAAGCCATCTAGACTCCTGCAACAGCCAGAGATTCCAGAATGAAAGTGGGAGCATATATCAATGGATTTCGTGACCAAGCTACCCAGACCAAGAAGGGCCATGACTCAATATGGGTAATTGGAGATCGCCTTACGTAATCGGCGCTCTTTTTACCAATTCGAGGGGACTTCAGTATAGGCAGAATTGCGCAACACTACGTAAACGAAATCGTTATACGCCATGGATTACCTGTTTCAATTACTTCAGATAGAGATAGTCGCTTTATTTCACGCTTCTGACAATCATTAAACAAAGCGATGGGCACAAGGTTAGATCTAAGCACCTTATATCAACCTCAAACGAATGGACAGATAGAGGGAACCATATAAACGCTGGAGGACAGGTTGTGTGCCTGCGTAATGGAATTAGGAGGAAGTTGGAACAATCATCTACCATTGACAGAATTCTCCTACAATAACAGTTACCATACCAACATTCCGTGCGCTTCATACGAAGCTCTTTATGGATGTAAATGGAGATCACAACTTAATTTGTTAGAGGTTGGAGAACGACAACTAACTAGGCCCGATATCGTTCAAGAAACGACGGTCAAAATTTAAAACAATTCAGCAAAGGCTGAAAAGCAGCCAGGGATCGTTAGAAGAGTTATGCTGAAAATCGTAATAAGCCGTTGTAATTTCAAGTTGGTGACAAGGTACTTCTGAAAGTATCACCGTCGAAAGGATTAATAAGATTTGGAAAGAAGGGAAAATTGAGCCCCCGATTTGTTGGACCATTTGTGATCTTGGAAAGAATCGGACCAGTCGTCTATAGATTGGACCTACCCCCAGAGCTCAGCTCTATTCACGACACTTTCCACGTGTCCAATTTGAAGAAATGCCTCTCGGAAGAGACAATGGTCCTACCTCTGGAGGAAATCCAAATTGATGAACAACTACGCATTACGGAGGAACCAATTGAAATTCTTGACCAAGAAGTCAAGCAGTTAAGGCGTAGTAAGATACCAATTTTCAAGGTCCGTTGGAACGCAAAGCATGGAACGGAGTTTACCTGCGAACGAGAAGCTTTTATGAAGAGCAAGTACCCTCACCTGTTTACAAAAGAGCCTCCTGGAAATGGCAAGAATTAAACTTCGGGACGAAATTTCTTTCAACCGGGGGTAAATGTGACAACTGACAATTTTGACCGTCAGGTTAGCTACTCGTTAAATCACTCAGTAGCGTTTTCGTAGGTTAAAAATTAGTCATTTAAGTTTTTAAATGAAACTAGGTTAGTTTGCGTGAAAGATTTAGGCTAAAACCTAAAAGTCCCGAAAACTGCCCGAAAAAGCCTGAACCGGCCCGAAGTCATCCGATAATCCTATAATGCCAAATTTAAAGTAATTTTTGGAAAATTAAGTTATTTTATTTAAAATATAAGTAAACTAATTTAAGTGATCCAAAATTTCCCTCGAAAAATCGGTTCCTACCGAAAACACACCAAAACCCGGTACTGCGTTTAATTACGCAGTGTAAGTTTAACTCTTTTATTTTAAAAAAAAATGTGTGTGGGAGAGGATGGGTGGGCCCCACTTGGCCGGCCACCCCCTCCCTATATCCCTCTCTCTCTCTCTTGAATCCATAACCAAATCTCACTCTCTTACACTCAAATCATTTTCAAGATTCATTCTCTCTCTCTACCCTTTTTCTCTCACTAAAACTCTCTCAATCCTCCTCATATTTCCAGCCCTTATTCAACCAAAAATCTGAGTTTTAAAGAAGATTAAATCAAGGTTTGAAGCTCTCATTGTTGTTTTATCAAAGGTAAAGATAGGTTACATGTTATAACTTCGATTTTTGCTCATTTTGGAGCTTCTTCCTACTTTCTTTGAGGTTTAAACCCACTTTTATAGTTTAATAACAATCTTGATGTTTGAGGATGAGATTGAACCTTAGAAATGTGTTAAAACATTCAAAAGAGGTGAAAATCAATGAATCTTCCATAAGAACACAAGACTTGAAGTAAAATCCTTTTTGTTTGATGTTTTGATTATCTTTTGGGGCTGAACTTTAATGATAGTTCATGCATGTGTGTTAATGATATTAAAATGTATTTCAACTATTTAGTAGATATAAGTTGAAGGTTTTGGTTTATTATTCAAGAAAACCCCAAAAAGTTGGTGATTTTATGTGTTTTGATGGATAAAAGTATGTTAGAAATCTGGATGATGCTGACAGATTCATTGCATGTTGTTTATACGACCCAAAAAGGGTGTTTTTCTATTCATTCTTTTCTGGAAATTTTATGTGTAACACCCCGTTTCCATTCAGTTAAGTTTTAACAATATTCGTTAAGTTATTGAGTTTTTGGTGTCATTTATGTAATTTTAGGTAGGGGGACTTGGATGTTATTGTAGGAAGTGGAGGGTGTCGTATGTATGTGTATATAAGTGGGTTTTCAAGCCCAAACCCTTCTCACTTGATCATTTGTCGATTTTGGAGAGAAAGGGATAGCAATTGGTGAAATTGGTGAGTTCTTAAGTGAAGTTGCAAGGAGAAGATTGTTCAATCGGGTTAGCAAAGTAGAAATCGTGTTTTCGGTGTTCGTGATCAAGGTAATCACTTGTTTATGGTTTATGTGTATGTCAATTTGTGGGTGTTATTCAAAGTTAGGGTTTAGTTGGATTATGATGAATTGATGATCTTTGGATCATCAATTGGATGTCATTTGTGGATTAGTTGAGTTTAGATTGTTAGCATATGTTTGGATTTGGTTTGGCATGGTTTAATTTGAGTATTTTAGACCCAAATTGTTGAATATGGGGTTTTGGGTTCGAATTTCGTTCAAAATCGCGTTGAAGAAGATGGTGCAGTCAGGTTGGCGCTAATCTCCGTGCTGATCTGATTAGCGCCAAGATCAGCGCCAAACCTGCTGATGGGTTTCTGACCTAGTGTCGGCGGTACGTCGCGTGCTGATGTGATTAGCGCCATGTTTAGCGCGGAGCAATTTTGCCTTGGCGCTAATCTCCGCGCTGATCTGTTTAGTGCCAAGATCAGCGCCAAACCTGCTGTTATGTTTTTGAGTTGTTTTGTGCGACGATCTTTTGAGGTTCTTTTATGGAAATCTCTTAGGGATATTAATAGATGATAATTGGTAGAATTTGAGAGCCATTGAGATAGATATTGTTGTTCCAGATTCAAGCTCTAATCAACATGCAAACAAATAGAGAATGATTTGAAAGCCATATGTCATTGATTCTTGGAGAATTGATTACACACACTAACCACACCAAGAACACACACACTTAAGAAGTTAAACTCTCTCAAATCACTCTCTTTCACAATGAAGCGTATGTGCATGTCACCACCTATCAAACTAACTCACTTGGGTATTTATACCCAAACATCTAAACCCTCAAGGTTTACAAGAATTACACAAACTACCCTATTATTACAAATCTATTACAAAGTACATATAAAAGGACTAAAACTATAAAGCAAGGTTTGACTTCTTTGACCAAATTGACTTTGCCTTTGTCTTCACTTTTAGCACAATCTTGTGATCTCGGATACAATCCGATTTTGCACCCAACAATCTCCCCCTTTGGATTCGAGATCACAAAAAGAATTAGGCAAACGTCTTCAAGAAAGCATCAACACTTTAAACATCAACAATAAGCTTTCTTGAACGATAAGCTTCCGTAATAATCTTCACGAATCATCCAAATCTTCATGAAGCTTTAACATACTTTGAACACGAAGCTTTAACAAACCGAGATATCTTCAAATAATCACCAAACTTCAAACATCTCTTGCAAGCATCTCTTGTCATATCTCGTAATCTTCTCTTTGACTTGACATTTCGGAACCATCTCCCCAAAGTATCTTCAAAGCATTTCTCTACTTTACATTTCTAAACCATCTCCCCCTTTTTGATGAAATATGAAATAATCATCAAAACTATAGAAATGTAAGATCAGAAAACTCGTCTCGTAAAAATACAAACATGTAAAAGTACCACCATAGATATCAAAACCGTCTCACATAACCATCTTCACCTTGTTACTCCAGAATTCCCCTTATTACTCCAAAGAAATACCGTCAATTCCATAAAGTAATCCGAATCTTTTCAAATTCAGATTTAAGTGGGAAAATCCTGAAACAACACATGAATCAGTTGGAATGCCTGTGAGAAGCACAAAGCAACTCAGTACAACGAATGCACTATATAAAGAGCTTTATTGATGATCACTCCCCAGGGCTTCCGTTCAATCATCGCAAACACTAAAAGTATTCCTATGAACGTTCCGACAAAGAAACAAATTCCTTGTGTGTAGTTGTGATGAAAGAAAATAGCATCAAGTGCTTTCATAAGGCTCAAAAGGTGAAAACATTTCACGACTCGATGTGTAGAAATGAAGTTCGAAGGCAGGGCAGCTTCCTTCTGTTTCAATATCGATTTTCCAAATGAAACTCTGATAGATTATGTGCTGCGTCCCCGTGATGAAATGAAACATCTCCTTGTTAAGAAGGAAATGAGTAGCTAGTGGGGTAAAAACGAGAGTCGGCATTGGGCTTTGCCTTATTTCAATATTGGTCACCAAAGAATGTGAACCAATAGATTGTGTGGTTGCCCGGCTTAGAAAAGGTTGGTGCAGAGTTTTATTGTTCTTTTAACTCTGTTCTCACACCCTCCAATTCTTTTAAGCATCCTCACTTCTAACCAATCTCTCATTTTCTCGCTCAATCACTATGAGAATAACTCGACCACCTGAGTTATCTCCCCCACTCTTTGATGTAGACCCCTCACTCATTTCTCAAGGATAACTTCTTGGGTAGGATTGCCGGTTCTGGAAATCCATAGAAGTTCTATTAAGCTCACACATCCCATGAAATAAATTTCCTAAACATGAAAGTACAATGATTCATCGGGCGAATCAATGAGCCAATATGAACCATGCTCGAACAAATATATATGAACAATATAGGAGCATACGAATGTCGTCAAACAAGTATATGAAAGGAAGAACATGAATGATATAAACTTGTTTGAGAAAACTGATTCATCATATGATGTGAGATATGTTCTTGAAAAGCTTTGATGTACACAAAATGAATGAATGTTATCTATACGATCAAGATATAGATATAGCAATGAAGAACGTATCTGATCAAATAAATGATGAAGTACAAATAGGAAATATCAAGCGAGCGTATTACCACCGAAAAATATGAGCATATAGAGACGTGGTAATAACAAGACAAAAGAAGCTAAACCGGTGTGTATGAATACTTGAAAAGTATATGAAAAGATAATACGCAAGTATTAACTTTGGAAACACACGGTTAGAAAATATCCGTCAACTCATCATGATATGAAAACATGGAAAATCACACTTCTAATTCGAAAAAAAACGTTTGAGAATCGAGAAGTGAGTTTGAACATTTAAAAACCAATTTTCCATACATAAAAGTTGTTCATCTTTCAAATATGTAAGCATTAAAGCATATTATAACACTCCCCCTAAAAATAATATCTCTTTTATGTACTCCCCCTCAAATGGATAATCAAACATTTACTTAAAATTCTCCCTCAAAGTAAGAATAATACCTTGAAGACCATTGAATATCGGGTCTTCCACTTGCACATTGAAGATCGGCTCCTAAACTGGTTTGATTAGGAGCCTCTTGTTCATTGAAGAACGGGTTCTGAACTGTTGTATTCAGAAGCCACATGCTTGCAGAAACTCCCCCTTGAATAATGCATTGAAAATATGGGGACCTGCAAAAACAAAATCATACAGATTTTGGTATCCACTTGAAAGTGGATCCTCTTTTGTTAAAAGAAGTTGGTTTATAATTCGGAATACTATAAGTACCATACCAACTTTCTGACGATTCTTTTCGAACAAACTTATTTGTTCCACAGTAAGAACAACACATTTTCTTTTGAGATAATCTGATCATATGATTTACAGAATAAATTGGATCAGATTTAACAAAAGATTTAACTTTAAAACCATTGTTCTTTTGAACATTTTGTTTGGGAACAAATAACTTTGGTTTATCTACATTTGGTGTAGACCCTTTAACTCTCCAAACAAACTTACCTTTCTTCGAATGATTTTTACCTGAACCATCAATCCGACGATCATAGAAAAGATTAGAAGGACGAATCTGATTAGTTGGAGTAAAACATTTTGTTGAAGAAACATCTGCATGAAGAGAACTTGGAGCAGTTTTGAATGAACAAACAGAATCAGCATAATCAACATATGGTGATTGTACTATAACATCGGGACTCTTTGGTTCATTCAAATTAACTTTAAAAACAATATCTTCAAGATCTTTCACCATTGCAGATAAAAGATTCTTTTCTTCAACTGTTTCATCAAGTTTCTTTTTCAGATTAGAACTCATAATCTGTTCTTTCATGATATCAGAAGACAATTCAGATAATCTTAATGTAAGCTTCCTTACTTCTGTCTCAAAAACCCTCTTTTCCTCTTCAAAATCATTTTTCTCAAAGGTTGGTTTCTTTAGTTCAGCAATCAGTTGCTCAAAACCTTTTATCTCACACTTTAAAAGATGTTCTTTTCTTTTAAAAGCACTTCTCTCATCCGAAAGTTGCACTTCTAAATTAGCAATCTTCTTCCTAAATAGAACACTCTTTTCTTCAAAAGATTTTCTTTCTTTTTCAAAAGCTTTACTTTCTTTCTCAAACTCAAACTCACCACACCTATCTTTTTCCACACGGAGAGACTTTTTCTTTAAATCTTTCTTCTTGCTTTCAAAAACACTCTTCTTTTTCTCAAAATCTTTTCTTTCACTCACAATCTGTCTCTCCAAATCAGAAATCTTCTTCGAAAGTTTATCACTTTTCAACTCAAAAGATTTTCTCTCTTTCTCAAAAACCTTTCTTTCTTCTTCAAAAACCTTTCTTTCATCGTGTAACATCTTTTCAATCTTAACCAACTCACTATCCACAACACTCTTCTTGTTGGTACAAGAATCGGTACAAGACTCAAGAGAATCAAAAACATTCATTCCATCATAAGAGTTGGAATCATCATCATCATAACAACAATTAACATAAGATGTTGATTCAGAAAACTCTTTGAAAATCTTGTTTCTTTTTGCTCATCAAAAACTGATATCTTCAAAGAAAGTTCGTTAATCTTTGCTTCAAAAGCTTGTCTTTCTTTCTCAAAGTTACTTCTTTCGATGATCACGATTTTCTCAAAATCATTTACTTGGTTTGAAAGCTCTATCACTCTTGAATGAGAAGATATAAGTTTGTTTTCAAAGACTTTCTTATCTTCTTCTAACTCATGAACTTTCTTTTGCAAACATTCATTTTCTTTCCTTAAAGAAGTTACAAGTTTTAGGTTTTGAGCATTTCCAAAAGAATGTTTTAACAATTCATCATGCTCATTTTGCAAATCAATTTTCAAACTTGTAGTTAAACTTCTTTCATTAGAAAGTGACTCTTCAAGATCAGTAACTTTAATAAGAAGATCAGCCTTTTCAGCATTTGATATAGATAAAGTTTGCTGAAGCTCAGTTATCTGTTTTGACAATTCTGAATTCTCCGATTCTTGCCCTTTTTCACTCTGTAATAACTTCTCTAAATCGACAATCTTCATTTCTAACAAAGATTTGTCAGAACTCAACTTTAGATTTTCCTGGTTTAGCTCAAAAACACGATGACTGTATGTCATATAATTCTTCCATAATGTATGATGGTCAACTAGCTCCGTCATCTTGACTAATCAACAATAGAACTTGAAAATGATCGATAATTCACTGAAACTGATAGATTTCTTCTGAACTGTTGGAGGTATGCAAATCGGAACACTTCTTTTGATCAAATATAAGGTTAGTGACAAAAGTCAAAAAGTCAACTAAAAAGTCAACCGGTGAATAGTGAAATCTCGAGAAAAAATATTTTTCAAAAATTTCAAAGTTGATTTTGACCGCGAAATTGAAATCTTAGTCCAAAAAATCAACCTCTCGGAAATCACCAAAATCTCGGAAAAACCGGCATTTTTCGGGAAAAAATGACCTTAAAAATGACTGAACTTTTTCACCGTAAAATCAGATAAGAAGTCTAAGAAAGTTAACGTGAAAAAACGCCCGAAAAACGCTCCCAGACTTTTTTTTTTTTTTTCCGAACTCTTAAAATAACCCGATTCGGAAAACACTAAATCCGAATCGGATTTTTTTCAATTTTCCGAATCGGAAAATGATGTTTTCCGATTCGGAAAAGAAATTTTGAACAGAGTTCCTAGATAAAATTCGAGTTGGTATTTGGGCAAATTCCGAATCGGAAAATGATGTTTTCCGAATCGGAGTTTGACTAATACCAAGTCGGAAAAACGAGTAAGATCAGATCTAATCAACAAAATGAGTCCAAAAAATTTTCCGATTCGGAAAACTTCAAAATTCCGATTCGGAAAACTTGTATTTTCCGATTCGGAATTTATGAATATTCCAATTCGGAAAATATGAATACCAGTTCGGAAAACCGAACAAAAACCGAGCAGAAGGTAAAAAAAAACTCAAAAATTACTGCTCAAATCACCAAATTTTGACTCTAAATCACTCCTAAACACAGTAAAAACATCATATTAACCACAAACAATCAAATTCAGATCCAAATCATGATCAAATGAAGAACATCAAAACTCAAACCTCCATTTTCAAAAAAAACATAAAAAAGTCAAGAAATCATACCAAATTCAAGTGAATTTCCAGCTCTGATACCACTTGTTGTTCCAGATTCAAGCTCTAATCAACATGCAAACAAATAGAGAATGATTTGAAAGCCATATGTCATTGATTCTTGGAGAATTGATTACACACACTAACCACACCAAGAACACACACACTTAAGAAGTTAAACTCTCTCAAATCACTCTCTTTCACAATGAAGCGTATGTGCATGTCACCACCTATCAAACTAACTCACTTGGGTATTTATACCCAAACATCTAAACCCTCAAGGTTTACAAGAATTACACAAACTACCCTATTATTACAAATCTATTACAAAGTACATATAAAAGGACTAAAACTATAAAGCAAGGATTGACTTCTTTGACCAAATTGACTTTGCCTTTGTCTTCACTTTTAGCACAATCTTGTGATCTCGGATACAATCCGATTTTGCACCCAACAGATATGCTCTGTCTACGGCTCGAAGGTTGGGTACGATTTTAGAGTCATGTCGAAAGGTTGTTTATATGTACGTTATATGTATGTTCTAGGTGCGTGAACTCTTAAGTGTGATACATATCAAGGGTGTAGCTCTCAGACTCCATTGTCAGGTGAGTACATTAACCTGCGTTCAAGTTTGATATGCATGTGATCATGATGTATATGTTGTTGATATGTAAATTGGCATGTAATATTCACGATAGTACCGATGGTGGTATTCACTACCCCTAGGGAAGTTGGGTTCAGAGGCCTGGTACCAGTGTCAGTCATGATGCTCTTGGTGTTTACACCTTGAGTAATGGGTCACGATGCATGTCCAGTTTTATAATTATGCTTATGGTTATGTTTATGCATTCATAGGGCCTAGGTTTGTGCTCACTAAGCTTTATGCTTAACCCGTTGTGGTTCATGTGGTTCAGTGTCAGGTACCAAGTCGAAAGACAAGGAAAGGCTCACGTTGATGGCTCGGATCCGTAATCAGTTCAGCTATGTTTGGGACACGATACATGAACAACTTGTTTTGTTATTATAAATTGGTTTTTATCGAAAGGGATTTGAGTTGTAAACTAATTATGGATTGGGCTATTTTAAACGTTAGTACATTTTGGACCCGTTGTTTTTGGAATTTGTCATGTTTTTAAATTATAAATGCTTCCGCTAATCTTTGGTTACTATTTTCTGTTAATTGTCGTTAAATTTATATCTTCTGGGAAGGAGGTGTTACAATTGGTATCAGAGCCTTGGTTTGAGGGATTCGGGTGTTCACGGGTAGTGAATACTTGAACTCAAACCCAAGAGTTTGTGTTTTTTCAAAACAAAGTAACCAAAGAGAAAGAAAGTTTTTGTTTCAAAGAAGAGGTTAGAGCTGAACTGAGATCGGGAGCATCAAGACGGGGGTGAGCACCCTAAACTCTGTTGAGCAAATGTTAAGTATGACATATTGATTATGTATGAACACCGCTAGGTGTTAAGTGTGATTGATATGAATGCAATTGTTATGTATTTCAGTTTATAATACCCTGATGAGTAATACTATGATGTTATGAGTTGTTATGATGTTCATGTCAAATGTTAGTTATACACGTAAGGTATGCTTATGAACGATATGATAATACATGAAGTCTTATACTATAAGTATGTTGATTACATGTGTGTGCAGGCTAGTAAAGTGGCTAGAAATGCGTACGACACTATAGTTCAAAGTAGCCACTACTAAGTGTGCTAGTAGTAGTACATGTTATGTATTATGTGTTATGTGATTGAACCACGTTTCGGAAATGACTCTATCGTGATGACAAAAAGGCTAAATGTGTAGGGTGTAATTATAATGGTATAAGGGCCCATATCATTACAATTACATTGTACCATTCGGGCTTGACCGAGTCGTGAGAACAGTTTATGAACAAAACGAGGTTGGGTTTGGAGGGATCATGAGCATGTTGAGTTTATAGCTAAGTAAGAGGAGTTAGCATGGTTATGGACCAAAGGTGTCCTCGTTATGTTGAGAATTGGTATGACTGTTGTCTAGGGGTTGAAGCACGATTCTCACATTGCCGATGCAAGTTTGGTTTTGACAGAACCATGGAATCTTGAGATACTGGTAGGAATTTTAGGAGGGAATTATCCCCAAATGTGTACGATGTATAATCTAGTGTCCAAGAAGTCATGTTATTGAATCAGTATGGTTAAGTTGGATAGTAGAAAGAAAACCTTTATGGCTTTTCTTAGCGGTGAGTTGAAACTGAAGAAAAGAATCCTTCTTTGGAGGTACTGCTTCTTGGGTTAGAGTGGTGACCGTGAGAAGTCAAGGTAGCAGACTACGCAGTAGAGAGAATTCAGAAGCTTCCGATTAAAAGGAAGTGGTTGCAGCCGAGATAAGGGAAGTTTTTCATAAATTACTTCCCAGTCTTTTAGAACAAGTAGAGAGTATAGTATGGGACTCATTCTCTGTTAGTTAGAAAATGTTAAGTACCTCAGATAGAGGTAGATGAGTTGAGTAATGACGTTGTGGCGATGAAATGAATTACTAAATTAATGAATGAGACTAATGACAAGCTTTTAGAGCAACCGCTCACTTGTTCGAAATTATTGTCCGAGATATGTTACGAATGAAGGAATAAAGACGATTTGATATGTCATGATACTAGAATCAGAGATGAGAGAATGTGTGGTGTTAGTACGGTGAATTGAATTCTATCATATGCGAGAATTTTGAGCTATGCATTAGAGAAGCAAGATGGGAGAAAGAAAGCAAGATTGGAATGTAAGTGGCTGACCATGACTGAGTGAATAGCCTTCATGTTGAAAGTGAAATGTATGTATTGTACTTTTGTCTAAAATGAAATGTATAGTCTTTTCTCATTGAACTTACTAAACTTTTTTTTTTTTTGAAAAAAAAAATGGTATTTAGAAAACATGTTTTTGGAAAACATATATTGTCGCTTGAAGAGATTTTTTTTATTTGGTGAATGATAAAGATGTTTCACCTCTTTTAAGGTCGAATGATTTTTATATTAATTGTGGTGGAAAAATATGGCAACATTTATTTACCCAAGTTTATGACTAAAACTAGTTGGGCATGTTGCTACCCTACCCATGAGTAGGAGAGTTATTTAACTAACTTAGTATAATGGATTTTATTGAGTATTTTGCTAGTGATAAAAGTTTTATTAAACACACATCATTTATATTGGCATCAATATGCAGTGCATGATGGTGTCATGTCACGTGGTATGCATGGATGATTCTCGAAATCAGCATGTGAGTGGCAATGTATTTATGAAAATATTATGCTATGCATATTAAAGTTGTTTTGTGATTTAGTGCATATCGAAATTTTCCAAATGTACGAAAATAATTTGAATCACTGTGTCATTAAACATGAAGGCTATGGACTCACTAGGTCATGGTGAGGATCCAATGAAGCGTAGAAGAAAGTTCTGGAAGTTAGATGTCATAGTATAGCCGTGACAGTCGATTTTAGACCCCGTTGTTATAATAGAGAAAGGCTTGTAATTGAAGTCTCAAGATTGAGACGTTAGCAATCTTGTAACAAGGTAATTTATGCTTTTATCGGGTGGTCTACGAGATTCAGGAAGAATGAGGTTCATTTAGGAAACCTATTTCATGAAATATGTCATTAAGGCATCATCATGGTTAACGGCGGATATCGGAGTTCACGTCTGATTTTATGGATCCTTACTGGGAGACGAGGATTTAAAGGAATTTTTCTTTTGGATTGATTAATTGGTCAATTCTGTATAAAATGGTAAGAGATTGCATGGGGAGGAGTTTGTATCAAACCCGGTGACCCATATAGGAACAAGGTGATTGAAGATAGTTAAAGGAAGTTTAGGTATGGAGAATTATGAAGGTTGAGCCTGTTATCTAGATTGATCTTGCTTGATTCTTGTGTTTCCTACACTGGTGGTTACACTCGTAGGCTTCAAGGGTCAAGTAGGAACTGTCGGATTTGGTTGTTTGGGGACAAATGAAGTGATGTATGCAGTGTGTAATCAGATAGTTGTTGAAAAGAGTTTGTCATTTTAAATGTGACAGAGATAAAAGAAGCGAGATTTATATCAACCTCATACCATATTGCGATGAAAGAAGTTTGTGTAATAACTGTATTGAATGACATAGTTGTTGACACGTTCATTTTGAGTGTGAAATTTAGAGAATAGTGGTTCGAACTCTAAGTGGGGGAGAACTGATTCAATGGAGTGAAAATCTTGAGTTTCACTATTCACATCCTGTGGGGAAGACGATGAATAGTGAATAGTGATTAGTGATTAGTAACTCCAGATGGATAGTGATTTCCGAATTATAAGTGTGGTGAAATGTTAAAAGAAGTGCAGAGACGTGAGGAGAACAATTGTACGAAACGTTCTCTAAAGGATAATGTTGTATGTCAGACTACTATTTTGTTAACTAGAGTGATCAAAAAGATTGAAGACCTTGCATGAGGAAAAGCATAAAGTAGTATCTGAAACTTTACGAAGGAGGTGGTATGAGTCGAGGTATTAACTCTTCTTGATAGAGAGTTAAGACATGACAATCTAATGTGACGTAACCTATCATGGTTAGGTTGTGTTTTGATGGAACGTGAGAAAATGAATGGTTATGTGTTCCGTCAGATAAAGACGTACGAAGTAAAATGATCAACTCATGATTTAGAGCTCTCAGTGGTAGTTATGGTGTTTAAGATATGGCGACACTTCCTATATGAGGATAAGTGAACCCTTTTACACTAGTCATATGAGCCCTTGTTATTTCATGAGTCAATGGAAACTGAATTTGTAAAAGATTATGTTGTGGAATCTTCTCTCAGTTGGGTATGAGAACTTATGTTGTTCCTCTTGGTATACCTCATGGAGGTTGACAGTGACGACATCACTTGTTGATCTGTTAAGACAGTCTTTAAGTGAAACAGTATAGTATTAGTGCAAGAGATGACTGAGAGTATTCAGATAATCAGATATAGACTGGAAACTACTCAGAGTTGTTAGAAATGTTATGACAATAAGGGGATATCAGACTTATAGTCTGATATGGGGTTGATGTATTAATTAAAGTGACACTATGGAAAGTAGTTATACAGCTTTGAGCAAGGATAAGTTGAGTCCAAAGTTATGGATCAATTCAAGATAGTTACACGGGTCGGATGGGTAACTCATCTCCTTAAGTTGCCGTCAGAATTCAGTCAGATGCGTAACACGCTTAATGTTTCTTGGTTGGAAAAGCGTTCGACCGGTGAGTCGTCTCATGATCTTTTCGACAACATTCAGGTTGATGGATGACCTAATTTTAGAGAGGTCGATCGCAATCCTAAAAATGTAGACCAATCCTTAAGAATTAAGGACATTGGTTTAGTGAAAGTTCAATGGGACCATCGCAACGGATCAGCGTCGACATGGGAACCAGATGCTGAGAGGAGGTCAAACTATACGAAGATATTCCATGTTCAAGCGATTTCGGGGATGAAATCTTGGTAAGTGGGGGAGAGTTGTAACACCCCGTTTCCATTCAGTTAAGTTTTAACAATATTCGTTAAGTTATTGAGTTTTTGGTGTCATTTATGTAATTTCAGGTAGGGGGACTTGGATGTTATTGTAGGAAGTGGAGGGTGTCGTATGTATGTGTATATAAGTGGGTTTTCAAGCCCAAACCCTTCTCACTTGATCATTTGTCGATTTTGGAGAGAAAGGGATAGCAATTGGTGAAATTGGCGAGTTCTTAAGTGAAGTTGCAAGGAGGAGATTGTTCAATCGGGTTAGCAAAGTAGAAATCGTGTTTTCGGTGTTCGTGATCAAGGTAATCACTTGTTTATGGTTTATGTGTATGTCAATTTGTGGGTGTTATTCAAAGTTAGGGTTTAGTTGGATTATGATGAATTGATGATCTTTGGATCATCAATTGGATGTCATTTGTGGATTAGTTGAGTTTAGATTGTTAGCATATGTTTGGATTTGGTTTGGCATGGTTTAATTTGAGTATTTTAGACCCAAATTGTTGAATATGGAGTTTTGGGTTCGAATTTCGTTCAAAATCGCGTTGAAGAAGATGGTGCAGTCAGGTTGGCGCTAATCTCCGCGCTGATCTGATTAGCGCCAAGATCAGCGCCAAACCTGCTGATGGGTTTCTGACCTAGTGTCGGCGGTACGTCGCGTGCTGATGTGATTAGCGCCATGTTTAGCGCGGAGCAATTTTGCCTTGGCGCTAATCTCCGCGCTGATCTGTTTAGTGCCAATATCAGCGCCAAACCTGCTGTTATGTTTTTGAGTTGTTTTGTGCGACGATCTTTTGAGGTTCTTTTATGGAAATCTCTTAGGGATATTAATAGATGATAATTGGTAGAATTTGAGAGCCATTGAGATAGATATGCTCTGTCTACGGCTCGAAGGTTGGGTACGATTTTAGAGTCATGTCGAAAGGTTGTTTATATGTACGTTATATGTATGTTCTAGGTGCGTGAACTCTTAAGTGTGATACATATCAAGGGTGTAGCTCTCAGACTCCATTGTCAGGTGAGTACATTAACCTGCGTTCAAGTTTGATATGCATGTGATCATGATGTATATGTTGTTGATATGTAAACTGGCATGTAATATTCACGATAGTACCGATGGTGGTATTCACTACCCCTAGGGAAGTTGGGTTCAGAGGCCTGGTACCAGTGTCAGTCATGATGCTCTTGGTGTTTACACCTTGAGTAATGGGTCACGATGCATGTCCAGTTTTATAATTATGCTTATGGTTATGTTTATGCATTCATAGGGCCTAGGTTTGTGCTCACTAAGCTTTATGCTTAACCCGTTGTGGTTCATGTGGTTCAGTGTCAGGTACCAAGTCGAAAGACAAGGAAAGGCTCACGTTGATGGCTCAGATCCGTAATCAGTTCAGCTATGTTTGGGACACGATACATGAACAACTTGTTTTGTTATTATAAATTGGTTTTTATCGAAAGGGATTTGAGTTGTAAACTAATTATGGATTGGGCTATTTTAAACGTTAGTACATTTTGGACCCGTTATTTTTGGAATTTGTCATGTTTTTAAATTATAAATGCTTCCGCTAATCTTTGGTTACTATTTTCTGTTAATTGTCGTTAAATTTATATCTTCTGGGAAGGAGGTGTTACATTATGGTACAATGTTTTATGTGTTAGGGTTCAAACCCCACTGGAATCAATCAAAAATTCCATGTTTTGAGCCCTCAACCATGTGGAAACTTTTTGGTGTTCATCAGATTCTGACTAGAAATTTATATCCACTTCATGCATGCATATCTTCTTGATAATTTAACTAAAATGCATGATTCTTGGTTCTAAGTTCAAGTTTATTGAGTTAGCTTTCTAAAGAATCTGGAAATTCATGATTTGGTGGAGTTTTGGGTGTGCAACCAATGAAATGAAATTCGGAGTGTAATCTGTTCACTGCTGACAGATTCACATGCTTGAGTTCATGAGGTCATATCTCATTCAAAAATCATCCAAATCGTGTGAATCAAGTTTCATTTGTTAGATATTTGAATTGACTTTAAAATCCAGTTTGAAATTCAAATTTTGGAGTAATAATGAGTTCTCTATGACACAAACTCTACAGACATGTCTTTTCAGCATTGATACTTGCATACTGAATTTACAATAATTTTTAAAATATGATAATCATTTCCAAAAATTATGAAAATTGGTGGAATTGTTGTTAATACATAAAATATTAGTGGATAAAATTTTGGTAGCTAAATTCTTTTTTGAACTAGACAAAATGGAAGCATTTTTGAAGCAATACAAATCTGCCAAAAGACAGATTTCTTAAAAAGTGATGTTTTGCATTTATCAATAAATCCCCATATTTTTGGACATTAAGTAAAGCAATAAAACATGTTTTTATACTAAAATGAATCTAATGAAATTAGGTAAAGGCATTATAGGGGATATCGGTATTGACTTGATAATTATGGACCATTGAATTTAGAACTTACGTCAATTACGTATGTGATAGGGCAATTATAGATTCGGAGCCGGGACTTGATCACGCACTAACGATTTTCTAGAAACGCAAAAGCTACTCCAGGTGAGTATTCACAACCCCACTTTTTACCGTTTTTACGTGTTTTGGGGTGAAAAGCATGCTTATAAAAGAATGTGAAAAATTGTGAAAATATTGCGAAATGAAATGGAACGTATTGTGAGTTAAATTTGATATGTTTTGAGGCATGATATAGTGAGTCTGAAATGAAAATGTCCCCGGTAACTACTATTAACCCATAACAATGGGCCTATAATACATGTGGATAGCGCTATTTGGATTGACATACCCACCTTAAACTGACGAGTGATAGGTGCACTGTATTGAATAAAAAATTACACAAGTGGGATTTAGTCCCACCGCTGAGGTAGAATAGGGGCGTAGCATGTCATGAAATGGAGGATTGTAGTAACTCACAGAATAAATATCATGCGATTAACAAATCACCCGGGAATTTACTCACAGGTTGGTAGTGAATGAATGGATTCACTCTAACTGTTTATGAAAATTTAGTGAATGAACGGGTTCACTATAACTGTTTACGAAAATTTAGTGAATGAATGGATTCACTATAACTGGTTTATGAAAAATTGAGTGAATAAAAGGTTCACTAAAAGTTTGTTGCATTTAAACTGTTTTGTGCATATGAACACCTGTGAACTCACCAACTCTCGTAGTTGACGCTTGTTTTAACATGCTTTTCAGGAAATCAGAAGGTTTGTGAAAAAGCCTAATTTGCGCGTTTGTTGGCATCAACCAAGACTATATTTATTTTGTCACGTTTGTGATGTTGAACTTCAGTTGGTTGTAATACAATTTGTAAACATTAAATATTTTGATATGAATGGTTGATGTTGTTTATCTCCTATCGCATTGAAATCTTAGCTGTTGCACCTCGCGATTCCGCTTTAGCGGGGTGTTACACCGTTGCCGGGGAATGGTTGCTTAGGTGGATACTAGAGTTTAGTTTATTAATCGATCCTTGATTGGAAATTTATTCCCGACTAAGTTATTTGCTTTCTAGTTTAGTTTTTAATTTTTTTCTTGTATATTTTTCGTGCTACGCCGGGTATTTGTTTTTTTTATTTTGTAGATATGGATCCAAGACTTAAAGATGCATTGAGGAAAATTGACGAGCGTACGGGATCATATGATCACCTTCCTTGGGAAGAAAATTTTCGTAGGGTGATAAAGGATTTGGAACAATTGGTTCAATTCAGCAGACAGCTAAAGGAAGCTTCAACGCATGATTATGCCATCAAATTTATCGACGAGGTAAATCCACCATGGTCTGATTATGACGATTCCAACAAGGAGTTTTTATGGCAGGATAATGCAACCGAAGAATACCTTGATGATGACTGCCTAGATGAACTCAGAGTTTTACTGCAAGATGATTTATCCGAAGAATCCTCGCCGGACCAATAATCTCTTCAACAAAAGGTAAGTCAACCAATTGTTAAGTCCGATGATTCTAACAGTTCTTTAATTTTACAGGATGAAACAATGGATGAACAATCGGATGGCGAACTCTGGGAAGACTTTGAGCAATGGGGATATGAGAAACAAAATCCAAAAGAAAATCTATCCCCCATTCAGTCAAAGGTAAATCTCCCAATATCTGAGTGTGATGATACTAACAATGAGCCTTTGTTTTGTCAGGTTAATTCACACGTAAATCAATACGAAGATCCTTTTTGGGAAGCTAGTTGCCAAAAGCAATTGGATGAACCAACACACATAATGGAGTATCTAAAGGATCTGGTTCCAAAGATGCCAAACCCGTACACTCATTCTGCAAAGAAACAGAACACAAACCAGAGCAATAAGTGGTACGCAACTCTACCTGGTGGATCACATAAAGGTAAATCGGTAAGCCTAGGTATGTACCACTACTATCACCTGGTGGATCACACAAAGGTACGGGATCATATGATCACACAAGGGTGTTCTGTTTTACTCGAGGTTGCTTAAACCCAGAGTCAGGCTCGAGACTGAAGACAAAAACAACCGCTTCTCGGGAGGCAACCCGTGTTTTATCGTTTTTCAGTTTTTCTTTCCGTTTTAGTTAAGTTTGAGTCAGTAGAGTCAAAGGTAGTCAACCAAATCGATTTTGGATCGAAAAATTTTTCAAACTTTGGACAGAAAGTTCTTCGCTTTCGCGAAGATTTAAGTTTCACGCCGCGAGATAGTGCAGGGACCAAAACTGAAATTTTTGATAAATATGCTTCGCGCCGCGAGCCTTAGCCATTCTTACCCGTGCCCTGATTTGAACCCTCGCGCCGCGAAGGAAACAACTCGTGCCGCAAGCCTCGTACAGAACCAGTTTTAAGATCGCGATTTTTAGGGTTTTGTCACATCTGTTTTGCATCCTAGCGCCGCGAAAAGGTTTTTCCAGCCCCGATTTTCGATTTCTTTCCTCTCTTAGGTCCGATTCTTTGCAAATTCCATGGCTCCCAAGGTACAATCTTCTCTTCTCCTTCTCCAATTTTGTTCTTGAGGTTGCTTCCATGGTGGTTTTCCCCCAATTGTTGATTTCTTGTGTGACCTATGTGATGGGTGGGGGATACCAATCTTTGTGCTTAATTGTCGCATGTTTTAGGTTGATTAAACTTAATAGCATGATCTACTTGTTACTTACCATGGATTGTTGTTGATGGTTAAGCTCCATTATTGGAAGCTCTCATGGTGTTTCTTCCCCAAATTGGTTTTTACATGAAGTTTTTGAATATTTGTTGGGGAAAACCATGTTGTGTGCTTAATTGGTAACTCCTTTGGTGTTAATAGTTTGCTATCATGCTTAGATCTTGATGAACTCCATTGTTGCAAGTTTTAGGATTAGTTTTTCCAACTTGGTTTTACAAAGTTTTGGATGGATGATTGTTGGGAAAAACTTAGTCTAGTGCGTAATTGTTAAATTTATGCTTGTTTGCCATGTTTTGCTTGTTCAAAGATGTCATCTTCTCCGTTGGTACATTGACCATTTTTCAAGCTTCCAAGAACTAACCAATATTTTCCAAACAAACAAGTTTTTAAAAGAACGATGCTTGAAGCTTATGTTACCATCTAAGTAAGTTTTTGGAGTTTTTGGTACTAATTGTTTTTGAAAAACTAGATGGTAAAAATTTTTAAGTGTGGGAACCCACATTGCGAAAAACCTTAAAGTTTACACATTTTTGAAAGGGTTCTTGTCACTTCGGTTTTTATAAAGAATTATGGTCAATTATTAAACGGGAAGATGTAATCACTAATTTTTGGCGAAAAGCATGAATTTTTTTTTGGTTTTTGGACGTGCTCATTGGTTAGTTGTCAATTTCTTGAATTGTTGCCTTGGTTTGTTTTGAAACTTTATCGTTCCACTTTTTGGTGTTGTGATCGTAAGCATTTTTTTTATATAGAATCTTGTAGTTTTTCACCTCGTTTTAAAAACTCAAGTTTTTAGCGTCGTTTTATGCTTATCCTTATAACGCCAAATTTTGCAAGATTCTAAGTGTGGGAACCCCAAACCGAAAAGGAAATTATTTTTTAAAATGGGTTCCCATTGGTTTTCAAAGTGGAAAAATACGGTCAAACGCTAAGTGTGGGAAGATGGGTTTATTTTTTTTGGCATTTATTCTTGATGGTGTATTTTCTTGATACGTGCTTTAATAGCGGTTTCTTCTTGCACTAAGTGATTAACTGCACTTTTGTCAAGTTGTTTCAGCATGTTATGTTTTTGGCCAATTTTTGCATGACTTGTTAAACGCTTGATATTATCCTTTTTGCTTAATTTTATATTTTGTAAGGGGATAGATTAAATTCTAAGTGTGGGAACCTATTTGGTCAAAATTTCTTGGCTTTTAAAATTTTTGTAGGTTCCCATCTCTTCAGTAATTTAATAAAAGTGTGGTCAATAACTAAGTGTGGGAAGGATTCCTTCATTTCTATCAAGTATATGCATTAACTTTCTGATGTGTGTTCTTGTAGCGTCACCGAATGAACCTTAGGACTGCATCAGGCGAGCACGAGTTCCTACACTTTGGGCCACATCCACATCACGACCGGCAAGAGCTGACCAAGGAGCTGGAGGCGATCAAAAGTCACCACATTGAGATTGGCTGGACGTTGGATTGGGACGTTCTGCAAGGTATCCAGGCAGCAGGACACATTCTGAGGTACTTTGAGAGAGGTCCGAGAGAGCCCGAGAGTGAGCTTAGTGGTATGGCTTGGAAGACCGCCTTAGATCTTCGTGAGTCTGTGTACCGAGAGTTGACCTTGGAATTTATTACGACCTATTCCTTCGATGAGGAGCGGGGGAGAGAGAGTGTGAGACAGTCTTGTATTCAGTATCGTTTGGGTGGCCGATGGTTTAGGCAATCTTTAGCACAGTTTGCTGTATCCCTTGGACTTTACACTGCTGGGATGGTAGGTACGGATTACTTTGAGTATTATATAGGACAGTGTGCCCTAGCTCCACCGGAGGATTTGGACTTTTGTGACTTATGGAGCCAGCTTGGTCACGGACCGTATCGACGGTCCAACACCAAGTCTGGTGGCCTAGTAGACCCGGAGCATAGAGTCATACATAGGATGATAGCCTACACCCTAAACCAGAGGAAGTCGAGTCAGGACAAGATAGGGGACTTCGAGCTTTGGTTACTTCATTAGTTAGTGAGCCGAGACCGCCACACCCATCTAGCATTTATCATAGCAGACTTTCTCACAGGATCTAGAGGATTCCGGACTTCGAGTGGACTTTTAGGTGGTCACTACATCACCCGTCTAGCTTCTTCCCATGGTATTTTGACGCCGGAGGTGATAGCTCTTTAACTTGTTTGGGAGAGTTAGGCCGTATAGATCAGTATCAGCTGAAGGGGATGAGAGTGATAGAGAGAGGAGTCGGGAGTTCTTAGGTTTGGATTGGTATGAGAGTAGAACCGGAGGACCAGGAGATACATGAGCCACAGCAGCTACAGCATCAGCAGCAGCACGACGAGGCAGGACCTTCAGGATCACATCAGATGCCGCCCGATTGGGACGCGTATATAGCTTTTCAGGGTCTCTCGTCACGTACGCACTATCATGATGTTCAGATTCACAGATCACTTGGCTGGCAGAACCAGTCATTGATGGATTTCTTCACGAACCCTGAGTTCCGACCATCACCACCACCGCAGTATGATGTGTGGCACCCACAGGACCCGAGTCCTCCAGGTTACGAGAGTTATGATCAGTGGTGGGACCACTTCCGTGGACCCTATTGATTATTTGGTTTGATGATTTTTTTTGATATTATTGATTCGATTTGGTTGTACCGTACTATCTTTCTTTTTATTTGTTCTTTTTAGTTTGTTTGTTTTTTTTGTTTTTAGTTTTTTAGATTTGGTGTGTAGACCCTCGAATCAGTTGTACGAATTGGATTTCAGTAGTTCGTCAGAGCTTCAGTTTCCTTAACCCAGGCAGTATTCGTTCTTTATCTTTTTACCTTTCCGCATACGTGCTTTAACTGTTATTGCATTGAGGACACTGCAATTTTTAAGTGTGGGAAAGGGGTTAAGTAAACTTTTGCTTGTTTGTCCTTATTGTGCTTAATTGCTTATCTGATTTTATTTGAATTTTATGGCATAAATTTTTTTCGAAATCCATGATCTTTTCAAAAATTTTGTGGAAGTCAAAAGAGACTTGCATATAGGATGATACTTTTGGGAGTTCTTATGAGTTTGAAAAAGTCATGTGTATGCTAATTGCCATGAGTGATCCTTACCCTTTCCATGAGAGATTGAGCCTGAATTGTTATATTTGTTCATTTCTGTGAGGATGCCGACTTTGAACCAAGTAGAACTTGTCACTTTGAATGCTTGTCAAGACCACATGAGAAAAGTATGTCACCATTAGACTGATAGAGGCCTTCGTTTCTGTGACAACTGCAAATTTTGACCATCAGGATTAGCTACTCGTTTAGTCACTCAGTAACATTCCGTAGGTAAAAATGTAGTATTTAAGTTGCCCAAATAATCTAGGTTAGTTTGCGTGAAAAATTTAGGCAAAAACCTAAAAGTTCCGAAAACTGCCCGAAAAAGCCCGTACCGGTCCGAAATCATCCGAAAATCCTATAATGCCAAAATTTAAAGTCAAATTATATAAAATATAAGACTTTGTTAAAAATATGAGTAAACTGATCCAAATAATCCAAAAGTACCTTCGAAAAAGTCGGTTTCCACCGAAAACGCACCAAAACCTGGTACTGTGTTTGAATTAGCAGTATAAGATAAACCCAAATTATTTAAAAAAAAAAATTTATTGTGAGAGGTGGGTGGGCCCCACAAGGGCTGGCCACCACCCCCCCCCCCTCCCAATGTCTCTCTCTCTTTTCTTTTATTTCCAAGAAACAACATCATTTCTCTTTCATTTCAAATCCTTCACTCTCTCTCTCTAATCTTTCTCTCTCTAAACTCTCTCATTTCTCTCAAAATTTCCAGCCATACATTCATCAAAAATCTGAAGTTCTTGAAGCTTAAGTCAAGTTTTTGAAGTATTATTAGTAATTTTCAAAGGTAAGATACATTGCATGATAGTTTAGCTTCGATTTTGAACCCATTTTGGGTATTTTCTTCATCTTTTTGTGAGGTTTTAATCCTCTTTGTTGGATGAACATCATCTTTGATGTTTGAGGAAGAGATTTAACCATGATAATGTGTTAAAACATTTGAAAGTGGTGAAAATCTATGACTTCTCCATAAAAACACAAGATTGATGAGTAAAATCACTTGTTTTTGATGTCTTGATACTTGCTTTGGATAGAAAATCGTTTTGATGATACATGCATGTGTGGTATTGATATTCAAAGTTTATTTCATCTAATTATTCGTTAAATAATATGAGTTCATGGTTAATAGCAAGAAAACCCCAAGAAATCTTATGATTTTATGTGTTTTGATAAGTGGAAAATGGGTTTTGGTTTCTGGACAGAATCTGTCCGATTTTTGTAGGGTGTTTAGACGACTCAAAAGTATAGTAAATGATCTTATTTTGCTACAAAAATTTGATAGATGAAAGTTTTAAGAGTTAGGAAGAAAACCCATTTTGAATCACTCAAAAATTCGGAGTAAAACCCCTTCAACTAACTAAAAACTTTTTGATGTTCATCAGCTTCTGTCAGAAATCTTCTATCATCTTCATACATGCATATCTCATAGGTAACTTGTTCAAAATGCTTGATTTTTAATTCTAAACTCAAGTTTACTGAGTTATCTTTCCAAAGAGTCCAAAACCATATGATTTAGTGGATTTTAAAGGGATGAACCAACGAAAACAAGTTGATGGTGCAAGCTGTCCCAAGATGGCAGATCCACATGCACAACTTTAAAGAGGCATATCTCTCTCAAAAATCACCTAAATGATGTGAATCTTGTCTCATTAGCTTGGTATATGTTTTATTTAGAAAACCCCTTTGGAAATTCGTGATTTGGTGGGATAATGAACTCTCTATGAACAAAACTTTACTGACATGTATCTTTGAAAAATAAAAGTGTGCACTGATTTTGCAAAAATGTTTAAAAATAGTAAAAGAACTCTGAAAATAGTGAAATTTGGTGAAATTGTTCCTAACATCCCCTAAATCAGAGGGTAAAAATTTAAGGACTTATTATTTGGAGGACCTAAGTTCAAAGTGGTAATTTTTACAACTTAAAATTTTGGCAGATTCTGGAAATTTTATAAAATCCAAATTTATGAACTTTGAACCTTCCAAAATGTTTGGAAGACTCCAAAATGTGATAAAATGAATTTTTACTATATTGGACTATATAAATAACATAATGGCATTATATGGATATCGGTACGATTTTGATAGGGACCGTTGAACTTAGAACTTACGTTAAAAATTACGTGTTTGATAGGGCGAACATAGTTCGGAGCAGGGATTAGATCACGCACCATCACTTACGAAATCGCACTAAACGCTTGAGGTGAGTATTCACAGCCCCATTTTACCGTTTTTACGAAGTTTTTGGGGTGAAAAGCATGCGTATGAATGAATGTGCCTATTTGTGAAAATGTTGCGAAATGAAATGAACTTTGAATTCCGAAAGGAATTGAAATGAAATGTTTAAATGAAATGAAATGTTATGTGATTCTTGAAATGAAATGAATTATCGAAATGAAATGGTTTATTGAGACAAAATGAAATGAAACGTTTTATTGAAATGATATGGCATGTTTTCATAAAATGAAATGAATTGTTATGCGATCATTGAAATGAAATGATCTATTGAAATGGAATGCACTTCGTGTATCAAAATGAAATTAAATGAAATGAATTTTGAGCATCGAATCAAAATTGAAATGAAATGTTTTGGCTAGTCTCAAAATAAAATGAAATGAAATGTTTTGTGAGCTAAATTATGATATGTTGAAGCATGATATCGTGAGCACAAAATGAAAATGTCCCCTGCACTACTATTAACCCTCACAAATTGGGCCTATGATACATGTGGATAGCGCTATTTGGATTGACATACCCACCTAAAACTGACGAGTGATAGGTGCACTGTATTGAAAAAATATTCACCCCGGCTGGAAATTTGTTTTCCCCCGGCAAGGCTGGATAGGGGCGTAGCTATGTCACAAAATGAAGGATTGTAGTAACTCACTGATATATATCATGTAATTAACACATCACCCGGGAAAATTTACTCACTACTTGATACTAAACTGTTTATTAGGTGAATGATCTGATTCACCAAACTGCTATTTTTGGGGTGAATGAACTGATTCACCAAACTTTTTATAAAAATTGAGTGAATGAACTAATTCACTAAATTGTTTATTGGGTGAATGAACTGATTCACCAAACTGTTTACAAAAATGTTGCGAATAAATGTTTTATTGAAATTGATATTGTACATAACTGTTTTGTACTTATAAAAACCTGTGAACTCACCAACTCTCGTAGTTGACACTTGTTTTAACATGCTTTTCAGGAAACCCGAAGGTTTGATTTAGGCTTTTAGAGCTTTTTGTGAACGCCAATCATGTTTCGATGTTATTCGGATTTTGTAAAAGAATTTGTAATTTATGAACTCCGGTTGGATTTATATGTCTTGTAAACATATTTAAATTATTAATGTTATGAATGATTGGTGTGTATATCTCCTATTGCTTTGAAATCGAGACTGTCGCACCTCGTGTTTCCGCTTTAGCGGGGTGTTACAGTTTCAACTCACTTAGCCTTCGTCAGATAATCTCATTATAAGGTTATCTGATTTGCCTAGCCATTTTTTTGAAAGTGTTCATCTTTAACACTTTATCCCTTGTAACCCCTTTGAAGCCTTAGCCTTTTCGTTTCTTAACCTACATATCTTATCCTTTAGCCATTTCTTTCTATCTATCTTTTGGCCGTAGCTCAAAGTTGAAAACTTTTCATGTTTTTGGTCCGTTTTATGAATCTGACAAATAGAGAAAGGGATTGTGAAAAGAGTTGAAGTTGAAAAATATATATATATATATATATATATATATATATAGAGAGAGAGAGAGAGAGAGAGCTTGAGAAAGAAAAGAAAAGAAAGAAAAACAAAAGAAAAAGAAAAGAAAAGAAAGAAAGTCAAAAGAAAAACGACTCATCAAAAGCAAAATCAAAAGAGTCGGTGTGCTAAAGAAGTTTGAAAAATATCGAGCCACAAATAAGCAATATGCTTAGGCCGATATAAAAGTAGAAGTGATAGAAATCCCGAGCTCTAAAAATCTCAAAAAGTCAGATGATTAATTTGGATTCTTAAGCTGATTTGTTTTCAGGTTTTTGCTACAACCCTTAGTCACTTATATATATATATCCTTTATCCTACCCTTTACCCTTAGCCTAACATTACAACCCTAAAGTCCTCTTGACGGTTGACAACTTTTCAGTGGTGGAGATGAGATTTGGTGACAAGCATATGCGTTGGTATGATGTCGAGTATCAGTGTGATCACTGTATATAACATATTACCCCTTGAGAGATACACTTGATACATACTTTGTGAGGGTAAGAGGTTGAGCATGACATTGATGACTTGTGAGGCTCTAATTGGTGTCTGAATTGTGTTTGATATCTTGCGACTATCCTTGTTCTTTCAAAGCATGATCATAGATGGAGGATAATTTTGTCGTTATTTTTCTTATTTTATCAGATGTTTGCTTGAGGACAACCAAATCTTAAGTGTGGGAATTTTGATAACTCCAAAATTATACATGTTTTACTCGCATCAGTTCCCCACTTTTGTGCTTAATTTGAGAGTATTTTTGATACTGTTTGACTTAAAAAGGTGTAAACCCTAATCTTGTAGGTTTTGGAGGTGCTTGTGCGTAAAAGTATAAAAAGAGGGTAAAAAGCGTAAAAAATGAGACTTTTGTGCAGACTTTGGAAACTCGGATATTTCTTGGCTCCTAAGACGGTTTTCTTGCTCCCTAAGACAGATTACTTCCTCCCTACGACGGATCTTCAGCAGATAAGGCAAGAGAATATTCCGGTAGATCTCGGAAGCTGGATTTCATATACTCGCGCCGCGAAAGAGGTGATTCGCGCCGCGAGGCACTTGCTCGCGCCGCGAAGGAATAGCTCGCGCCGCGAAGTTCGATTGTTCTAACTCGGAAGCTTCCAGAAAGTTAGGGTTTGATCGTTGAGTCTTTCGCTCCGCGAAGGTACCGTTTCGCGAACGCGAAACGGGTCTGATGGGGTTTTTATAAATACAGCCTTGGTCATTCAGTTTCAAATCATTCAATACAATTCACCAATAATTCAGAAAATCAGATTAGGGTAGATGGGAGCCACTTAGGGTTTCCAACCCGAGAAGATGGAGGCTCGATGTGACGACTACGGAGGAGATTCCAGGGAATGCCGCGACAAATCTACCGGTCTTTAGTCGGTTTGTTTACGCATTTATGATCAGTGTGTCTATGTACTGATTCCTTTTCTGTTTTCATTGTGGTTTGAATACTTTGGATTTTTATTTTATTAATTAGATGAATGGTTTGTTGAATGTTATCTTTGATTCCGGTTTGATTCGTATTGTATGGATATTTGAATTTGTTGGTTGGGTGTATCTGTTTGACTTAAATAGATAGACTTCGATAGGTTAATCAACCTCTCTTCACCTTCCCTTCGGAAACCCGAAGAGTTGTGTTAGGTGGTTAGCTCAGACCGAGAGCAACCAGATAGTAGAATTCCGTGCAATAGTGATAGAATTGGGTGACTGGTACTGGACTGCCTGACAATCAGTCTATGTATTAGGACTAGGAAGACCAACCTGGTTTATAATCTTAGATATTCATGCTTGGGTGCTATGTGCTTAAATTCTGACAACAATCACTAATCTATGTCTCATGAAAGTAAACCATAATGAATTCAGTTATCTCCGATTTATGTTTGTTCATCAGTTTTTCACTTCTTGTTTAGGGTTTAGTTGTTAATTGTTTTAGTCTTTTCTTTAAAATACTTTTCCAAAAGTAAAACCCCCAATTTTCTAGATTAATTAATTATAGCTTTAGTTGACATCTAGCTTAACCGTTCCCAGTGGTAGATACGATAGCTGGACTTTCCTACACTATATTACTCACGATCAGGTACGCTTGCCTGTGAATGTGGTTACAGTGGCTAGGCTTTAGAGGTTTAAACTTGGTTTGCTTTTTATATACGATAATTACCGCATCAAATCCCATTCAATTAAGGCAAGGGAACTCACCTGAGCAACTCTCACTGACTCACTGCTGATCTTGCCTAAAGTTCCTGTATGAATTCTTAGGTATTAATGATCGCGCTTAATTAATCCTCTAACTGTGACACCCCTAGGCAGACTTAGCACAGGGGTTCCGCTATAAAAAATTTGGTTTCTATTGTAATAATTCATTACAAAAATCTCCTTCCGAAAACTAACCCTGAAGTTAAAACTCCCAAAAATCCGACCCGGACATCGACCCGAAACTCGACTCGGGAAATGACAAATCCCAACTCAGGAAATGTCAAATCCCGACTGAAATCGATCCTAATTTACTCCAATCGATACCGAATGCTACCAATTAGCTCTACAAAAAATCTACAATGTGTTTAAGGCTTAAAAGTTTCGCTTTCGTACCTTTCTTGATGAATCCCGGTGATGATGAGATGAAAATGACCTAAGCCTCCAAACGCACACACTTCACACACTTGGCAAATTTTCCCAAAATGGCTCAAATTAGGTTTTAGCCTATAAAAGGCATGGGCTTTGGGTTAAGCCCATTCCCAAAATAGAAGAATTAAACCCATTAATATCTTTCACAAAAGTGACACAAACTACCCCTAAACTCTTATATTCCAACAAGTAGGTCACATTTAACGAGGAATTAACTAGATCACCAACTTTAAAAAATTCCGGTTATTATAGTATCTCAGGTTATAAGAGATCTTATAACCTGGTTAACATAAGTGTCTGGCTAGGGACCTCCTTAGGCTAATGGTGACAGTTGAGTTACTTGTCTGGCACAAGTGGGAGTCTGAAAGGATTAGGTGCAAGACAGTAACAAGGTTTACCATGTCCAATGTTATAAGACACTAGTGGGTCACATTGCTACATACCCAATTAGAGATATCATGGATCTACCAGTTGTGTGGGAATAATTAATTAGTATAATTGATTATTAAAGAGAGAAATAAATAATAATAGTTGTTTATTATTTATGGATAATTAATTATGTAACAGCCCAGGTGACCGTGGTTCGATATTGTCCGCTTTGGAGACACAGGGCCCTAACCGGTCACCCCTACTCCCTCACGGTTTTGCTTTGGAGTTGCCCAGTCCAGGTCACAACCCAAAATGCGTCTCACCAGGTGAGGTATTCCCCTCACCAGCCGATGTGGGACAAGTTGTTACACTCTCCCCCCCCCTTACGGACACAACGCCCCCGTTGTGCACATCGGCCCGGTCCTAGCTCTGATACCATCTGTAGCAGCCCAGGCGACCGTGGTTCGATATTGCCCTCTTTGGAGACACAGGGCCCTAACCGGTCGCCCCTACTCCCTCACGGTTTTGCTTTGGAGTTGCCGAGTCCAGGTCACAACCCAAAACGCATCTCACCAGGTGAGGTATCAACACACCTTATAAGGAGTGCTTCGTTCCCTGCACCAGCTGATGTGGGACGAGTTGTTACAAATTAATAGTTAATTAATTAATTTTAAAGGGTTATTATTTAATTAATAAGTTTATTAATTAAATAAGTGTTTTAGTTTAATTAAAAAGCTTGTGGGCTTTATTAATTGAACGAGCTTTCTAAGTCGTTGGGTATTACCATAATTAGCTTTATAAATATGGTAAACCTAATAGGTTTTCATTCATTCCATTCATTAGTAACTTACCTGAAAAGAAAAGCTAGAAAAAACCCTCTCATTCTCTCTCTCATATCTTTTTCGATAAACACACATACACATACACATACACATACACAAATTAGCTTGATTTGTGTATTGGGGTGATCCTATAGGCGGTCTAGCAGCTATCTCACGGAGGTGTAGTAGTGGTGTACTCCCCGTTAGCAATCCAGACAATCATTCGGGAAAAAGCCTAAAGGTATAATCTTTAACCCTCTCATAGTTGTATCTCTTTTTGGTTTAGGTTGGATCTAGTGTTTGGGAATTTATTTTTTATCCGATGTGCATGTTTTGTTTGACCACAAATTCCCAACAATTTTGGCCACAGTGGTAGCAGTTTCTATAGGTCTTATTCTTAAAGGGACCTTTAGGAGTTTTGAACTTAAGATGAGTAGGTCCTGGTCCAAGAATACCTATATCTTTAGTCTGAGGAGGAATTTGAGTGTTCTTCTTTGGTTTAGTCTTCAAATCAATCTTAATTCTGGGAATAGGGCTTTGAACATATTTCTTAGTCCCTGAGCCAGAAGGACCACCACCTAAGACTTTAGGAGTCTTTTGGTGTTGTTTGACAGATTTGGATGGTTGGTTAGGAAGATTTTTACCCTTGGGGTTCTTAGGAGGCTGAACAGAGGTAGTACCCACATCTTTAGAAGAAGAAGAAGAACTCTGAGAGTCAGGATCAGAGATGGTGGATACAAACATGCCGAATTTTAATTTAGATTTATCAGGCTAGGCATTTTCTTGTTGTTTACCTTTGACAAAACCTAGACAGGTTCTATATTTAGGGTTTCGCTGAGAGGAAATAATTTCATCAACCTTTTCAGAGGCATCTGCCCAGCTTTTGATAGTGACTTTCTCAGAGTTTATCTCAGCGAGAGCTTTTTCTCTTTCAGTGATGGCATGTTCTCTTTCGATGAAAAGAACTTGGTTTGCATGTACTTTGTCTTTACAGTTGGCCTCATAAACAGCAAGCTATTTGAGTTTCTCATGACACTCTTTGAGCTCAGTCCTAAGGTCAAGATTGACCTTTTCAGCAGAGGTTTTTTCGTTTAAGGCATTGTACAGATCGATGGTTAGAGCATCCATCGCAGTCATGGTGTCTGAAAGAGAAGCAGTAGTTACCTGAACTATTGGAAAAGCAGAGACTTCTTCTTCAGGGATGTCTACAAGCTCTGCCATGATAGCAGAGTCGGGTTCTTCAATGATGGCCATAAGACATGTGACCTCGCTGGTGTCTTCTTCGTCAGAAGACTCATCCCAGCCTTTTCCTTCAGCGATCAAGCCTTTGCCTTTTCGCTGGAACTTCAGTTTGCGATATTTTGCCATCAGCTTCTGGTACTTGCCATCCTTGGAAGCTGGTATAGAGGTATCAGCGAACTGGTTCTTCTTGTACCTGCAGTCAGTGGCAAAGTGACCTTTGCCCTGACACCAAAAACAGATAGAGGTTGCCTTATCACCAGAAGGTGTTTTAGGCTTGTTAGCAATAGAAAGAGGTTTGCACTTTCGGAAATTACCTTTACGACCAAAATTCTTGAAGTGTTTAGAGAGAAGAGCAAGAGATTTATTGAACTCTGTCTCATTATCAGAGACAGGGTCAGAGTCAGAGTCCTCTATCTTAGTGATTGTCACTGTTGAGATAGGTGATTGAGAGGGTTGAGCAGTGTCAGTGATTAAGGCCAGGGTGTTGCTTTTCAAGTCCTTGGTATCTCTTATGAGATTTGACTTCAAAGTCTTGGTCTGCACGTAATTGAGCATCATACCATATAACTCGCTGAGAGTCATAGTCTTTATGTCTTTGGACATTTTTAGACACATGGTGTAGGTTTCCCAATATTCAGGAAGAGCTTCCATGAACTTGGTAACTACATGAGAGTTAGAGTAAGTAACTGATGGGAATCGGGGAGCGATAAACGCGCAGCGGAAAAACAAAAGCCAATTCCCAATCGTAGATCCATCCAAAACGCATACAGATACAAAAAGAGGGTTACGAAAAAATTACCTCGTTGTTAGTTTACACAAACGGAACTGGACTGCTGGCGGGGAGTACACCACTACTGCACCACGTTGAGATTGGCTGCTAGACCGCCGTGGATTCTTCCTTGAAATCGATGAAGAGAGAGAGATGGGAGGGTTTGTGATTTTTTCTGGGGTTTCTTTTCAGTTAAGATTTATCGAATGAACAAACTGATTCGGGTTTGCCATATTTATAAACATAAATATGGCAGTACCCAATAATGAAAACCCGTTTGATTAAAAGGCCCATTTAAGGTTTTTTTTAATCAAACTCAAACTCCTTATTTAATAAATAAACAATTAATTAAATAACTTAACCCTTTAATTAACTAATTAACTATTAATTAATTAATCCAATAAAATATTCCAACTGATATTTTATAACTAAATAATAAATAACTATTTATTATTTATTTCTCACTCAATAATTAATTTGTACTAATTAATTATTCCATCAAACCACCTGATCTCTAATTGGGTGTGTAGCAGTGTGACCCACTAGTATCTTATAACATTGGACATAGTAACTCTGTTACTGTCTTGCACATAATCCTAACAGACTCCCACTTGTGCCAGACAAGTAACTGTACTGTTACCACTTGCCTAAGGAGGTCCCTAGCCAGACACTTAGGTTAACCAGGTTATAAGATCTCTTATATCCAGAGATACAATTCATGCTTGAATTTGTACACAGGTTCATTCCTTTTGCACACGATATTTCTAAAGTGAATAGAGACATGGAGCGGAGGTTTCTTTTCTCATATTCAAGTATTTCTTGACTCTGATTTTGATTGCCTGCAGTAACGGACATTACTAAATAACAACTGTTATTCTATCCGAGCGTGGCCACGCGTTTTCTGCTAATCTAAATCGTCAAGGGGCCCGGAAATATCTCTATTTGAAAAATAGGCGCAAATCCCATCTTGACTATCTGCATTTAGGCCCACGGCTTCCGCTGCATCTAGTCACGCCCCTTATGGCCGCCCTGTTATGGTGCAGCGTTAGAACGTGCTAAGAGTACAGTAGTCCTCGTGTCTCAAACCAGATATCTCAGGTCTAAGGACAACCTATCATCAAGTCTATACTCATGACTTTGGCTCCATGGAGTAGACTTGAAACTGGTCACATCCAATACTCAAACACTCTGATGAGTATCTATAATTAAATTGGTCACATCACATGTGCTTTTATTCTTTCCTTTGAATAAATCATCAATTTATTTATAATAGCGTTAAACTCCCTATTGAAATTCCCATTTCAATAAGTGGCTACGGAAATTTAGATTTCTCGCAAGACTTTGCACAAATCATGGATACATTAAATATGCTAAAAACAGTTTTATTTAAAACAATCATGAATAATAAAACCTCCATTTTATTTCAATCACACTGTGAAATAACTTACATGATATAATGTTTTAAGAAAAACTGTAGTAATAATTAATAAACTAAAACTAGCTACTAGTGTCCAGGTACTGCATCCCAATGGAACACGCATGAGTCTCATGCTTCACTCTAGCTAGCGGCTTTGTCAGTGGGTCTGCGACATTATCGTCCGTCGGAATTTTGGATATTCTCACATCTCCTCTTCCAATGATCTCTCGGATGAGGTGATACTTTCTGAGTACGTGTCTCGATTTGTGATGTTCTCTGGGTTCCTTAGCTTGTGCCACGGCTCCCGAATTGTCACAGAAAATATCAATCGGTCTAGAGATACTAGCAACAACTCTTAGATCCGAAAGAAAATTCTTCAGCCAGACAGCTTCCTTTGCCGCATCAGATGCTGCAATGTACTCTACTTCTGTAGTTGAGTCTGCAACCGTATCTTGCTTCGAGCTCTTCCACGAGATCGCGCCACCATTTAGGGTGAAGATGTACCCTGACTGTGATCTGAAATCATCTCTGTCGGTCTGGAAGCTAGCGTCAGAGTATCCCATGACACTAAGTTCATCCTCAGATCCTCCAAAGACCAAGAACATGTCTTTTGTCCTTCTCAAGTACTTAAGAATGTTCTTGACAACCACCCAATGAGGTTCTCCTGGGTTTTGCTGATATCTGCTCGTGACACTTACTGAGTAAGCAACATCGGGCCTAGTACATAAGATGGCATACATAATCGATCTAATTGCTGACGCATATGAAATCGATTTCATCTTGTCCTGATCTTTACTAAAAACAGGACACTGTGTTTTACTTAACACTATGCCATGCTCCATTGGGATGAATCCTTTCTTGGATTCATCCATCCTGAATCTCTTCAGGACTTTGTCAATGTATGTACTCTGACTAAGTCCGATAAGCCGCTTAGATCTATTTCTATAGATCTTAATACCAAGTATATAAGCGGCTTCTCCAAGGTCTTTCATCTGGAAACATTTGCTTAACCAAGCCTTTACACTCTGTAAGGTTGGTACATCGTTTCCTATTAGTAGAATATCATCTACATATAAGACCAGGAAGGTTACTATACTCCCACTGAACTTAGTGTAAACACATGGCTCGAACTCACTTTTGGTAAAACCAAATTCTTTGATACGCTCATCAAAGTGTAAGTTCCAGCTCCTTGATGCTTGCTTTAATCCATAAATTGATTTCAGCAACTTGCACACTTTATTAGGATTTTTAGGATCTACAAAACCCTCTGGTTGTTGCATATAGACATCTTCTGTTAACTTCCCGTTAAGAAAAGCTGTCTTGACGTCCATCTGGCAAATCTCATAGTTGAAGTACGCAGATATGGCCATCAAAATCCTAATAGATTTCAGCATTGCTACTGGCGAAAAGGTTTCATCATAGTCGATACCATGAGTTTGTGTGAAACCTTTTGCAACAAGCCTTGCTTTAAAAGTGTGCACATTTCCATCCATGTCGGTTTTCTTCTTGAAAACCCATTTGCGCCCAACTGCCTTGCAGTGTTGAGGCAAATCTGTCAATTCCCAAACTAGGTTGTCATACATGGATTGCATCTCTGCCTTCATGGCTTCCTGCCATTGCTCAGACTCACTGCCTGAAACAGCTTCTCCATAGGATGTAGGTTCATTCAAATCCCCATCGCCTTGGGTGATAAGAAATCCAAGATACCTATCTGGTTCCTGCCTTACCCTACTGGATCTGCGAAGGTCCTGTGTTTGCACTTCCTCAATTGGTTCTAACTGAGGTTCAACACTCTCTGGTTGAATTTCTGGCTCAACAGTCGGTGTAGTGTTGTTTTCGTCTACTATCTGTAGATCTACATCTTTCCTGGTGTCTCCCATACTGAGAAACTTTTCTTCCAGAAATTCTCCATTTCGAGCCACAAAGACTTTGTTCTCATTTGGATTGTAGAAGTAATATCCCAAAGTAGCTTTAGGATATCCTACGAAAATACACACGTCGGATTTGGGTTTGAGTTTTTCTGATGTTGGTCGCCTGACAAACACCTCACATCCCCAAATTTTTAGAAAAGACAGTTTGGGCTTCTTGCCTTTCCATATCTCGTACGGCGTCTTTTCCACCGACTTTGTTGGTGCCCTGTTCAGTATGAATGTTGCGGTCTCGAGCGCATAACCCCAGAATGAGACTGGTAGCGTAGAGCGACACATCATCGATCGTACCATATCGAGTAAAGTACGATTTCTCCTTTCTGACACACCATTCATCTGAGGTGTATACGGAGGTGTGAGTTGGGATACAATCCCACACTCCATTAGAAGATTGTCAAACTCGTCACTGAGATATTCGCCTCCGCGATCCGACCGTAAGAACTTGATCTTTCTGTCAAGTTGATTCTGTACTTCATTATGAAATTCTTTGAATCTTTCAAAGCTTTCAGATTTATGTCTCATAAGATAGACATAGCCATACCTACTGAAATCGTCAGTAAAGGTAATGAAGTACCGGTATCCTCCTCTTGCTACATGACTAAAAGGTCCACACACATCTGTGTGAATTATTTCTAATAAGTCAGTAGCCCTCTCATTTTCTTTGTTGAAAGGTTGCTTTGTCATTTTTCCAGATAAACAAGACTCGCAATTATCAAAAGGTTTGTAATTGAAAGTTCCAAGAAATCCTCCTTTCAGGAGTAGTTCAACGCGTTTCTTGTTTATGTGGCCTAAACGACAATGCCAGAGGTAAGTCGGATCCTCAATGTCCTTGGATCGTTTACTTATATGATAGATTTCACTACTGTTGTCTTGTAGATTTACTGTATATAGACCATTCACTGGTGTAGCTTTAAAATAGAAAATATTATCTTTAAAAACAGAAATCATTTTATAATCGTATTTATAATAAAAACCTTGGTCTATTAACAAATCAAAAGACAAAACGTTCTTAATCATATTTGGAATATAATAACAATTATCCAGTTCCAAAACTAGACCCGAGGGTAAACTAAGACTATAAGATCCTACGGCTTCAGCTATCAGTGGAGTGCCTTCGCCGACTCGTAGGTTCGAACGGTCCTTCCTCAATGTCTTTCTTCTAGTGAATCCCTGTAAATGATTACAAATGTGGTTACCACTGCCAGCATCAATTACCCATGATTCATAAGAAGTGATTAAGCAATCTATCATAAAGATACCTGGTGCATCGGGTAAACCGATGTCCAACTGGTCGATGTCCATCGAGTGAGGACAAATATCCTTGCTACCACATTCTGGGCAACTCAGATCTCCCAGCTCGTCAATCCAACTGCTGTCTATCAGCTCTGGTTCTGCTGCAGGTCTTGGCTCCAAACTGGCCAAGATATCCTCATGAACCTTTGCCACATCCATCTTTGGCTCCCCCATGTATTCACTAGCTGTGGTACGAATGTCTTTCGGGAGGGAGAACCACATTAGATACACAAGCTCTTCTTGAGTCATCTTGTATCCAAGGTGTGACAAACACTTAAAGAGTCTCCTTATCTCTAGGAGATGATCTTTAACGGATTGACCACTTTTCAGCTTCAGTGAAAAGATTTCCTTCATGATCAAGTACTTACCACAATTCTTATAGAAACCAACCTGGTTTTCTATATTCTTCACGACCTCATGGCAGAATTTCACTCTAAGATCGGCCGTAAACTCGGGCGAGGTAGAGAAAGACAGAATGGACATAACGTCGGATTCGTCTGCCATGAATTTAAAATACTCAGCAAATTCCTCTTCAGGGGCATTGCTTTTAGGTCGTGATAGTGGTTTATTGATCACATACAGCTTACCCTGGGCCCTCAGGACATTCTGAAGATGTAACTTCCAAACTGGAAAGTTCTGGCCCGTAAGCTTCCACTTGCCCGTGATAAGGCGAAGTGATTCCTCAGGTGAGTAAAATGGTACGGAAGTAAACGACATCTACAGAAAAAATAAAATTCCGATTTAGTTTGTAATTATCAAAACTTCTAATAAATTATTACCCTTAAAATAAATTTATTAGACTAGAATCCATATTTCACATTCATCGGCGAGCGGTGTGTTCACACAAGCCTACGTATGCTATATCTGGTAGGTATTACATATACCGATCGCATTTTAAACGAAAATACGACTTCTAGAACGGCGGAGCATCAGACATATAATCTGTGCATATTTAGCCCCTCTGGTGCACTTTGGCCCGTTACGACGCGGTGAATTATTATTACCAAAATAGATCGCACCACCCGGAACCTGGACGTACTCTGGCCGATACGACACGGATTCGCAGAGTTTTTTATCCCTCCCCAATTTCGGTTTGAACGTAGAGCGCTAAAGATTGGCTAAAACGCCCCAACGTACCTTACACCGGGAAGTGTCCTAAAGTGGGTTGCACTACTTATCTAAGATTTTAACAAGGGGTTTAAAATTGCCAGTTTCCTTTTATTTGAAAAACTTTGGAAAAATAGATCTAAATACTAACTGTATTTGTATCCTTTTATTTTTAATCATTCGATCAAAAGGGGCCATTCATATATAACAATTACGTAAATTTAAACAACCACGCAATTCAAAAATAAAAAGCTCAGTCATAGCCTAAACCCTTAAACTACTGTTGTTTTGTGAGCCAACACAAAACAACGGTCTCAACCCTAAGTGACAAGAGTCTTCAACTTCTGGCACTCCCACTGGCTCCGAGATCCATGGCCGTCGTCTTGTCTCCGTCTCGATGTAATTAAAATAATTATTAAAAAAGGGCTTTAAATGGCACGCAGGCCTCCCAACTAATCTAATAAAATAATCAAAATTACAAAAGGGTTGTAAATGGCACGCAGGCCTCCCTTATAAAACAGATAAAATTAAACACAAACACGGGTCTAAAGGGTTCAGCTATGACTTGACATAATTAAATAATCAGACGCAATTAAATAATCATAAAACTAACAATTAATTTTAGAAACTAAAATTAATTTTAATCTTGAATCGTTTTAACCTATCTGATAAAAACGATTCACAATTCTATGCTTATCCGAAAACGAATCTCGCACGGGACCCGTTTACAAAGAACTTATCGAAAAACATACTGGTTACGATCTAGTTAATCAATTGATCAACTAATCGTGACCATTGATCAACGGTTTGTTTCCGCCGATGACGACGACGAACGCCACCATCGCCGCCCGTTCGAGAACAACCGGCAACGGCCGACGCCACCAAACGGCAGCCATCGACCGCCGCCGTGGCTGTCGATCCCGATCGCGACGACGACAGCAGCAATCGCCGCCATCGCCGCCGCTGTTCCGGCGAAAACAAAAACCACGCCACCGCCATCGCTAAACCACCAACGACAGCAGCAGCTTAGCGCCACCACCGTCGCCGTGGATGCGACGACAGCAGCAGCCACAGCCACCACCATCGCCGCTCGATCGGCTCACGCAAGCAACCACCGCCGCCACCATCGACCGACAGCAGCTACGGCTGCCGCCGTCGAATGGTGGCCCTGATTCGGGAAACGCCACCACCACCACAATCGGTGGTGCGGTGGTGGCCTTCGACCGCAGCCGTCGCCGCGACCAACAATCGGGTGGTGCGGCCGGCGATCATGGCCGCCGACGCCGCAACCACAGTCGGTGGTGCGGCCGGCGTTGTTATTCCGGTGGTTGGTGGTTCGATTGGCTCACTGCCGTCGTTCCACCACGGTTTTTTCGATTCGATAGGTTTACGACAAAAAGTATAACTTTTATAAAACCTATTTAACCAACAATTAAATAAACCTGATCTGTAGGTTTAGGAAGTGGCTCTGATACCACTGATGGGAATCGGGGAGCGATAAACGCGCAGCAGAAAAACAAAAGCCAATTCCCAATCGTAGATCCATCCAAAACGCATACAGATACAAAAAGAGGGTTACGAAAAATTACCTCTAATTGGGTGTGTAGCAGTGTGACCCACTAGTGTCTTATAACATTGGAGATAGTAACTCTGTTACTGTCTTGCACATAATCCTAACAGTAACATCATAGGTTTTCAGTTCAATCAAGAGGCAGTTAAACCTCTGATGAGTTTGAGGTGGATCTTCCTTGATTCAATGAGAGCATCAGCGCCCTCATATTGAATATAGAGAGTGTCCCATATCTCTTTAGCTGTTTTTAGCTTGCTAATGGAATGAAAAACTTCATCAAGGAGTGACATTGCTATCAAAGATCTTGCTTTGGTGTCAACATTTACAGAACGTTTCTCTTCATCATTCCAGTTGGACACTTGTTTGACAAAGCTTCTCTCAAGGAAAGCAGGAGACGAAGTAGTAGCAGCAACGGAAGAAATTATAGAAGTGGGAACATATGGTCCATGTTCTAGAAAATAGGGGATTTGAGGATCAGAACTAGAAAGGAAGAGTTCCATTCTGGACTTCCAGAGAGGGAAGTTATCAATGTTGAATCTGGGTGGCTTTGCCAAGGAACCAGACTCAAAGTAGGTGTCTTTGGGATTAGTGGCCATTTGTGGATCTAGAAAATATTTTTCTATTGTGAACGATTAAAAGGAGATTACCAACCGCTATGATACCACTTGTTGGTCCCTATGGGATGGCCAATATGTAGGTTTATAGTAATTTGTATTGTAGAAGGGGGGGGGGGTTGAATACAATCAACACAGTTTCTTCTATTTAATTTAATCTATGACTTCTATGAAGTCTTTGTATAGATTAAAGTAGATTGTTTGTTGAAGAAGATCAAGACTATGTCAAGATCTAAACAATCTTATTTTGAGACACCTAGCCCTTGCTTATGCACAAAGCAAGTATAGAATTCAGAAGGAAATAATTAAGAAGACTTAGAAGGAGGAAAGGATTTGGGGTATAAGAAAATGGACAAAGGTGGTTTGAAGAACAACCCATTGTTCATATTTATACCCCATGCATTAAATGCATGCCATACCCATCTTTACACGTGTTATGTAAAGATTGGTTCTGTTGTACTATTATACTATAAAGTAATGGCCATGCATAGTATGGTCATGGCTTATAGTGAATAGTTGCCTTATGGGTGATAAGTACGGAGGGAACAGTAAAGAGACATCCCTTTTGTACTATTGTCAGAAAGGCAATCAAATCCTTTTTGTGCATATAGGACAAGAACACAAATATGGAATTCTTGGAGAGCAAGTCACTGATCAGGCTTAGAGTCGCTGATCCTTGGGAAGGATCAGAGAGTCGCTGTGACTTGTTGTCAAAAGAACGTCATGTTAGGTTAGTCAGCTCGTTGTCAATGATTTCAACTTCAGATCATGAGCATCACTGACTCTATCATCAGCTTGCATCAATAGATGGTGCTAATGGTTTCTTAGTGACATGACTATTTGTTTTCAAGGAATACTTAGCTATTATCAGCTCTTGCTGTCGCTGAATGGAATCAGGGAGACAAGCAATCGCTGATGCTTTATGTGAGTGAATGCTTTGAAGGGTGAAACAATCAACGAACAGACTCGCTGTAGTTTCCAAAGCATCTATATTTTGCTAAGTATTTTTAGTTACAAAAGATAGGATCATTGGTATTTCATCAGGTCATAGAGGATGTTAACTCAGTCAAGGACTGATTTTGTAAAAGTTTTATAAATGTAAGCTATTTGTGTGTATGTGTTAAATTATATTGTAATGGGCTTGGGAATTTAAAATGTTAAGGGCTTGGGCTTAGGATCCATGTTTAGACGTATAAATAGGAGTGATTGATGTAATTAGGGTAACAATCGTCATTTTTGTAATTACGGTTCAGCCGTAAACACCATTTCAAGGTAATACATGAGAGTCGTTTGAAGTTTTATTGTTCCTCGTCTTTAATCTTGTTCATTTTTCGTTTCTGTTGTTAATAATATCTCAGTATTTCCTGTTATTCAATCGGTTTTTGTTTAAATCCCATTGTAAAACTTGGTTCTACATTTCTTTCATTGGTATCAGAGCGGAAACGAATCAACAGTATTCGTTTTCGATCCTTTTAGAACAAGTTTTCGTGGGAAATTTTCTGGAAATTTAGTGTTTAGATATGTATCGTCTCATTTCTGAGTCCGTTCTTCAAACAGTTTCGTCTTCGAAATTTTTTTCTTCGAAAATTGTTGATTTTGGATTTAGGAATTTCTTTTCGAAAATTGTTCTTCAACGTGTTCTTGAGTTTCAGATGCTGATAAAATTGTTCAGATCAGAGTTGTTCCAGGTTCTGATTCTATGTGATTTTCAAAAAGGATATCACACAAGGTGGTCTATCCCTCAACAGGGATACTAAGGTTGGTTTCCTAGAGTCAATAGGTGGTTTACCTCAAATGAGTATCACCACCTACTCGAATGTGTCAAATTCATACCAGAACCAACCTTAGAAGAAAATAAACCACAGAACCTCTGGCAGTGGTTACAGAACCTCTGGCAGACATCACAAAGCCTCTTGGTTGCTTACTCTTACAGTCTCTATCAAAAGAGAGGCCATGTGATGGACTTGTCAGAACCTCTGCTAGTTGTTCTCATAAGCCTCTGACACCACCGCAGAGTCTCTGTCCGTTTTCTTTTTAACGTTGAGATAACTTTTTGGTCTAATCAACGTGTTAGAGACATAGCTCCCGAATTCTCTGCTCACTGTCTATAACTTGCTGAAAAGATCTTGTAAAAGTTAAATCTCTATCCTCCCTCACAAAGACTCTGTTCGATCTTATTCGTTCTATCCTTTTTAATTCACAGAACCTCCATTCTGGTATTTCCTCTGATCCCAATTTAAGTCTTCAGATGTTTCTCAAATCTATTAAGATTTTTCTGAAAGACAATATCCAAATCCACAGAGGACTTAGTACAGTTTCGAACACTGCACTTCACAGAAGACAAAACCACTCCTACATTAACCTCCATGCCCACCCTTCTGAACCCAGCCACATTTAAAATACAACACCATGTCAAGCTTCCCAGCAGAGCTCTTAAAAGTCCACAAAAGTTTCCTAATCAATCCAGCATGAACGACACTCCTATTTCTCGGCCCTCTATTGAGATATAGAGTCTGAAGACTTCACTGGACGGAACTTGTTTACAGAGCTGGGAAAAGAATCTTCTGCTACTTTTCTTTGTCCAATATGAAGAATCGAAGATCCATCACTTGTTTATCTGCTAAGTATAAACTCAACAGGAAGCAGAACCTCTGTCATTCACGCTGAGTTGCTTGGGATGCAGTCAGTTAAGGCAAAAGTCGAAAGAGCAATGCTTCTTGACAAGTGAAGAAATCACAGAGCACAAGTTGAGGGGGAGTTCATCATTCATATGAATTTCAGAAGATAAAAATCCAGATAAAGTAGAAGTACCACAGAGCCTCTACAACATATTTCAGAGCTTCTGTAACAATTCGTCACAGAGCCTCTGCAACATATTTCAGAGCTTCTGTAATCTTCTGACCTCAGATGATAAAGATTCAGATATTCACAAGTCAAAAGTCACAGAGCTTCTGTCGATCATCTCAGAGACTCTGTAAAACATCACAGAGACTGATGCATTCAAAGTTATAAGATGATTCTTCTGCCATTCTGCTCAACTTGCTACAAGCATAGCTACACCAATTATCTGCTCACTGCCATGTTACTGTTGAAAAGTTTTGCAGAAGAAAAAAACCTATGCATTCGAATACAAGAACTCTGTCGACACATGTCTCTGATGGTAAAGCTTTGAAGCTTAATACAAGTCAAAACCCTACAGAGCCTCTGACGAAAGACACAGAGCCTCTGCAGTGCAATTCTCTGAGGAGTTAACCTCTAAGCTCTGCTAATATCATCTGAAGTTGAAAAGAAGATTCAAGGCATGCTTCATTTATAAAACTTAGGGGGAGATTGTTAACTCAGTCAAGGATTGATTTTGTAAATGTTTTATAAATGTAAGCTATTTATGTGTATGTGTTAAATTATATTGTAATGGGCTTGGGAATTTAAATGTTAAGGGCTTGGGCTTAGGATCCATGTTTAGACGTATAAATAGGAGTGATTGATGTAATTAGGGTAACAATCTTCATTTTTGTAATTACGGTTCAGCTGTAAACACCCTTTCAAGGTAATACATCAGAGTCGTTTGAAGTTTTATTGTTCTTCGTCTTTAATTTTGTTCATTTTTCGTTTCTGTTGTTAATAATCTCTCAGTATTTCCTGTTATTCAATCGGTTTTTGTTTAAATCCCATTGTAAAACTTGGTTCTACATTTCTTTCAGAGGAGTTAGATCAACACTCTTGAGATTTAATCCATTGGGACATAAGGAGGATTATAAAGGAATTCGCAGATTCGTGGATGAATTCCTTCCAAGAAGTTTACCATCCTCACCTTCCATTAAGGATATTCCTCAACGATCAAGGTGGGAGGTTTGGATTGTGATCCAGTGCTCATTAAAGAAGTATTGGCAGTGTTTGCCCTGATTGAAACAAAAAAGAGATCGATAAACGATGAACGAGATGAATAAACTGTGAAACTGTATGAATCAGTACCAGAAAACAGAATTAATTGAATAAGAATTCAATTCCTGCTCTGATACCAATTGTTGGATCGAAAAGATTCCAATCTGGTACTTAATTTTATATGATTACTTGCTAGAATGAACAATTAAGCAGCGAAAGAATTATAACTCAAAGCAAGTAATAACATAAATCAAAACAGTTTATAATGAAGAAGATGAAGAACACAGATTGCTCCAAGAATGTATTTGTTTTAGATTGAATTCAAATTTGACAATTACAAATCAATGGAACAGTGTTTTTGCTCTCTAATTTCAAGCTTCTAAAAACAGTACAGAAAACAATGGAGAAGGCTATCTATTTATACTAGTTCCTAACCGACTAGTAGAAAATTTCCCACGTGAACCAATCCCATCCCTTGAAAGTAAGTCGTTGAGTAACCAACTTCACGTGCCAGGCATGTGACTGGGAAGATCCTCGCAAAAACACAAAAGTTGTCATTCGCAGAGGTTGATATCGTAGAAGCTTTGTTATTAGTTCCAGGGGCTTTGCGGTTCTGGACTTGTGAAGATTTCGACCTCTGTCGAACCTCTGTGAGATGAAACTTCTGCTAGAGCTAGAAACTGACATTTTTACATACTTGATTACATGAACGGTTGGAGCTAACAAGTGTCTTGGCGGTTTCCATGCTCACTTGACAAGGATAGTAAAGTAATGATACCGGTAAGCGCTTACCCTTTTACTGGCTTGCCATTAAAACTCAACACTCTTAACTTATTTTACTAGTCAGAATTATAGTCCATTAAAACGGCATCGTACGCAACAATTTAGTTGATTACCTCTTATCAGGTTATAGTCATGAACCTCACTTATCGGATAAGACACTCCATCTTTATCATCACTTTCACCACCTAAGATTATCGGCCTTTGCCAGATGCGTCTAGTAAGTGACCTTGTAAATGCTTACGGTATATGGCTCCTTATTCTATTAACTACTCTCCCAACTTACATGTTAAAAATACTTTTAGAAACTAATATAAATAACATATGTGGGTTTACAACCAATAAATTGTTTAATGTTCAAAAAATTGTTGTCTAATGAGCATCACATTCATATTTGATTGATTAAACTAGTAAAACTGGTAAAAATTTGTCTATATAGTATTTTTAATAATAAATATAGTTTAGTCAAGTTGAAAATATAAAATGCTTCATCTAACGCGAAATTGTGAAAATAAAAAATATTTTCCATTCACATTGAGAGATGGACTTAAGCAGAATAAAATTTTCATTCCTTGAGTTTTGCTAGGTATAGCAATTAATGGTATTGAGATAATGATAGACGTTAACCTAAAAAAGGAGAAAATCAGCGAACATCCTTATAGTCTTCTATGTGGATCGTGTGTACTTGTGCATATTGAAAATTATCCATATACACAAGTGCATACGGTCCAGATAGAGGGCTACAGGGTGTTCCCAGTTTTCTGGTTCTTTGAGAATTTCCATTGAACCTAACCTATTGAGGTAATCGACCCATTATTATATCAAGCTAAACCTTGTTTTTCATAGTAATTATCAATCCTTATCATCAAATCATTAGTTGCCTAGTGGTCGGTAGCATCTTTAAAAGTGACAGTGGATGGCATCCCTGTCTACTCGGGTTTGATTCATGGGGTGAGCATGTGACGATACCCTGATAATGGGTCGACCTTGGTCGATGGTCACTAAGGATTACTCGGGTGCCCACCGTATGGATTTCAAATACCTCGTCGACTTTGTGTCGAAAACGTGTACGTGAGTTATCTACCGTTCAAAAAAATATATTTGGAAAATTGACTTATCTTTATTTATCCATTGTAGTTTTAGTTTTTACAAGCCAGAGGATAATGAGTCCTACGTCAAATGAATGGATTTTCAACCATTTCATAACTTTATTTATACACATTATAGTTCATTTTTTCCAAATTAAAAATAAATACTTTATTATTAAATAAAATCTTATTATAGAACAATTGTAACATGGGGTATTTTTTTTATCCTTTTTTATACATTACTAATTAAAAATATACCCAAAAAATACGGTTTTTAAAAAAACATACCCAAACTTCGCTTAAAACCTTTTTAAAACTTATCTTGCGGGACCCAAAAAAAGCCACCAATAATATTGTGACACATGTCAAAGAAAAAAGAAAAAAATAAATTACCTTTTCCCGACAACCACTGACGGACCGCAAGAAAAGTAGCATCTCTTAAGACTTCGCCAGCCCCACCTGATTCTCTTAAGACTTCGCCTGGCCCACCTTGAGTTAACAACACAACCGTCAGGAATAGTTTTCCCGACACCTTCCACTTTCCTTTTTCTTCTTTCAGCTTTTCTTTTTCTTTTTCTTTTTCATCATTTTTTTAATTATTGTATAACATATATATATATATATATATATATATATATATTTATATATTGAGGGAAGTATATTTGTAAACCCAAAAAAACTTTTAAACCGTGTAAACTTATGGTTGCATACGTAAATCAATGAAAAATCTTTTGTAGAGTTGTTTAATATGATGAAAGTGTTTCATATACTAAATTTTTTGATGAAATTATTTCATATGAAGGTGTTTATTTACGTAGAAATGAAAAAGTTTCACAAAAACGAGAAAAAAGTTTCATATGAATAAAAAACGTCAAAATATGGAACAATTTCATCAAAATTTGATGTTTATGAAACATTTTCATCATATTAAACAACTCCATGAATCAATCTCACTGATTTAATCTATGCAACCATGAGTTTACACGTTTTTTTTTGTTTACAAATTAACTTCCTTCTTATATATATTATATAACAGATATAGATGAATAATCAAATGAAAACCATTTTTTTGTGAAAACTTGAGGACCAATCTAATCCATAGATTAGATAAATCAAGGGTCAATAAAATAAAAGGTCCATAATATGCTACCATGTTCCAAATTGATTGTTTGTCATCAAAAGGGTATTTTGGTCAAATAAAAAAAACCCCAATTCCAATTTTCTTTCAACATCAGATCCCCCAATTCCAATTTTCTTTCAACATCAGATCACCCAACTCATTCTCTCCCATTATGCTTTCCCCATCTCCACCAATCTTGTGACCTCAACCTTTATAAATCCGACGACCACAACTAACATTTTGGCGACCACCACTAACATTCCGGCGACAACGACCACCTCCATTAAATCCGGCGAGAAGCAAAGGCCTGTGTCAAACCCATCAGACCTCCACCTTCAGACCTCCATTATTGCGACGCTCCACCACCACCACCGTCGTCGACGCTCCACCGCTGTCGGCGCTCCACTGCCGTCCACTACCACCACCAGATCTGCAATCGTTCTTCATCTCCATCATCAGACCTCTATCACCAGAAATCCACCACCGTCGCCAGCCTCCACCACCGTTGCCGGCATCCACGGCCATAGCCACCGCCGTCGTCTACCGTCGTCGGGCTCTACTACCAGATCTGGTAAGTTCTTTTTTTTATCTAAAAAACCCAATTTCTAGGGTTCTTGAGATTTTTTCAAAATTAGGTTAGTTTAATTCAAAATTGGAGATTGTTGCTTTATAAAAGTTGTTTGTAATCTTGATTTGAGCAACATATTTGAATTTTAACATTCTTTATAAAGATTTTAGGAAATCATTTTTGAAAAATAAGAGTTTTTTTAAGTTTTGTTCTTGAAGGTTCATCATGTGATCTTGAAGGTTTATCATGTTCTTGAAGATTGAAGTGGACGATCATGTGAAGATTCATTAGATGAATTTAAATGTAAATCTACATTTGCTTGTATTCATTAGGTGATTTAAATGTAAATAGATATTTCGTTTTGTATTCATTAGGTGAATATAAATGTAAATGGACATTTTGTTTTGTGAATATAAGGTGAATTTATGTTTGTATTCATAAGATGAATTTACATGTAAATAAACATTATTTTTTGATTCATATATTGAATATGAAGTTTCATCTAGTGAATCGAAGAATCATAAGATGAATATGAGTTTCATATGTTGAATCTGGGTTTCTTCTTTTCATATTATGAATATGAATTTCATGAATATGAAGTTATATGAATTTTCATATTCATAATATGAATATGAATTTTCATATTCATTATATGTATCTGAAGTTTCATATTCATAAGATGAATATGAAGTTTGATAATATGAATCTGAAGTTCATATTCATATTATGAATGAACCATGAACTTTTTCTGCAAAATGAGGATCATGCTCTTTATACATATTTTCAGATCAAAGACTTAGATTGGTCCTTAAGTTTTTACAAATTATTTGGTTTTTTCTAAAAGGGACCTCAACAGATATGTATATATATAAATTATATAAGTTATTATAATTAATTTATTTTTCTATAAATTAAAATATTGATATTTAATACATGAGAAATTACTTATTGTACCCTTTTTAAAAAAATAGAATTTATCTCTTAACCCTTTTCTCTCCAAACATCTCAAATACCCACTGTCCTCTATCCGGCAACCCCTAATAGCGACCCAAGGTGGTCACCTTTGAAATGGTTTTGGCAACCTTAAAGACAGCCGTTATTGGCAACCTTCATATAACCACACCGCTAATATATAAGTAATTAAAGTAATTAAAGAATGATATAAAACTTTATTCCACCCAACCATATCTTGATACAACCACTATTGGCAACCTTCATATATAGAATGGTATAAACAAATCAATTTGGTACAACCACTAAAGAAAGAAAGGGTACGAGATGAATTAACTTTTTCAAAAAAGGTGGAATAATAATTTCTCTTAATATATTTGTATTAGGGTTTAGGGTTTATGATTTAATTTATTAAATAATTTACGTAAAATATATTAATACTTATATTTATATTTTAATTTAATTAGCATATATATTTTAAATAAATTTAGATATGAAGTAAATGTTTTTATTTAATAAAGTCATTTAAATTTAAAATAAAAGAATAGTATTAATATTTTCGGACTATCTTCACCAAAATGTCTCCAACTATACCCGTATTCCTATTGTGTGTATCCATCTTCAAAATGGGTTATTGTGTGTACTAAACTTTCAATTTGGTTTATTATGTGTACCGGTTTACCTGATAACCTGCTGATGCTGATGTGTATCAAGTAATTTCTCTAGCGACACCCTTCTCCGACGACACCCTTCTCCGGCGACACCCTTCTCCGGCGACTCCCTTCTCCGGCGACACACCACCAACACCGCTACCAACCCGACGATCCAGACGAAGATTCCGACGACGACCGCCGCCAAACCCACCGCTGCAACTACCACTGTCAACCACCACCCCTGGTTCTAATCTGATTCTGATCTGATTTGATTTTGCATTCGATCAATTAGGGTTCATATATTGAAATTAGGGTTCTTGGTAAATTTGGGGTTTTTTTCAAATCAAATTTGGGGTGTTGGTGGTGGCTGTGGTGGTGGAGATGGTGATGGTGGTGGTGATGTTGGTGGTGGGTTTGGTGATGGTGGTGGTGGGTTTGGTGGGGAGATGGTGGGTTTGGTAGGGGAGATGGTGATGGTGGTGGGTTTGGTGATGGTGGTGGTGGGTTTGTTGATGGTGGTGGTGGGTTTGGTGGGGGAGATGGTGATGGTGGTGGCGGTGTTGGTGGTGGGTTTGGTGATGGTGGTGGTGGAGATGGTGATGGTAGTGGCGGTGTTGGTGGTGGGTTTGGTAATGGTGGTGGTGGCTGTGGTGGTGGAGATGGTGGCGGTGTTGGTGGTGGGTTTGGTGATGGTTGTGGTGGGTTTGGTGATGTTGGTGGAGATGGTGGTTGTGGTGGTGGTGGTGGCCGGAGAAGGGAGTTGTCGGAGAAGGGAGTCGCCGGAGAAGAAGATGACCGGCTACTCATTCAGCAGATAAAATGGGTGACGAAATAACCCAAATTGAAAGTTTAGTACACACAATAACCCATTTTGAAGTTTGATACACATAATAGGAATACGGGTATAGTTGGATACATTTTGGTGAAGATAGTCCTAATATTTTCTACAATGAACAACTTAATTAAAGTTACTGAAGTATAGAGGCACAATGTATCAAAAAGACATAAAACTTAAATGATTTCATTGAAAGCATGGTAACATAGTTGAGACATGAATGTTAAAGAAACAACAACAACAGATGTAGTGCATTTGTAATACCCAACAAATGTAGTTAAACGGATTCCGCAAGTTATCATCCGGATAGAGATTTTTAATGGAACAAATCCACGCTTCTTTTTCATTAATTATTTGTTGCATCTTTGGATACCAAGCTACATACTACTTCACACGTTTTTCTTCTACTCGAATCTCCTTTTGAAGTTTTTTTAAAGAATTTCTTCTTGTTGTCGATTTCCTCTTCAATTTTATTTTGTTCGCCTAGCTTACGTACCCATTCTTCACCTATCGCCGCTATCTCCTCTTCTTTTTTTGCTATTTCCCTACGAAGTTTTTCAAGCATTATTTGAGAAGAATGAGGGTTTCCAAGCATTCTTTGAGAAGAAGGGTTTCCAGACATTCTTTAAGAAGAATGAGGGTTTATGGATGAGGAAGACAAGAAGTAGAAAAGAAATGTAAGATAGCCAAGAAGTAGAAAGAAATGTATGATAGGTGTGAGTGTTTGGTTATGGGATACCCCCTATTTATAGCCCTGTGTTTTATTTTATTAAAATTCATTTGCCAAGTGTTCAATTAATTAAAGACGAATCTTAATGATTTTTCAGAGTAATCAAACATGTTTTTTTTTTCAGATGAATCATACAGGTTTTGCTTTTTCAAACGAATCATACAGCTTTTGCTTTTTCGGACGAATCATACAACTTTTGTTTTTTCATAGGAATCAAGCCTGAGTCGTCTGCAAAAGGTTGAAAAGATGTCTGCTTTGTTTATCAATTTACCTTTTTAGACCAATCATTGTGCTTTTTAGTTTGGTTTGTTGGTTTAAAACGAATCATTCTGAATTACAAAAATATTAGCATAACAACATAAATATTGGAGTCACTTTGTGGTTTAGCAGAAAATGAAAGACGTGAAAATTAAGCATTAGCAGAAAACAACAAGTTGGTGCTTACAACCTTCAATCACCTAAATTGTAAGTACCAAATACATCCTCCCCTCGTTCTCAGTTCTCATATGTGGTACAGTTTTGAGATCTGTTACGTCTACTTGACGATCTAGGCAAAGAGCTAGGTACCGCCATTGGTTCTGGACAATTGCCACGGAAATGACCTCTCTACTTACATCGACTGCAACGTTTCACTATCGGTTCCTCATCTCTTGACAGGATACGATCGCGGTCGTGTGGTCTTCTAGAGTTTCTATGTTTTTTGGTAGGCAAGAAGACCATGGTGGCAACTCGTACTCCGATGGGTAGGGGTGTGCATTGGATGAAATGCAATGGATTTTAGGGGATCCAGTCCGATCAAATCATTCGTTGGATGTTGGATTTCTTCAACCGAACTGATCCAATCATCCATTGGATGTTGGATTTTTCCAATCTAATGGATGATTGGATCGGTTCGGTTCGGTTCTATTCATTGGATTTTCTTATTGGATATCCAATAGATACCCATTGGATCGAATTGGATCCAACCAATATTAATCGGATTGGATTGATCAACTCAGATCCATCTGACATCCGATGGATGATCTAATCAAATCCATCCAATCATCCATCGAATGTTTTTAATTCATTTCACAATAATTCATATAATAATCCAATATTCCGAACAATGATATATGTTTAGTTTCATCCAATGAATAACTATTAAGTAATACTAAAAAGTTAAAACAAACACTACAATAATGGTAGTTGGATGAGTCATTGGATGATGATTGGATGGGTTCGGTCGGTTGAGATTGGATGGTAAATTGGATTGGATCGGTCGGTTTTGGTTGGTTCTAGACTACCATTCAAGAACCGATCTGATTCAATTGGATGTCAAAATTTTCTATCCGATCTGATCCAATTACAATTGGATATCCAATCATTGTCGGTCGGTTTGTAATTGGATCGGTCAGCTGTAATTGGATCGGTTGATTTCTGCACACCCCTACGGCGATGGGGACGGAAGAGGGTTGACTTGGTATCACTATGTCCTTCGATAAGAATCTGATGTAAAGTAGGTAGATGCCCACTGGTAGTAGTCTGTATGATTCAAACTTCGGACAACCGCTATTAGGTGACCATGCGGGATGCTAGAAAGTTGCCACTGCATGCATGTACGTGTCAGTTCCCGTAAATCGACTTTTGCAATCTTGTAGCCCTCATGCACTTCAAACTATGTTTTTGAAATGCCATACACCCTCCAAATAGCACTCTTATAGATCCTCTTCTCAATTTTTTCTTGTGCCCATAGAGTTAGTGGGTGTTGTTCTTTCCCTGTAAAAAATGGTTAGTCTACGTTCGTATTGAAAGATGTCAAATGGTAATTATAAATTAAAAAAAAATACTTCATTTGAATGATAGTATACCTGCAATGATTCCATGCTTAAAATACCAATCTTGTAATGTTGAACGGTAATATTCGACCAACATCGTAATGGTAAGGTAACGTGTGAATTAAGTTATCGAGTTAATGAACTCGGCACTGTTGGAAGTCATCGAGCTATATCACAATGCAGAAAACAATCATCTTGCCCATCTTAGATAACCAACCTCCTCAAGACATGTGGCTGCATCTGGTAGACTATGTCTCATCAAATCCATAGTGGCCAGAAAGTTTGACATTTTGTAAGCTTTGCATGCCTCCCAGAACATTCATTTTCGCGCTTTATGCCTTGCACAAAGTTTGTGATGGGCATTGAGGAAGACCATCCTAATGGCAAACTCAATTGTAGGCACCATGTCGGTTACGAATGTTAGATTGGCACGTTCACCAATACATCCTCTTAACCTCCTTAAAAACCAAGTCTACGCTTGACCACTTTCAGACTTTCCCACACCCATATCAATTGGACATATCTTGTTGTTTGCGTCCATCCCTATAGCTAAGAACATTGAGCCCACATAGTCACCCTTCAGGTGGGTACATTCCATTATCAGCAACGGACATAGTCCTTCTCGAAACAAACGAATCTACAGATGTTTCAAGTTATGTGTATGAACAATAATGAAAAATAATAATACAATAAATGTATCAACAAGCAGTCGGGCTTCGGCCCAAAGTTGCCGAGGATTAGTCTGGGCCCAATGTGGTCTAGGATACCTCTTCCAAAAAAATGTATCAACAAAACCAATATTACTGAGCACCCAAGCGCAAGGAAAAACATACCAAATCGTATCGTTGGGTCTAAAGTTATTTCAGCGACAGTGCCGGGTTGTGTTTCTTTAGATTGTGGAAGTAAACCGGGAGTTGTGTGAACGAGGATTCTGGGCTCCCTCTCAACAGGTTCAACGCATGCATCTTTCCCCTCCATGCTTGATTGTATAAGATGTCAATATTCATTCGGTGTCCGATATCATTGATGATATTGTGTGGACGGTAGACCCTCCTTCAGTCCCTTAATTCCTCTTTCAACATATGTCCCAAGACTTGAGGTGTCGTATTATGGTTGTTTGCTTGGATCTGAGTTCTTAAACACGTGTGAACATCGTCAAATCTCCGAACTTGCAACATAACATGACCCTTCTCGACAACGGCTAATATCAAATGCCATTCACATCCGTCGTTGACACAAACTGGTTCGTACCTTTCCTTGTAAGATTTTTCACCTTAACTTGCAAATTCTCGTGTACACATTTTAAACCCACGGCTAACCTTAAATCTTTTTTGCTCTCAAAATTTTGAAACAACTTCACATGTGATGTGGGCTGGTATGATAAATTGGTTCTAGGTTTGATATCTAGGGGTGGACATGGTAACGGGTCAGGCATACCCCAAAACTTGTTCCTTATCCCGTCTTCTTCACCGTTTGTGACAACAATGTCATCAGCATCATTAGCGTCATCATTTAGTGGAATGCCCAAAATTTCAGCAGCTACATCGACGTGATTTTGAACTTCTTCTTCTCATTCAAGGCTTTCATTATCAGGTGTTGTCTCGTTCAGATCTGGAAGATTTTCACCACCATCTCCATGTTGGAAGTCATCTTGGAGTTGTTCAGGGAAGGTTGATTGGTGGGTTTGCGGAAAATGTTGGGCGGCAAATTGTTGGGATTGATGTGGGTACTGTTGGGCAGAAAAATGTTGTGGTTTATGTGAAAACACATTACTAGTGCTAGTACCACCATATGGATTATCACCAAAACATTGAACAACATAAAGCGTCAATGGTTTTGGTAGAGTGTGATAGATGGCATCCCAAAACATTGGAACATCATCATCATTTGCAAACTGATATATTGCATTGTTCATGTTGGTCTTGTTATACCATAATTTAAACAAAGTGTGTAAACCTAAGTTGTTTGCAACGAGCATATACAACGAATAATATGTAACGGGAAAATGCAAACATAATATACATCTCGAAGTAGTTAATGGCATATACTGATTAACACCATTAACTACTTGAAACGAGCCACCCCATTGTAAAGAGACGTAAATAGATTGCATATTGTATGAATGATGGATTGTGTGAAAATGATGACTCTAATACCCACTATAACTAGCCAAAAAAGTTTGTCTACCATTCCTCTTACCAATCCTTGTTAGCCCCATTTATGTTAATATAAAAGTATGAAAAATGTCAAATTATGTTCTCACAGAAGGATCATCTGCAGAGGTGCGACAGAAGTTGCAAGTTCATACAAGTCAATGATTGCACAGCCTCTGGGACATCTCACAGAGACTCTACGATACAATCTTCTACGGGTGATCAATTTCTTCAGATTGCAAGGAACTTTTTCTAGTCACATGCCTTGCACGTGGAGTTGGTTAAGACCGACTTTATTTCAAGGGCTACGACTGGTCCACGTGTAAAGGTATCCCTAAGGCGGTTGAAGACTAGTATAAATAGGTAGTTTATCCTTGTAATTTGTACTATTTCAATTACTATAGTTGTCAATTTCAATTGAATCAAATTGAAAACCTTTGGAGCAATTTCATCTTCTCAATCTTACACGTTTAATGTGTGTTCTTGGTGTTCTATTTATGAAACTCTACTTTACTCTATTTTAGTTTCTGCTACTATAATCTGTTACCTGAGCTTAGTTTGAGTTAAATATAAGTACCATTGGGTGAATTAACGATCCAACAATTGGTATCAGAGCAGGTTTTGAATTTAAATTCAATTAATTTTGTTTCTGGTATTGATTCGTGATTTAAAAACACTGATTCATCAGTTTCTTCATTATTACTCACTGTTTCATCGAAATCTGTCACACCCCGCTAAAGCGGAAACACGAGGCGCGACAGATATTGAGTACAGTACAATAGGATATAACAAACATCAACCATAACATTTAAAATATAACCATTCGAGTTTACAACTTTTACAGTTCAAACAAAATTTACTTAAACAAAATATCTTGAAACTTCCAAAAGTCTTGTTATATAACTAAGGTTGATTTCAAGAGCCCGATGATCTAACTCCCATTTACCTGATTAATTCTTGAAAAGCATGTTAAACAAGTGTCAACTACTAGAGTTGGTGAGTTCACAGGTTTTATATGCACAAAAGATTTCATATACAAAGTATTATAAAACGTATTCAACATTTATTCAGCCCTTGAATAATAAGGTTTTTGAGCAAAATATTATAGCAACATTATACATATTATAATGATGTTGAGCCACTACTAAACATAAAAATATTTCAATGCCCCACGAACTACCTCAGAGGTGGTAGCAAACCACATGGGTAGAGCATTTTTATGGACTCCCTCAGCAGTGACTCTTCTGTGGCTCATGTGTAGAACGTTTATGACTAGGTGTATTCCTTACTCGTCAGTTAAAGGAATGAGTATAACAACCAAATAACGCTACTCACATAAATCACATGCTCAATACGAGTTAATAGTAGTGTATTCAAATACGGACTTTACTCAACATATCATAATATCATAAAATTTCATTGCTCATCAACAAAATGCTTAGCATTTGGTAATATTAAACATGTTTTTCACCCCAAAACATAACATCGGTAAAATAGGGGCTGTGAATACTCACCTGATATGATAAACGAAGTGAACTTGATATTTGAATCTCGCTTCAAGCGCCTAGTAGTGCCCTATAAAAGTCACCGAATACGTAAGTCCTGAATTCCCATTCTTAAAGCCTAACTAAGTCCTTAACAATTTCATATATAATGCCTTTACATAAATACTTTTAAACATACTATAGTATAATACTGGGTTTTGGTACATTTTATAGATATAAAAATAAGAAATAAAGCTTCAAAAGTTTAAAGTAAAGATTTTAAAATTTTGGAATGCTGACACTTTATAAACTCCTACAAAAAGATCACTTTTGACCCTTCTCCAAAAGAAAAAGAATTCCCAATTTTTTTCCTATTGTGGATGAGTGAGTTAATATCATTCATACCAAATTTTATGAATTTTTAAGGTGTTTACAAGGTACAATTAAAAATTTTAAAATGAGAGTGAACAGTGAGGTTTCTGGATTGCATGTCTATTGTAATATGGTCATTTGGAGGTTCAAACCATCTGCAACTTTAGAAATTCTAGTGGGGTGTTCAAGCTAACACATAAGGTTATTAAAAAGTTAATAATCACACATTTTCAACTATTTTCTAGTGAGATATGGACATCCAAACACACATGCATGAATCTGTCATGGTTGGACAGATTGCACACCATTTTTGTTTTCAATGGTATCACCCTCAAAAATCCACCAAATTGAGTGATTCTAGATCCTAAGGAAACAAAACTCAATGAAATTGAGATTAAAACCAGAAAGTGAGTATTTTTGATAATCCAAGAAGGAGATATGCATAAAAGAAGTTGACCCAACACACTATAAAAAGGTTTTGAAAAGTTGAAGGGTCAAATGAATGAATTTTTAATTGATTCCACTTGGGTTTGAATCCCAACTCATTAAAGTTTAATACATGTGATTTTTAGACAAAAATAAACTCATTTGAACCCTTTTTGGGTCATATAAAGACAACACATATAATCTGTCAGCTTTTGATTTTCTAATGAAGCTCAATTTTTCTAACTTTCAACCATTAAACACAAAAAATGAAGATATCAAAGCTATGGGGTTATGAACCCTCATCAAATACTATAAAAACCAAGTAAATATCAACAAAATTTTCATAGATTTATGCATGCAACATCACCCGTTTTCATATTCACATATGAATACAAAAACTATAATTGTGGGGCTATTCACATATGCATGCAACATGTCTTGAGTGTATATTGAAAGGATCATTGGATTTAACTTTCTAATGGATGTTTTAACCATCCAAAGTACTCATCCTACCTTCTAAAACATCAAGAACAAAATGTTCATTTGAAACATTCATAACTCTATAAAAACATGCAAGAAAACCACCAAAAAGTGCATACGATGAAGAAGAAAAGTATGAATCTTTTACCTTTTGATGTATGCTACTAATAAACACTTTAACCATTGGACATGTACAAAACATTAAGGTTAAATGTATTATGCATACAAGGTTCTTTAACCGTTGGACATGTACAAAACATTAAGGTTAAATGCATTATGTATACAAGATTCTTTAAGCATTGGGCACTTGTATAATGCTTTGTACTTTCTTTCTAAAAAAAGTTTTTGACCATTGGGTACTTGTATAATTCAACAAACCCATGAATATCCAATGGTCATGTCAAACAAGAGTTATCCGGTGGTCAAAGAATTATAAGTATCCAGTGGTCAAACAAGAGTTATACAGTACAAATGCATAAAGATACCTACATCATTTATAGTCCCCCTTTATATATATATATATATATCTATTGGTTTCTTCTCTTTTTTATTCCAACTAAGTGTGTTTTTCTTTCTTCCTTTTTCCTTTCATTCTATTTGGCGCCATGTCATCAATCTGGTTGGAAACGTGTATTCACATACAAACTAAGAAAGTTCTATATGCCAACGTTCCACCAGAATTTGTTAATGTCCTGTTAAGTTTAATGGTGTTTCCCCTTAGTCATGTAGTCTTGTTACTAGGCAATACTAGTACCAAAGGTTGTTTTATAAACTTGATGCGGAGTGTGCAGGAACTAGGACCTAAATTTTATGAAGAAAACTCACCGTTTTTAATGCCTCAAATACATCTACCTAATTTTCATAGATTTATGCATGCAACATCACCCGTTTTCAGATTCACATATGAATACAAAACTATAATTGTGGGGCTATTCACATATGCATGCAACATGTCTTGAGTGTATATTGAAAGGATCATTGGGTTTAACTTTCTAATGGATGTTTTAACCATCCAAAGTACTCATCCTACCTTCTAAAACATCAAGAACAAAATGTTCATTTGAAACATTCATAACTCTATAAAAACATGCAAGAAAACCACCAAAAAGTGCATACGATGAAGAAGAAAGGTATGAATCTTTTACCTTTTGATGTATGCTACTAATAAACACTTTAACCATTGGACATGTACAAAACATTAAGGTTAAATGTATTATGCATACAAGATTCTTTAACCGTTGGACATGTACAAAACATTAAGGTTAAATGTTTTATGTATACAAGATTTTTTAAGCATTGGGCACTTGTATAATGCTTTGTACTTTCTTTCTAAAAAAAGTTTTTGACCGTTGGGTACTTGTATAATTCAACAAACCCATGAATATCCAATGGTTATGTCAAACGAGAGTTATACAGTACAAATGCATAAAGATACCTACATCATTTATAGTCCCCCTCTATATATATATATATATATCTATTGGTGTCTTCTCTTTTTTATTCCAACTAAGTGTGTTTTTCTTTCTTCCTTTTTCCTTTCATTCTATTTGGCGCCATGTCATCAATCTGGTTGGAAACGTGTATTCACATACAAACTAAGAAAGTTCTATATGCCATGGTTCCACCAGAATTTGTTAATGTCCTGTTAAGTTTAATGGTGCTTCCCCTTAGTCATGTAGTCCTGTTACTAGGCAATACTAGTACCAAAGATTGTTTTATAAACTTGATGCGAAGTGTGTAGGAACTAGGACCTAAATTTTATGAAGAAAACTCACCGTTTTTAATGCCTCAAATACATCTACCTAATTTTCATAGATTTATGCATGCAACATCACCCGTTTACAGATTCACATATGAATACGAAAACTATAATTGTGGGGATATTCACATATGCATCCAACATGTCTTGAGTGTATATTGAAAGGATCATCGGATTTAACTTTCTAATGGATGTTTTAACCATCCAAAGTACTCATCCTACCTTCTAAAACATCAAGAACAAAATGTTCATTTAGAACATTCATAACTCAATAAAAACGTGCAAGAAAACCACCAAAAAGTACATATGATGAAGAAGAAAAGTATGAATATTTTACCTTTTGATGTATGCTACTAATAAACACTTTAACCATTGGACATGTACAAAATATTAAGGTTAAATGTATTATGAATACAAGATTTTTTAACCGTTGGACATGTGCAAAACATTAAGGTCAAATGCATTATGCATACAAGATTCTTTAAGCATTGGGCACTTGTATAATGCTTTGTACTTTCTTTCTAAAAAAAGTTTTTGACCATTGGGTACTTGTATAATTCAACAAACCCATGAATATCCAATGGTCATGTCAAACAAGAGTTATCCGGTGGTCAAAGAATTATAAGTATTCAGTGGTCAAACAAGAGTTATACAGTACAAATGCATAAAGATACCTACATTATTTATAGTCCGCCTGTCTATATATATCTATTGGTTTCTTCTCTTTTTTATTCCAACTAAGTGTGTTTTTCTTTCTTCCTTTTTCCTTTCATTCTATTTGGTTCCATGTCATCAATCTGGTTGGAAAAGTGTATTCACATACAAACTAAGAAAGTTCTATATGCCAAGGTTCCACCAGAATTTGTTAATGTCCTGTTAAGTTTAATGGTGCTTCCCCTTAGTCATGTAGTCCTGTTACTAGGCAATACTAGTACCAAAGGTTGTTTTATAAACTTGATGCGGAGTGTGCAGGAACTAGGACCTAAATTTTATGAAGAAAACTAACCGTTTTTAATGCCTCAAATACATCTACCTAATTTTCATAGATTTATGCATGCAACATCACCCGTTTTCAGATTCACATATGAATACAAAAACTATAATTGTGGGGCTATTCACATATGCATGCAACATGTCTTGAGTGTATATTGAAAGGATTATTGGATTTAACTTTCTAATGGATGTTTTAACCATCCAAATTACTCATCCTACCTTCTAAAACATCAAGAACAAAATGTTCATTTAGAACATTCATAACTCTATAAAAACATGCAAGAAAACCACCAAAAAGTGCATACGATGAAGAAGAAAAGTATGAATCTTTTACCTTTTGATGTACGCTACCGATAAACACTTTAACCATTGGACATGTACAAAACATTAAGGTTAAATGTATTATGCATACAAGATTCTTTAACCATTAGACATGTACAAAACATTAAGGTTAAATGCATTATGCATACAAGATTCTTTAAGCATTGGGGACTTGTATAATGCTTTGTACTTTCTTTCTAAAAAATGTTTTTGACCATTAGGTACTTGTATAATTCAACAAACCCATGAATATCCAATGGTCATGTCAAACAAGAGTTATCCGGTGGTCAAAGAATTATAAGTATCCAGTGGTCAAACAAGAGTTATACAGTACAAATGCATAAAGATACCTACATCATTTACAGTCCCCCTCTCTCTATATTTTATATATACTAGTTGTCTACCCGCACGATGCAGCGCGGGTGAATCTCAATTATGAGGCCATTACATCGAAATTGAATTTATGAAACCTAAAACAGTTAACAAAGTGAAACAACAAAGTGATTTAACAGAATGTGTTTTGTAGGACTTACATTTGTAGAACAAAATAAAAGTGTTTGTCTAAAAGTATAACAATAAGTTTATAGAATGCTTTTAAACGTCTTAATCATTTTTAAGAACAATATTCATGCTTTTGAACACCTTAATATAAATGTAAGTATTTAATATTAAGATGTTCAAAAGCATTTTGTATCTGTACATGATCCACCTTTCTATATAAAAAAACTAAATCCTTGATGTTAATTTTGTATTAAGATGTGAGACGAATGATCGATTGTTTGCGAAGAAGATTTAAGCTGAGAAACGTAAGTAGGGATCTCGACTCTTCATTTCAGTCCCTTAATTTCTATGAATTAGGTTTCTCACGAGAATTGTAGTACTTCTCATTAGTGTCAATCTTTAATTAGGATTGATCGAAGGTTCCAAATTCCTTTTTACGCTTTTCACTATAACTTCCCTTCTTATCGAAACCCAACCATGTGAATTATAATTAATTATGATTCCCAAATTATGTGTGTTGTACAACAAGCATCATCATCATATACCCTTCAATTAACAAAGTTATATTATAAAGCAAATTTATAGAGCAACTAAATGACTCCAACTGAAAAAAATGTTTCTCTGATGATGTAATTAATATGCAACTAAGGTTAATAACCATAAAAGTAAATAAAACTTGATTTAATGACTCTAAGGCCGTGCGTACCCATGGTGGGGTTCAGCAGGTTGTAAGCCGACGGGTTTGCTGGCTTCGGCAGGCTCCAGTTGTAAGCGGTACCCAGAAATGTTGATTAACATTATATACCCAGTAAACACTTACCGGATACGAGTCGTTTTCTACACTTACCTGATAAGAGCCCCGATCCGTGGTTTCTTGACGTGTCTCTTCCGGGGTATGCTTTTCGGTTCTCGCCATCCTCAATCATATAACATAAATAATACTGGTAAGAGCTTACCGCGGTAAGCGTTAGTAAACGACCCCAAAACCTTTTAATTTCTCTCTTTAACAACATCAAGTAAATTGATAAGATGAATAAGCTGAAGCAAAATGAAGTAGATAGCTTTTGCCACATCAAGGGATAAGATATCAACCTTTTCTTCATAGTGAACTACCACTTAATTCCTTTTGTACAAAGCATGCAACAAATGCAAGTTAGAAAAATAACACCTAAGAAAAACTAAACATAGCAGAAAAGTTGCTTTCTGTTTTTGATATCTTTACACAAGATGATCAAAATTAAACCTCTTAAAATGATTTTGTTGAGGCTAAAGGTCCACAATGGTTGTTAGAAGAGGTGTAAGAAGTTTTAAAATAGCTGGCTCTTTCTCCCGAAAATTGTAAGGAAGAAGAATTCTCCCGAAAATTGTAAGGAAGAAGAAATAACATCATCTATAATCATCACATATTTAACATATAAAAATAGCACCAGGGGAGATTTCATTCGACTGGATGGAGATTTGGATGGAGATTTGATCATTTTGTTTCTAAGAAAATATAAATTATTCCACCAATTGAAAACGTTACAGCAAGCACAATTTTTAAAACCACTGACTGAGTGTATTATCTCTTCCCCCCTCCATTTTTCAACTTCAACGCCATTAAATCCTCGAAATAAGCAGAGCATAAAATCAACCTCTTAATTTGGCGAAATCCTCTTAGTCTTGTTCATCCATCAATTTGACCTAAAACAGAATAACGACCATAAGCCATAAGCCATGTAAAAGACAAACAGATTAACAAAACCCGTGATTGGAGTTTCAATATGAAGAAGTATATAATTTTGATTCGATGAGAAATGATTGTTAAGAACATGGCAATGATTTTTGTAAGAGGTTCTTAACAATCATTTCTCATCGAATCAGAATTGACATGGTCCAATAAATAAGCAATGTCCAAACAAGAACAAGGGATGAATATCAAAAAAACATAATAAGCAACAACATTTTAAATTGAAAGATACACATACAAACATCTACAACTATGATTTTGATCTTGAACAAAGAACCAAATTTGGGAAAACTCACCAGTAAATGCATCTGGTTTGATTTTGGAGAGTTTTTGAAAGTTGTATTGGAATCAAAGCAGATGAGTTGTGGCTTCCGCTTCTTGAACTCCTGCCTTTTTGGTTACTTAAATTTGAGAGCGGGAATCACCTTTCATTTTGAATTTTGAATCTTAAATTTTAATTCATATATTGGAAACGTAAATCTGGAACAAGCATAAGAAGAGAAAGAAAGTTCTGCAAAAGAAAAAAAGGAAAGGCTGAACATACCAAATTTGTTTTATGAATGGGGTTTAAAATTCAATGCATTAACATCTTGTACTTCATGCATGTTAAACTTGTAATTCATAGTTTTTCAAATTCCTTGCATAAAATGATAGTACATTGTGCTTTAACATGTTGTAATTAAGAGTTTTGAGGTATATGCTTTATAATGTAGTAATAGATATATATCTATTGGTTTCTTCTCTTTTTTATTCCAACTAAGTGTGTTTTTCTTTCTTCCTTTTTTCCTTTCATTCTATTTGGCGCCATGTCATCAATCTGGTTGGAAATGTGTATTCACATACAAACTAAGAAAGTTCTATATGCCAAGGTTCCACCAGAATTTGTTAATGTCCTGTTAAGTTTAATGGTGGTTCCCCTTAGTCATGTAGTCCTGTTACTAGGCAATACTAGTACCAAAGGTTGTTTTATAAACTTGATGCGGAGTGTGCAGGAACTAGGACCTAAATTTTATGAAGAAAACTCACCGTTTTTTATGCCTCAAATACATCTACCTAATTTCCATAGATTTATGCATGCAACATCACCCGTTTTCAGATTCACATATGAAACAAAAACTATAATTGTGGGGCTACTCACATATGTATGCAACATGTCTTGAGTGTATATTGAAAGGATCATTGGATTTAACTTTCTAATGGATGTTTAAACCATCCAAAGTACTCATCCTACCTTCTAAAACATCAAGAACAAAATGTTCATTCAAAACATTCATAACTCTATAAAAACATGCAAGAAAACCACCAAATAGTGCATACGATGAAGAAGAAAAGTATGAATCTTTTACCTTTTCATGTACGCTACTAATAAACACTTTAACCATTGGACATGTACAAAACATTAAGGTTAAATGTATTATGCATACAAGATTCTTTAACCATTGGACATGTACAAAACATTAAGGTTAAATGCATTATGCATACAAGATTCTTTAAGCATTGGGCACTTGTATAATGCTTTGTACTTTCTTTCTAAAAAAAGTTTTTGACCATTGGGTACTTGTATAATTCAACAAACCCATGAATATCCAATGGTCATGTCAAACAAGAGTTATCCGGCGGTCAAAGAATTATAAGTATCCAGTGGTCAAACAAGAGTTATACAGTACAAATGCATAAAGATACCGACATCATTTATAGTCCCCCTATATATATATATATATATATCTATTGGTTTCTTCTCTTTTTTATTACAACTAAGTGTGTTTTTCTTTCTTCCTTTTTCCTTTCATTCTATTTGGCGCCATGTCATCAATACAAACTAAGAAAGTTCTATATGCCAAGGTTCCACCAGAATTTGTTAATGTCCTGTTAAGTTTAATGGTGCTTCCCCTTAGTCATGTAGTCCTGTTACTAGGCAATACTAGTACCAAAGGTTGTTTTATAAACTTGATGCGGAGTGTGCAGGAACTAGGACCTAAATTTTATAAAGAAAACTCACCGTTTTTAATGCCTCAAATACATCTACCTAATTTTCATATATTTATGCATGCAACATCACCCGTTTTCAGATTCACATATGAATACAAAAACTATAATTGTGGGGCTATTCACATATGTATGCAACATGTCTTGAGTTATATTGAAAGGATCATTGGATTTAACTTTCTAATGGATGTTTTAACCATCCAAAGTACTCATCCTACCTTCTAAAACATCAAGAACAAAATGTTCATTTAGAACATTCATAACTCTAGAAAAACATGCAAGAAAACCACCAAATAGTGCTTACGATGAAGAAGAAAAGTATGAATCTTTTACCTTTTCTTGTACGCTACTAATAAACACTTTAACCATTGGACATGTACAAAACATTAAGGTTAAATGTATTATACATACAAGATTCTTTAACCATTGGACATGTACAAAACATTAAGGTTAAATGCATTATGCATACAAGATTCTTTAAGCATTGGGCACTTGTATAATGCTTTGTACTTTCTTTCTAAAAAAACTTTTTGACCATTGGGTACTTGTATAATTCAACAAACCCATGAATATCTAATGGTCATGTCAAACAAGAGTTATCCGGTGGTCAAACAATTATAAGTATCAAGTGGTCAAACAAGAGTTATACAGTACAAATCCATAAAGATACCTACATCATTTATAGGCCCCTTCTATATATATATGTATATATTGGTTTCTTCTCTTTTTTATTCCAACTAAGTGTGTTTTTCTTTCTTCCTTTTTCCTTTCATTCTATTTGGCGCCATGTCATCAATCTGGTTGGAAACGTGTATTCACATACAAACTAAGAAAGTTCTATATGCCAAGGTTCCACCAGAATTTGTTAATGTCCTGTTAAGTTTAATGGTGCATCCCCTTAGTCATGTAGTCCTGTTACTAGGCAATACTAGTACCAAGGGTTGTTTTATAAACTTGATGCAGAGTGTGCAGGAACTAGGACCTAAATTTTATGAAGAAAAGTCACCGTTTTTAATGTCTCAAATTCATCTACCTAATATTATACCTCAACTAAGAATGGGGTTTTGAAGATTGGAGAGTGAGAGAGAGAATGAGAGAAAGGAAGAGGATGGTTCTTAGAAGTTTCCAAATGAATCCATGAATGAAAAAAATAAAGGTTTTTAAATGGGAGCTTATGGGGTGGCAAGCCTTTTTGTGGGCCACCAAACCCATCAAAAAATATTTATTTAAAAAAAATGCAAGCCCAAACCAATTTAAGATTCAACAGTTTATCGGTTAGCAACGATTTCTCCCCTAAATTTAACTTTTTGACGTTTAATTCGGTAAAAATTATATATTTTATACTATTAATTTAAAATCTAAGAACTTTTATAAATTATACCTTATTTGGGTCGGTTCGGCATTATATAAAGTGTTTTCATAGATTAGACCTAAAACCGGACTTTCTACGCGATTTTCGGGATTTCTAAGCTATTACAAGAAATCTTAACAAACTTTTACCTAAACTATTCTAACTTCATTCTAAAGAGGAGTTTTCACTAAACTAATACTGTTGAGTGTTTGATGCGGTAAAATATATATATATATATATATATATATATATATAAAATCGAAACCAAGTTTTAACCTCAAAATCACCCAACCAGTATTACCACACTCACAGGCAAGCGTACCTGATCGCAAACAATATAGTTTAGGAAAGTCTAGGTATCGTTCTTACCACTGGGAACGGTCAATTTATTCAAAATAAATCTAATAAAAGTTTAATTTATCTAAAAAGGTGATTTTTATGAAAACGATTTTGATTAACTAAAGACACTAAAAAGACTTAAACTTTAACAAAGGCTCGAAGTTGAAAAGATTTAAACAAATATGAAACAAGATAGTACTTATTATGGTTATATAGATTCCCCTTGTGGATGAGTTAATTAACCCAAAAGTCTACTTTAGTTGTTATTGTAAGTATTTAAGCTAAAACCACCCTAGCATTTTTTATCTGAGATTATAAACCAGGTTGGTCTCCCGAGTGAAAGGTAAGGGAGGTTGATTAACCTGATGGAGTCTACCTATTTTATTGTCAGAAAAATAGATACACCCAACCAACAAGTTCAGATAGTCACGGTTTAAGCATTAACTTCGGAATCAAAGACAAACATTCAATAAACCAAACCAAACTAATTATCAATTAAAATCAAAACATCACCCAACAAGGTTCATCAAAACCACAATAAGTACTAAAAAGAAACTACTCACTAGACATAACTAAAACAGCAAATAAACTAAAAAGAAAGAGACTTTATACCGACCGTGAAACGAGAGATGATCGAACACCGAATAAACAACTCCGGGTAAGAATCGGCTCACGCTCAAAGCTCATAAAACTCTTTCTTCCTCACTTATGACTGCTACTGACTCTCAAAGACTAATTACTATTTAATATCTGGATGATCTGAATTAATGGGAGAAGGTTGGTATTTATAATGCTGTGAACGACTCACTTCGCGATTGCGAGGCTACTCCTTCGCGGCGCGAAACACTTACGAAGCCCTATCTTTCCTTTTCTGCTAATTCTGGAATCTTCCATAGAGCGTCTTCATCAAATTCGCGGCGCTAAACTTCTAAACTCCAACGCGAAACGAGCCAAAAGCAAGAATATTCTAGAAATCACCCATCTCGCGGCGCGATACTATTAACTTCGCGAACGTGAAGGGGTCTCTGGATCCACTTTGCACATTTTTCAAGCTTTTTCACACCTTTTCGTACTTTTCCGTTCGGTGGCCTCCAAATCCTACAAAACTCAGATTTAGTAGCTTTCATGAGTAAAACATCCAAGAAATCGGTTAAAACGGAGTAAAACAATGCAAACCGAAACCACCAAAACATGTATAATTTTGGAGTTATCAAAATCCCCACACTTAAGCTTTGATTCTCCTCAATCAAAGGACTGAAAGATAAGATAAATAACACCAAAATTATTTTCATTCAAGATCATTTAAGAACAAAAATAGCCAACACAATTGAACACACCACAAGATACAATGAGTAATCGAATACCAAAGATCAACCTTTTACCCTCACAAAGTATGTATACGTCAAGTGTATCTCTCGGGGGGTAAAAGTGTATATATAACGTGATCACACCAATACTCGACTGATTCCCGCATGCATAAGCTTTTCACCAAATCTAATTTCCACCACTGAGAGGTCGCCAACCGTCAAGAGGACTTTAGGGTTGTAATGTTAGTAGCCTAAGGGTTAAGGGTAGGATAAAGGATATATTTAAGTGAGTGAGGGTTTGCAACAAAAACTTGAGAAACTTAATCAGTAATGATCCAAACACTTTTTGAGAACTATCTGACTTTGAGAACTATAAGCTTTTTGGGATGAGTAATCACTTTCTTTTTCTTTCTATTTAGAATTGGCCTAAGCATATTGCTTATTTGGGGCTCAAATTCTTTTTCTTTTTCTTTCTCTTTTCTCGACTCTTTTGATTTTGTTTTTCTTCTCTTTGAGTCATCTATTTTATTTTATTTTTATTTTTTTTCTTTTCTATTTCAAGCTCTTTTCTCATTCTCAATCCCTTTCTTTTTATTTGTCAGACAATGAAACACACGGTTCAAAACTTCTTAAATTCTCGAATTTAAGTTACGGCCAAAACATAGATAAAAAGATAGGCTAAAGGATATATGGTAATATTGGGTAAAGAAATGAAAGGCTAAGGCTCAAAATGGATTTCAAGGGATAAAGTGTTTAAATTGAACACTTTTAACAATTAGGTTAGGCAAATTAAATAACCTTATAATGAGGTTACTTAACGAAGGCTAAAATGGGTTGAAACGAAGGCCTCTATCAGTGTAATGGTGATAAATACTTCTCTTATGTGGTCTCGACAAGCATTCAAATGACAAGTTCTACCTTGGGTCAAAGTCGGTAAATCCTCACGAAATGAATATTTAATAAAGGCTCAAACTCTCAAAGGAATAGGGTGAGGCACTCATGGTAATTGGTATTCCAAGGCATTACTCTTACTCAAATAACCTTATTTAGTGTTCTCCTATGCAAGCATCTAAATATCCAAAAACAATCTCAAATTTTGAAAAAAATTGGGGTCAAATTTCAAAGCTTTCAAATAATTCGAAAAACGACAATCAGAAGCATAAGCTAACCCAAATATTAAAACAGTTAAGTCTACTTAACCCCCTCCTCACACTTAAAATTTGCAGTGTCCTCAATGCAACAATTATAACAAGTAAGAAGAATTGGGAAAAAGAGAAACTTCCCGGGTTATGTGACTTAAATCCATCAGAGAGAGTTCCGAAACCGTAAGCGGTGCTCGATCATAACACGGTTCATCTATTACCAAAGAAAAACAAACAAAAGTAAAAAGAACAAAAGAAAATAAAACTAAAATCCAAACAATTAAAAGTCTAAAATCCTAAAGCATGCAAACAATTAAAGAAGTCTCAAGCAAACCACACAAACAAGAAAATAAAATTGTCATAAACAACCCAATCGAAAACTAAAAGAGATAAAAGATCGTGATCAATAGGGACCACGAGGATGATTCCTCCAATCCTCGAAAGATGGAAAATCGGGCAGATTTTGCTCATTAAACGGCCACAACGGAGACGGAGTGTAAGCGGGATCCGCTTGGGTGCCATAGTGGTTCGCCATTAGATTAAGCACCCCACTTTGCCAATTCATTTGGTGAAGCATCTCCGTGGAGTTATACCCTCTGTGTTGTTGATGACGGCCGTAAGACAAGGACATGTCCTAGAGTTGTTGACTAAGCCCTTGGTAACTCGCATAAGCATTCCAATCCTCCGGTTCTTCCATCGCCTCCGCCCCACTCGAAGTACCACCGTGCTCAAAAGTCCTCGAAAGATGGAAAATCGGGTGGATTTTGCTCATTAAACGGCCACAACGGAGACGGAGCGTAAGCGGGATCCGCTTGGATGCCATAGTGGTTCGCCATTTGATTAAGCACCCCACTTTGCCAATTCATTTGGTGAAGCGTCTCCGTGGAGTTATACTCTATGCGTTGTTGATGACGGCCGTAAGACAAGGACATGTCCTAGAGTTGTTGACTAAGCCCTTGGTAACTCGCATAAGCATTCCAATCCTCCGGTTCTTCCATCGCCTCCGCCCCACTCGAAGTACCACCGTGCTCAAAAGTCCTTCCCGACGTTCCTCTTGGTGCATAAGCTTGCGGATGCTCATCCACCGATAACGAACTCCATAGCTAGTTTGAACCGACTTAACAACCCCCATTCCTATAAGTTGCTTCGTGTCGATTAATCCCATCTCGCCCAAATCGGTCAAAGAGGCCAAAGCACCCTCGGTTAGGATTCCAAAATGCTTGGCTAGGCGAATGACATATTGACCTTCGAGCATCTTGCTTCCCTCTCGATAACCACTCGCCTTTGCAAGTTGAGCGGCGATGATATAAGGCGCATTGGGATAACGATCATCCGTAGTGAGTCGGTCAAGGAGCCAAAGATCATAACTCGGGATCTTTTCTTCACTAGAGGAACGAGAATTCACTGCATGCACCAACATGCGGTGTAAAAGTCGGTCAATGGGGGCAAGCAACCCCTTGACTTTGAGGTTCGAGCTATAGTCGCCATCTTCAAGAATAGCCCACGTCTCACGTGGGTTAAAACCATCGGGCTTCTTCTCCGTAGCCACCATGTATTCATCGAAACCGAGATCGTCTACCTCGGCTTGAGTGTAAATGCCCAAGGCCCCACCAAATTCGGCTAAAGAAAGAGATCTCCGAACTCCACCAAGTCGAAAATTCATACACTTCTCACGGTAATCCTCGATGGCCTTGGCGTTATCAAATACAAAAGTAGCCACGAATTCGAGAATCAATTCTCGGTAAAGCGATTCATTGATCTCAAACACCTGCTCCCAAGCCTTGCAAATGTAGTACACCATTCCATTCTCCCCAAGAGCATGCTTCTCAAGGATATTTTTCACCCGATTGTCAACTTCCAATGTTTGGAGAAGAGTCCAATCGGCCCTCCTCGGAATGACAAACCGGCGGCTAGCAATCGGATTCATGGTGTCTCGGAGTTCGGTCCTCTTGGAAGCGTTCAACTATGGATCGTTCATGAATTAAGTGAACGCATGGCTTCTATCGGGTGCACGGCAAGCGTTGGTAAAGGTGGATGTAGCTATTCGTCTCTACACAAATCAAAAAACTCATGTCTTAGTCTAATTTGTATCAAGAAAGTGCCAAGACATGATAAAAACCAAATTAATCCTAAGACACAACACTAGCATGATTAAACATATTCAAGCTCCAAATATGCACATGTGAATAACCAAAGGGATTTTGGGAAAATCCCCACACTTGAATTTTTAGTCTAGCTACAAACATCTACAATTCAATATGGCAAAAACAAGAATGGGGAATTTTGAAAGAATTCCCCACACTTAGCATGCAAGAACATCCATAAAGAATTTATCTACCAAAATCAAGAATCTATCATGGCCAAAGTACAGTCAATCTATCTCTAATCCAAGTACAATGCTATCATTATCTACCAACAATCAAAGTACCATTCCAATTGCATTCATGCTTTCATCACTTAAAAGTACACAAAATCTAACAAACCTAGCATAAACCAATTGAAATCTACGCAATTGTACCAATCTATCATCCTCAAGATAAAATCCAACTAGAAAAGTGTAGGAAACATACCTTGGATGCCATTGAAACAAGAAATTGAAGCTCAAAAAATTAAGATTTCGCGTTGGGGGAGGTAGTATTCGCGGCACAGAGAGAGAATTAGGTTTTGTGAGTTGAAATTTTGGGAGAAAAACTTTTTCAAAACCCGACTGCACACACTTCGCGTCGCGGCGATTAGGGCTTCGCGATCGTGAAGTCAGTGGTCCATTAGAAAAATGCCCTAATTTTATCTTTCACGTTGCGAAAACTGCTACCTCGTGTTCGCGAGACTCGATAACTTACCTGGCACAACTCAAAACCATCTCCGCGTTGCGAAACTTGAATTTTCGCGGACGCGTAGATACTTCTGTTCCCGTTTTTCACTTTTTTCATTTCCGGTCGGATTTCCACGTTTTTGACTTCTAAGATTCCGTAAAGGTTGTCTAGGCACAAACAAACAAAAATATTAATAAAAACACACACGAAAATGAAAGAAATGCAAAAGAAAATAAAGAGCTCGGGTTGCCTCCCGAGAAGCGCTTCATTCTTTATACGAGTCTAGAGCTTGACTCCGGTTATGCTTACTTCTTGGCACGACGGGCTGAAGAGCCCTTTTTCTTCCTGTACCCTTTCTTGGAGGTCCCCGCCTCATTTGACGATTCTCCTTTTTGCATTATGGGATTGGGGTAATCCTTTGTCTTCTTCTTGTGCTCATGCGGAAGTAGCGGGTGGTCGTCCTTTTCTTTGAAGGTTTGCGATGGATCCACGTAGGGTGTACGAAGATGTGTCACCGGCTCTCCATCGGGATTGAATGAAATGCGCTTATCACCATATCCCAAGCTAGACACCTGATTACGCATGTCAAGGTTGACTTACGTGGTGTGTAAGAAGGCCCTCCCAAGAATGATAGGAATTTCCGCATCTTTTGGGATATCGGCGACGATGAAGTCCGTGAGGTATACGAAATTCCCAACGCGTATCGGGACGGCTTCTACTATTCCAAGTGGCGTTGTCATGTAGCCGTTGATTCCCCGATACTGGTATGCCATCGGTGTCAGCTTTTTGATCCCCATTTTACTGCAATAAGACACACGCATCATATTCAGTGCGGCACCCGAATCAATTAAAGCTAAACCTTTAAACTTATTAGAAACAGAAAAAGGTAAGCTATAACTCCCTAGATCATGCTTTATTGGTGCAACATAAGTTAGCTCGGCGTCTTCCTCTTTCACCTTCTCTTTCTCCTTGTTTGACTTTGGAATCATGAACTCCGTGTATCCGCCTTGCTTGCTATCTTCCTCCTCTTCATCACTTAGGTATATTGAGTCATGAAGCAATAAGTGCTCAAAAGAGACAGTGATGCCCTCCGAATCGTAGTCTGTAGCGTAATCCGGTTCACTCTCGCTGTCGGAAGGGACATAGTTTTTGGTATAGATGTCGGTCCATGCTTTTTTTGTTGTCACTCCATCTACCATTAGCACCGTCTTGGAAGCTTCCACCTTAGGGTTGACTTGTGTTTGTGTAGGTAGCTCTCCTTGAGTTCTCCCGCTTAACGTTTGAGAGATCTGCCCAACCTGCAATTCCAAATTTTGGATTACACTTTGTTGATTGCGTAGGTATGAGCTTACCTCTTCATTTAGTTTCTTTTGGGATTCCATGAATTGGAAGAGTCGATCCTCGAGAGATACGCGCGACTCGCAATCCATCCTTTGGTTTTGTTGGTTTGGTGCAAAGAAGCCGGGTGGTCTTTGATTGAAGTTCAGGTTATTGTTCCACATCCCTTGGTAATCGCGTTGGTTAAGAAAGTTGACTTCTTCGGGTGTCATCATGGGTTTATCCGGGCAATCTTTCATAAGGTGAGGTCTTTTGCACTCCTCACATCCAACATGTAAAGCATGAATAGTTTTAATTAGATCATCTATTTTACGTTCAAATTTTACCTGTTTGTTTTTCATGGCGGCTAACTCATCGGATGGATCAAAGTCGGTAGAGATTTTTCCCCCCATTTTCGGGATATGTAAGCGCTTATCCGACTTCCAATTAATGTTATGGATTAACATATCCTCAAGAAGATTATATCCTTGCATGGGGGTCTTGTACATGAACACACCACCGGCGGATGAGTCCAAAGTACCGCGAGAAGAGTAGTTAAGCCCACTATAGAAAGTTTGGACTTGATCACTCCTGTTAAATCCGTGACTCGGCCACGAATTCCAGAGGTGTTTGAATCTTTCCCAAGCTTCGGAAATAGTATCCTCATCGTCTTGCCGAAAAGAGCGGATTTCGGCTCGAAGTTTCTCGATCTTTGATGGTGGAAGGAATCGGGACAAGAACTTAGAACGTAAGTCCTCCCAAGTAGCAATTGAACTCGGCTCCAACGAACGAAGCCAAGTTTTAGCTTCTCCAACAAGTGTGAACGGGAACAACCGTAGACGAATTGCATCATCCTAGTTGTTTACGGTTTTGAAGAGATCACAAATATCCACGAAGTTCTCTACGTGAACGATAGGATTGCTATCGCTCTTACCATCAAAAGTCAACTCCTTTATCATGTGGAGGTATTGACCTATAATTTCCTATTCCATGTTCGGCTTTGTGATCGGTTGTGTGGGTACGGTAGGAGCGGTCCTCCGGGTATTCCACATCGGTGCTTCGTCTCCCATCTCGAATTTCAAAGCTCTAGGATGAACTTTGCCTGCTTTTGATTTCTTTTTGTTCTTTTTCCTTAACTGTCTCCTCGGTTCCACAAACGGCTCCACTAGTCCTTCAATGAAACCACAACAAAGGATCAAGGGCAACTTGCGGAAAACAAAGAAATTAGACAGCAATATAAACTAAACTAGAAACCAACAAACTTGCAAAGGATAAAATCCCTCACAAGGATCGATTAACTAAACTATCAAAGATTAAAATTAAACAACTACCGTTCCTCGGCAACGACGCCAAAAACTTGATGTGGTAAAATATATATATAAAATCAAAACCAAGTTTTAACCTCAAAATCACCTAACCACTATTTCCACACTCATAGGAAAGCGTATCTGATCGCAAGCAATATAGTTTAGGAAAGTCCAGGTATCGTTCTTACCACTAGGAACGGTCAAGTAATTCAAAATAAATCTAATAAAAGTTTAATTAATCTAAAAAGGGGATTTTTATGAAAACGATTTTGATCAACTAAAGACACTAAAAAGACTTAAAATTTAACTAAGACTCAAAGTTGAAAAGATTTAAACAAATATGAAACAAGATAGTACTTATTATGGTTATATAGATTCCCCTTGTGGATGAGTTAATTAAGCCAAAAGTCTAGTTTAGTTGGTTATTGTAAGAATTTAAGCTAAAAGCACCCTAGCATGTTTTATCTGAGATTATAAACTAAGTTGGTCTCCCGGCCCAATTACAGAGAGTGATTGTCAAGCAGTCTAGTAAAAGTCGCCTTAATTAATGCTAAGTCGTGGGACCATACTGTTTAGTCTACTCTCGGTCCAAGTAAACTACTCACCACGTCTCTCCGCGTCACCAGAGTGAAAGGTAAGGGAGGTTGATTAACCTGACGGAGTCTACCTATTTTATTGTTAGAAAAATAGATACACCCAACCAGCAAGTTCAGATAGCCACAGTTTAAGCATTAACTTCGGAATCAAAGACAAACATTCAATAAACCAAACCAAACTAATTATCAATTAAAATCAAAACATCATCCAACAAGGTTCATCAAAACCACAATAAGTACTAAAAAGAAACTACTCACTAGACAAAACTAAAACAACAAATAAACTAAAAAGAAAGAGACTTTATACCGACCGTGAAATGAGAGATGATCGAACACCGGATAAACAACTCCGGGTAAGAATCGGCTCATGCTCAAAGCTCATAAAACTCTCTCTTCCTCACTTACGACTGCTACTGACTCTCAAAGACTAATTACTATTTAATTTCTGGATGATCTGAATTAATGGGAGAAGGCTGGTATTTATAAAGCTGTGAACGGCTCACTTCGCGATCGCGAGGCTGCTCCTTCACGGCGTGAAACACTTACGAAGCCCTATCTTTCCTTTTCTGCTCATTCTGGAATCTTCCATAGAGGGTCTTCATCAACTTCGCAGTGCTAAACTTCTGAACTCTAACGCGAAACGAGCCAAAAGCATGAATATTCTAGAAATCACCCATCTCGCGGCGCGAGACTATAAACTTTGTGAACGTGAAGGGGTCTCTGGATCCACTTTGCACATTTTTCACGCTTTTTCACATCTTTTCGTACTTTTCCGTTCAGTGGCCTCCAAATCCTACAAAACTCAGATTTAGTAGCTTTCATGAGTAAAACATCCAAGAAATGGGTTAAAACAGGGTAAAATAATGCAAACCGAAACTACCAAAACATGTATAATTTTGGAGTTATAAGTATTTAACGGGTGCTAACCTAATAACTGAATTTTTGGCAGATGTCACAAAATCCTTCTACGTTACTCTATTTTTTTCTGAATTTTAATGGCGAACAACGTAAACACTTCCTTCATGAGTACTGGATCACAATCAAAACCTCCCACTCTCATTAGGAAAGAATATCCCTAACGGAAAGTGAGGATGATAAACTTTTTCAACCCAATCTCTATCTTCTGAACTCTCCATAAATCTATGTTGATCCAGCTCTCCTAAGACCTGATGAAATGATAATGATCCTGTAACTTCACTTAGTGAATAGGTCTTTACTTTCATTCATAGCTTGAGGAATTATCACTGAGTTTGTTCAGTGTTATTCCTTGTTAATTATGTTGTAACTTGGAGTTTTAAATCATCAGGATCAGGATCAGGAAGTGAACGAGTCTGTTCTGCAGTCTACTGATCCTGACCACCGAAGTGAAGACCTCCTGAAGACATTAAGATCATACTCAAAGAACCATCAGCGAAGTCGAAGAATTAGCTGATGACAGGAACAGCATGCTCGTGATCTGAAGTCGGAACTCAGTGATAGCAGGCTGCTCAAATTCATATGACATCCTGAAGACGCGTCAGGATACAGTGACCTCTGATCAACCTCAGTATCAGAGCATTCCTCACTGATCAGTATCCTGATCCTGAAGGATTAGTGTAATGTCTTAATCTAATGCACAAAAGGATTATCCGCCTTTACTGACACAAAAGTACATAAGGACAGTCTCTTTTCTGTTCCCTCCGTACTTATCAGACCTCAAGGCAACTATTTACACAAACCCTCTTTTGCACAACATGCATAGGGTATTTGTTTATAGTAAATAGTACAATAGACCACTTGAAGTGTGACACGTACACAAAAGTGAGTCTGCATGCATTTAATGCATTGGGTATAAATAGGACGTGAAAAGATGTTCTCTATACTTCTTCTTCATCCTAAAAATACCCTAATCCTTTCTTTCTTATTTCCTCTATCTTCTATCTTTTCTTATCTTCTCACTCTAGTGCATAGTGAAAGAACTTAGATTGTTTAGTTTAGACTTGTAGTCTTTTCTATTTCCGCAACAATCTGTAAATTCATATTGTTAATACAACAAAGAATTTAAAAGTGAAATTTGTGTGATTATATTCAACCCCCCCTTCTATAATCCCATAAACTATCCTTACTTGAAGGTCACCCCTTTGGGACCAACAAGTGGTATCAGAGCAGATACAAGCTCTCATTTTCTTCTCTTAGAAAAATCTTGTGATCCTCTCTCTTAATCCATGGCTCTTCAAGCTAAGGATAACTACTTTGATACCGGTTCTGCTGGAAAACCTCCAAGGGCCAACAAAGACAACTTTGCTCTTTGGAAAACCAGGATGGAACTTTTCCTATCTGGTTCTGATCCCCAGATTCCATACTTTTTGGAAAATGGACCACATGTGCCTACACAACCTGTCCATGCTATCCCTGGTGCTGGCGACCAACCACCTATCCCTGCAAGGGAATTGGTGAAGCCAGTTACTGACTGGAATGATGAGGACAGACGCCTTGTCAACATTGACACTAAGGCTAGGTCTCTCATTGCCATGTCACTCACTGATGACGTTTTCCACTCTGTCTGTCACCTTCGCTCTGCTAAAGAGATTTGGGACACCCTCTGTGTTCAATACGAAGGTACTGCTGTTCTCATGGAATCAAGAAAGATTTTCTTGGTTCGCCAGTATGAAAGCTTTATTCATCAGAAGGATGAAAGTCTCTCCCAGATACATCAGAGATTCAACTGTCTCCTGATCGACCTGAAGACTATTGATACTATCTATCCTAACTCTGAGGTGGTTACCAAGTTCATGGAAGCTCTTCCTGAACATTGGGAAACCTACACCTCCTGCTTAACTATGTCCAAAGACATAAAGACACTCACATTAAGTGAGCTGTACGGTATTCTTCTAAACCGTGAACAACAGAAGAAACTGAAAAAGAATCTCATAAGAGATACTAAAGATTCCAAAAGCACCTCGGTTGCACTGGTCTCTGATTCAGTTCCTACTGTTGTTACTCCTTCTTCTGTTACCATCACTGAATTAGAATCTTCTGATTCTGACATGTCTGACTCAGATCCTGATTTTAATGAATCTCTTGCACTTCTCACTCGCTCTTTTAAGAAGTTTGCCAAAAAAGGGAAACTTCCAAAGAAGGAAACCTCTTACTCTTACTGACAAGCCTAAAACAGAATTTGTTGATAAGGCCACTGCTACCTGCTACAATTGTCAGGGCAAAGAACACTTTGTTAATGATTGCAGGTACAAGAAAAATCAGTTTGCTCCTTCTTCTACCAAATCTTCCTCGAAAAACCCCAAATACCAGCGCCTGAAAGAGAAGTACAAAAAGATGAAATTTCAGCGCAAAGGTAAAGGTCTTATCGCAGAGGACTGCGATTGGGATGATGTCTCCTCTGATGACTCATCTGATGAGGAAGATACTCAAGTGGCACTGATGGACATTATTGAGGAACCTACCTTAGCTCTCATGGCTAAGATAGAAGAGGTCCCTAAAGAGGTTCCTACTCAAGCTCCTGAAGCTTCTACCTCTGCGACTGAATCTACCAGTCAGGTACCTATTCCTGTTGTCCCTCTTGAAAGCTTAACTCAGCTAGACCTTGTAACCCTTGATCTCTATAAAGCCCTGAATGGTAAAACCTCTGCTAAGAAAATGAATATTGATCTTCGTGATCAACTCAGAGAGTGTCAGGAAAAGATAAAACAACTCACCATTCTAGAAGAAAGTTATAAGGATCAGGTCACTTTTAACCAAACTCTTTGTATCGAAAGAGAAAAGGCTCTTGATGCTAAAGAAAGAGCCTTGGCCGAACTAAATGCTGAAAAAGTCACCATCAAAGGACGGAGTGACGCCTCTGAAAAGGTTGATGAAATATTAGCCTCAGGGAGAAATGTCAAAAACAAAAGGGGTCTTGGATTCACTAGCGAATGTCCTAGGCCTGATCGTTCCATGCTTAAATTTGGAATGTTTGTTTCTTCTATCCCTGATCCTAATGCCCCTGAAAACATCCCTTCTTCATCCAGACACACACTTAAGGTGCTCCTAAGAGCAAAAAGAAAACAGCCAAGGAAAAATCCAAAACTATAACACCTTCAAAGACCAAGAATCCTAAACCTAAGAACAAAGTTCTAGGTGGTGGCCCTTCAGTCTCAGGAACAAAATCCTTTTCTCAAAATCCTGCTCCTAGACTGAAGATTGACCTGAAGCAAAAGACCCTGGAGAAGAAACCTATTCCTCCTCTGTCCAATGCTAAAGGCATACTTGGTACTGGTCCTGCTCATCTGAAGTTCAAAGACTTCCTGGACCCCACTAAACGCTTTCAATATCGCAAATGTTATCACTGTGGATTTAACGACCATATTGCGAGTAAGTGTCCTGATGCTACCACAATTGAAAAATCAGCTAAGGTAAAGAAAACTCCTAAGACTGATAAATCAGTCACAGGAAAGAAGGTTGTCAAGACTGTTCCTTCAGTCAAGACTCCAGCCTCAAGAACTGATAACTCAGTTAAGGCTGTCACTAACTCCACCAGTCCTACTGATAATTCTGGATCCATAGTTCTATGGGTACCAAGAAAAACTTAAACTCTAATGTTTACAGGATAAGGGCATCTGGTACCTGGACAGTGGATGCTCTCGACATATGACTGGTTCTAAATCTGTCCTCTCTAACTACCGTAAAGAAAGAGGTCCTGCTGTGACTTTTGGTGGAAACGGTAAAGGCCAAACCCGAGGGTATGGCACCCTGACCAACGGAGTAACTACATTCAAAATAGTTGCTTATGTTGAAGGCCTGATGCATAATCTTCTAAGCATCAGTCAACTGTGTGATAAGAATGACAAAGTCTCCTTCTCGAAGAAAAAGTGCAAAGTCAAGAACAGACGCAAGGAAGTTATTCTCACTGGTGTTAGACAAGCTGATATCTACATCATCAACATGAATACTTCCACTGATAATTTCTGTTTCGTATCCCGTGCTTCTACTGATACAAACTGGCTTTGGCACAAGCGTCTCTCTCATCTCAACTTCAAGACGCTGAATCAACAATCTTGTTGTTGGTCTTCCTGACTTTCGCTATACAAAGGTATCTCTTTGTTCAGCATGTGAGAAAGGAAAACAGACCAGGGCTAGCTTTAAGTCCAAGCAGATTTACTCCATCAGCTCTCCTCTACAACTTCTCCACATGGATCTCTTTGGACCTGTTAATGTCCAATCCATTGTTGGAAAGAAATATACTCTGGTAATCGTTGATGAATATTCCAGATATACTTGGGTATTCTTTCTTCGATCCAAGAGTGACGCTCCTGAAGAAATCATTCTGTTCGTCGGGAAGATGGAAAGACTCAACAACCTTACTGTTCGATCAATAAAAAGTGACCACGGAACTGAATTCAAAAACAGTACCCTCAGCAAAATGGTGTTGCTGAAAGACGAAACAGAACCCTGATTGAAGCTGCACGATCTATGTTGAGTGAAGCCAACCTTGCCACTCAATTCTGGGCTGAAGCCGTTAACACAGCTTGCTATACTCAGAACAAATCCCTAATAGTAAAACACTTCAGAAGAACCCCTTACGAACTCTTTCGTAACAGGAAACCTTCAATCGAACATCTCCATATCTTTGGTTGTGTCTACTACATCCTGAACAACAAAGATAACCTTGGAAAGTTCGATTCCAAGTCTGATGATGGAATCTTCCTTGGATACTCCTCTATCTCTAAAACCTACCGTGTGTTCAACAAACGAAGACAAACCATAGAGGAAACGATTCATGTGAAATTTGATGAATCTGGTCCTACCTTTCCTCACCCCCATGATAATTCTGAAATAAATCAGTGGGCTGACTCTTTCTTTCAAGTCCCTGATATTCCTATTGCTGATCCATCTCCTCAAGACCTTCCTGATGGTTTTGAAGAAAATCCTACTCCACCTTCTAATATACCCATACCTCCTTTAATAAATGCCACCCCTATCACCCAAGTCACATCTGAACCTGATCAACCCACTAACAGTGAAGATTTTTCTCAAACCATTGTTAGTGAACATGCTACTAATCTTCTCCTGATCCATCAGTGAATGAAGCCTCTACTTCAGGACATGTGTATCAACCACCTGCTCTTCGTTGGACCAAAGATCATCCAATTGATCAAGTCCTCGGTAATCCTTCCTCTGGTGTTAAAACACGACGCCAATCTGTTAACGTCTGTCTTTATGTTAATTTCATCTCTAAAAATGAACCTAAAGAAATAGATGATGCCTTGCGTGATCCTGCCTGGGTCTCAGCCATGCAGGAAGAGCTAGCAGAGTTCATCAGAAACAATGTCTGGCTTCTCGTCCCTAGGCCTCGAAAACATACAATCATAGGATCCAAGTGGATCTTCAGGAATAAGCTTGATGAGATTGGTATGATTATTTGAAACAAGGCTCGCCTTGTGGCTCAGGGATACAGGCAGGAAGAGGGCATTGATTACAATGAAACTTTTGCTCCTGTGGCTAGGCTCGAAGCAATTCGACTTTTCCTGGCCTTTGCAGCACATATGAACTTCAAAATTTTTCAGATGGACATTAAAAATGCCTTTCTGAATGGAAAACTTAATGAAGAAGTCTATGTGGCTCAGCCTCCTGGCTTTGTAGATCTTAAGTTCCCTGATCACGTCTACAAGTTAAACAAGGCTCTCTATGGGTTAAAACAGGCTCCTCGTGCCTGGTATGATACCCTGTCAACCTTTCTTCTCTCTAAAGGTTTTGTTCGTGGTAAGATCGATAACACTCTATTTCTTAAGAAATATCCTAAGCATATCCTTCTTGTCCAGATATATGTCGATGACATTATCTTTGGATCAACCAATCCCAAACTCTGCGAAAAGTTTAAGTTGCTCATGAAATCTGAATATAAAATGTCTATGATGGGTGAACTAACATTCTTTTTAGGACTTCAGATCAAGCAATCTGAAAAGGGAATCTTTATCAATCAAGGTAAATATGTACTTGATATGCTGAAGAAATTTGATCTCACATCATGTACACCGATGAAGACTCCAATGGCTCCTCCTCTATCACTTGACAAGGATTCCAAAGGGAAACATGTTGATGTGACTCTCTATAGAGGAATGATTGTCTCACTGCTGTATCTTACAGCGAGTCGTTCTTATATCATGTATTCTACATGTTTATGTGCTCGTTATCAGGCTGAACCCAAAGAATCCCATCTGACTGCTGTAAAGCGGATTTTCAGATATCTGAAGGGAACTCCTAATCTGGGTCTTTGGTACTCCAAGGACTCAGGGTTCGATCTAACAGCTTATTCTGATAGTGACTTTGCAGGATGTAAGATCGATAGGAAAAGCACCACTAGTGGGTGTCACCTACTTGGTGGAAAGTTGGTGAGTTGGACTAGCAAGAAACAGAATTCTGTGTCCACATCAACTGCTGAAGCTGAATATGTTGCAGCAGGAATCTGTTGTGCTCAAGTCCTGTGGCTGAGAAATCAACTTCAGGACTATGACATACAACTTTCTAAAATTCCAATATACTGTGACAACACTTCAGCGATCGCCATCGCTAACAATCCTGTCTTACACTCCAAGACAAAGTACATTGAAGTGAGATATCACTTCATCAGGGATCATGTGATGAATGGTGATATTGAACTCCATTTTGTCCCTACTGAATATCAGCTTGCTGACCTCTTTACAAAACCACTGGATGTAACACGTTTTAATATGCTCATCAGTGAACTTGGGATGTTAAATCCTGACGAATGAAGTTTATCAGGACAAAAAGTTGTTAAGTCCTATAGAATAACTTTTCTCAGGACTCTTATTTAATAACTCTTGAATAACACATTTATCAGGAGATAACTCTATTCAGTACTTACAAAATCTTTGTTCAAAATCCGAATACTGATGATTCTCAGGTAAGTATTTCTGTTCCTGAAACCTTATCGCATTAAATGTGATAAGAGGATTTTCCCAAAACAGTACTTATCTGATAAGTACTCTAATTCCAAGAAAACTCTTCTTTCATTAAATGGAATTATCCCCTGAAAAGGTGGTTTTTAGCTTTTTGAATAAAACAAACTTTTCATCTGCACTGACACGTAATGGGACGTTTCCTGTTCCCCACGACGTGTGTCAGGCGTGTGAACGCGCGTCAAGCTTCCTTTTTTCATCATTGCGTTTGAAATTAACCGCTCTTTTCTCTCTCGTCCATTTTCTCTCTCCAACCACGAGGTATAAAAACCTCACTCGTAATCCATTTCACTCTTTACACTTACAAATTCTCTAAAAGAACTCAAAGCAAGAAAAAGCTATTACTCTCAATCTGCTTCATCAAGAACACCAAGAACACACACAATCTTCTTAATCAAGAATCATCGTAAGTGTTACTTTCTTCTTGTTCTTTCCACAAACTAAGTTGATCTTTGTTCCAAAACAACTTATTTTGATAAACGTTTTCACAAAAACCCTAAGATCACTTCGTTTGATCTTAGTTTTCCCAAAATCTTAATAGATTTTTGTTAAAACTGTTTATGTGATTCTTCTTATTTCTTTTAAGAAAAATCATCAACTCCTATTTTGATATAATTTCATCAAAATAGAAGTTCTCTTTTAATACCAAAACACATTCCTTTTGTGAATTTTGGTATCTAATCTATTCCTAAGTAAAAGGATTTCACCACTTTTATGAATTTTTACTATGTTCATTGAAAAGTGAAGAAAGATACATATTTTGGATTCTTAATCATCCACATATGTTATTCTTTGTTTTTAACAGGATGGCTGCTACTACTTCCACCTCTCTCGACGCCCAGCTCTCCTCTGAGGCCACTGCACTGATGACTACTGCGGGAAACCTCCCAATTGTCATCCCTCAACATGACATCCAATTCAAAGGCAACAACCTAATTGGCCTGTTCGACCTCCCAGAAGGCAAAGAGTACTTGAAGCCTTCTAGGGACTTTCTTCTCAATAGTCCACCGAAGACGGCTTTCACCATCAACCCCAAGCCGAACAAACCCCTACTTCTCCCACTCTGGTCCACTGCCACGATGGCCCAGGAGAGGAACTCAAAGGGAAAAATGCATGAGGTGATAAAATTCCAAATAAAGGAAGATATCATCTCCTTTGGAATTGGGACTCTTCGAAACGTCCTCCAGATCCCCAAAAAGAAGAGATATCCTCCTCCCCCATCCACTGAAGAAGTCATCACTCTGCTAGATGACATTGGCTATAGATGGCCTGAGAAGGAAGGCGTCCCTCTGACCAAGACTGCTGCTACTGTCCATAAAACAGGACTGAACGCTACGTTCTATTACATATGGAACACGTTCGGTCTCTGTCTGACGGGGAAGACGGGGAGCACTGAGCAGTTTCCCACCGTCATCCAGAACATGGTCTACTCCGCTCTCAAAAATCGGAAGTTTGACTATGTTCGCCATATCTGGGATGATATGGTGAAGAAGATCAAGCACAAAAAACCGAGTGGTCAACGTCCCTTACACTCGGTTCTTCTTCGCAGTCCTGGAACTCCAGATGGACACTGCCTATCCTACTGAAGGCAATTTCAACAACTACGCATTAGGACCGAAGTTCCTGGACCAGGTTCCTTTTCGTCCTGATGACGTACCACTCTCTGCGGTTCTGGTTGTTCCTGAACCAGACCAGGACGCAGACGAGCAGATCGCCACCCCTCCTTCTCAAGGTATGTTTTCTCTCTTCTCATCCAAACCATCTTCTTCTCTTTCCATGCATGCTATGTCAGTAGCTAACCCCTTACTGACTTCCCCAGCTGCAACTACATCTTCTGCGCTCCAGAAGCGCCCACACCCCTCTAGATCCACTCCTCCCTCTCCCCAAGCGTGCCAAGTCAAAGGCACAGAAGAAAAAGAAGTAGGGAGCTGCTCGTAAGAAATATTACCTCACTCTTCATGCTATATTTAATAGACCCTCTCCTTTATCTAAAACTTCTCTACCTGCAGATACTCCTGCTCCACAACCAACTGAACCTGAGGTTGTTCTACTCGAACACTCAGAGAATGTGGACGGCAATCGTTCTGATGCCGTTCAAGCCTCAGGTAATACTTCTAAGCAAAATATTACCATCTCTTCTTCTATGAAAGCTTTTGAGTCTTCTAGTACTTACTTAGCTACTAATGTTACAGGTTCTTTTGGAGCAACTTCTCAAGGACATCCTCAACTTCATCAGGATGATCCTTTCGATGAGTTCATCTTCACGGACTCTGAGCGTCAGCTGAGAGTAGCTGAACTCAGGCGTCAGTCGCCTGAACGACAACTTCAGGAGGCCAGGGCAGCACTCCAACTACAGGAGGACGCACACAAGGCTCGTCTCCAGGCCTTGGAGCTGGAACTTGCCTCTGCGAAGGCTGCTGCTACTGCTGCTGAAGCCGCCGCGGCCACTGCCACTGCTGCTGCCACGGCTGCCACTCCGCCACCAACTGGCGTGATCCTGACCATACCTTGTCTGGATAATATCCACGACAAGGTATCCCAAGTGGCCACTTCCTCCAACTCCTAACAGGCGTCCATCGAGGACATGAAGGCCATAGCCCTGCCTGCTCTCTCCACTTCTGTCAACAACAGCTCCAACTCTCTCACCTCCTTTCAGGATGTTGTGGTGCAAAGGTTGGAAGCTCAAGAGGCAGGGCTCCGGGCTCTTCAGGCAAAGGTGAATGATCTCTCCACCGCCGTCAACGCTGTCACCACTGCTCCTCCACCACCGCTAGCGTTCACAAACCCTGACAGGGACCTACTTCAGTCCCTGATCACCTCCTCCTTCATCACCAGGAAGCTCCAGACGAACATGGCCTCTCTCCTTCAGATGTGTGTTTCAACAGCCGCCTTGGCTAGGGCACCTGTTGAGGGGGAGAGACAGGCTCTGCAAGACCATTCCGTTTATTCCCCCTCCACCAACTGGAGAACAAATGAAGAGGGGGGAATAAACGAGGATGATGATGATGAGGATGAGGATGATGATGAAGACGACGACTTCATCGTCGAGAAGGTTGCAGATGCCTCCTCCACGCCCATTCCAGGACTCTCTCAATCTCATGGGGGAACCCCGGTGCACCTGGTATGTCACTCCAACCATCCTCTCCTTCAAATTCTGATTACCTACCCATCTCCACTATCCTGAAACCCAAACCAACCTCTGAAACCATAACCATAACTGATAGCTCACCTGAAGACTCACCCACAAACAACCTTCAGTTAGTCATCTACCAACCTACCCCAGAACCTGAACCTGAACCAACCCCTGAACCTGAACTTGAAACCCAAGCCGATTCTGAATTTCAGGATGTTAACTTCGGTTCTGTAACTGGTGAGATTATTCGCCTTATGGAAAATAGTCCATCAGAACAAACACGAGCTGAACTAAGCAGAATGACTTTCAGGATTACACCCTTAAACCCTGAATCAGTATCTTTACATCCAGTCACCCGCTTTAACCCTGAAGCCTCTTCTTCTAGAACCCAAGATCACCAAGCCCCTCCTGAAACCGTAATCCTATCGTCAGATAATGAATTTATCTCTGATGATTTCTCTACCCCTGTCTCTTCCCCTAGATCTCCTCCTTCTAATTCTCCTCGTTCTGAAGGAGAAAACTACCCTGACACTTCTACTGCTGTGAACAGGGATAGGCGTTTAGACGCTGTGATAAAGCGACTCGAGAGTACAAGAGTAAAAATTCCTCTTCGTACCTCTTGGGACTCTGAGTTCGCCTATCTATCACAGGAGGAGTACAACAATGCAACAAAAGCTCAGGAGGAGCACGACAATAAAGAGAGATAAGCCTTCTCTCTGCTCAACCTGCAAAGAAGCTTGCTTTTGACTTCGTCGATGAAGATGAAGAAATAAGTACTGATCCAATTCTAGCACAGAAGGCTGCACTGAAAGTCTTCAACAAGAGGACTGAGGAAGAGACAGAGGAAGCTGATAAAGAGCTTGACTGGTGCAGAGACCGACTTCATCTCAGGAAGCACGGTGCCAGAATTGTGGGAATCCATCTTCGCCGAAACAGGGGAAAGAAAGGAGTTCCTGGCAAAACCTGGCTCACCGTCAAACGCTCAGAAGTAAAGGACGTAGAGCACACTCTTGACAAGTTAGACCAATACAACTTGTCAGAGTGGAACGAAATCAGAAGCCTACTTCCAAAAGCCAACAAAAATTACAGGGCTGAAGTAGAAGAAGTCATTGATAGACTTATCGCTCGAATCAGAAGGACAACCGAAATACCTGATGTCCGGCTCCAACCTCCCACTGCTCTTCTAAAGCCTCCTGTTCGACGATCAGCAGGCACTTCAACAGGGAGACCCACTCCTTGCATGCCCAGGACTACAGTCAAGCCACTGGATCTCTCGATGCTTGATCTCTCCTTTCCTTCTGGAGTAACTCTTTTTGAAGGTCAAGTCATCAGAGAACCTGTTCACAGTATTTGTGTAAAGGACAACTTAAACATCCTTCGCTTTCAATGCTTCAGCGAATTACACAAAGCACCCACTGAACACTTAGTGTCAGTCCTCTTCACTGCACTAAGAGATAAGAAGATTAAAGACAACAAGGATTTTGCCCGTGCTATTAGGACAATTCTTGATCAAAGAATAGCAACTGGCGAAACTCCAACTACTTTCCCTGTCAAGGAAGAAGTTCTCAGTGAAGACTCTGATAGCTAGGACTTTTGCTTGTATTTTTCTTTCAGTACTTCATTCATGTACTTGTGTATTTTCTTTACTCTTGTAAAAACTTAATGAGATTAATGGAAATGCATTTCAGTGCATCGTACTTTATTTCATCATAGTACTAAAAAAGATCCCTCAAAACAGTAAATGGGACATGTACCTTTATGAGTTCTATTTCCTACTGTTAATTTCTAGACTTAGATTTATTTCTAAACCTTTCTAGACTTAGACAATTTCTATGTTGTCTTATCATTATCATTTAGGGGGAGATTGTTGATCCAGCTCTCCTAAGACCTGATGAAATGATAATGATCCTGTAACTTCACTTAGTGAATAGGTCTTTACTTTCAGTTATAGCTTGAGAAATTATCACTGAGTTTGTTCAGTGTTATTCCTTGTTAATTATGTTGTAACTTGGAGTTTTAAATCATCAGGATCAGGATCAGGAGATGAACGAGTCTGTTCTGCAGTCTACTGATCCTGACCACCGAAGTGAAGACCTCCTGAAGACATTAAGATCATACTCAAAGAACCATCAGCGAAGTCGAAGAATTAGCTGATGACAGGAACAGCATGCTCGTGATCTGAAAACGGAACTCAGTGATACCAGGCTGCTCAAATTCGTATGACATCCTGAAGACTCAACAGGATACAGTGACTCCTGTTGGATGCAAAATCGGATTGTATCCGAGATCACAAGTTGGTGCTCAAAGTGAAGACAAAGGCAAAGTTAAAGTGGACCACAAAGTCAAAGTTTGCTTTTAATGTTTTAGTGCTTTAATGTTCCTTTTGTTATAGTTTCTAATAGTTAGGGTAGAAAGTGCAAATGTAGTAAAGTGTAAGGTTTTAGATGTTTGGGTATAAATACCCATGTGATGTCATTTGGAAAGTATGACATGTATGTGTGCTTCAAACGTATAGTGAGAGTGAATTAGTTAGTTGAGAGTTAAGTGTGTGTGTTCTTGGTGTAAATAGTGTGTGTAAACTTTTCATCAAGAATCAATGACATATGGCTTTCTAAATCATTCTCTACTTGTTGCATGTTGATCAGAACTTGAATCTGGAACTACAAGTGGTATCAGAGCTGGAAATTCATTGAATTTGGTATGATTTCTTGAGCTTTTTTATGTTTTTCGAAAATGAGGTTTTTGAGGTTTGATGTTCTTCATTTGATCATTGTTTGCATGTGAATTTGATTGTATATGGTTAAAATGATGTTTTTACTGTGTTTGTGAGTGATTTTGAGTCAAAATTTGGTGATTTGAGCAGTAATTTTTGAGTTTTTTACCTTCTGCTCGGTTTTTCCTCGGTTTTCCGAACTGGTGTTCATATTTTCCGAATCGGAAAATACAAATTTTCCGAATCGGATTTTCGAAATTTTCCGAATCGGAAATTTTTTTAGACTCGAATTGTTGTTTAGTTCTGGTTTTACTCGTTTTCCGACTTGGTGTTAATCAAACTCCGATTCGGAAAACATCATTTTCCGATTCGGAATTTGACCAAATACCAACTCGAAATTTATCTGATCTACATCAGTATCAGGACTCTACTCACTGATCAGTATCCTGATCCTGAAGGATTAGTGTAATGTCTTAATCTAATGCACAAAAGGATTATCCGCCTTTACTGACACAAAAGTACATAAGGACAGTCTCTTTTCTGTTCCCTCCGTACTTATCAGACCTCAAGGCAACTGTTTACACAAACCCTCTTTTACACAACATGCAAAGGGTATTTGTTTATAGTAAATAGTACAATAGACCACTTGAAGTGTGACACGTACACAAAAGTGAGTGTGCATGCATTTAATGCATTGGGTATAAATAGGACGTGAAGAGATGTTCTCTATACTTCTTCTTCATCCTAAAAATACCCTAATCCTTTCTTTCTTGTTTCCTCTATCTTCTATCTTTTCTTATCTTCTCACTGTAGTGCATAGTGAAAGAAATTAGATTGTTTAGTTTAGACTTGTAGTCTTTTCTATTTCCGCAACAATCTGTAAATTCATATTGTTAATACAACAAAGAATTTAAAAGTGAAATTTGTGTGATTATATTCAACCCTCCCTTCTATAATCCCATACACTATCCTTACTTGAAGGTCACCCCTTTGGGACCAACAATCTAAAGATAGATCTTTTCTAGAACTTATCCAAATGCACAGAAGACTCGGATCTATTCTAAAACACTGAACTTCCCTGAACTTCTTATAGACAAAAACCACTCCTATAACGAACCTCCAATATCCACCTCCTGAACCCAACCCTATAAAATATGATCCTATGAGAACCTTAACCATCTGATTTCTGAAGAATATCAAAAGTTCCCTAATCAATTCAGTATGAACTACACTCCTATTTCTCTGCCCTCTGTTGGGATATGGTGAGAGAATCTGAAGAGTTCACTGGACGGGATACTTATCTCTGGAATTGGGTAAAAGGGACTCATTCTCATCCCACTTTCGTCCAAAATGAAGATCCGAAGCTCTGAGACTCGCTTCTTTGCTGAGTTTCAACTCTACAAGGAACAGAACCTTTGTCATTCATGCTGGTATGCAAGGAGTGCAAACCAGTTGAGGCAAAAGTCCAAATAGAAAAAGTTTCTTGAACAAGTTGAAATTTACAGAGCACAAGTCAAGGGGGATTTCGTATCCTTCACAGAAGATTTTTGAGAAATCGAAGATTAGGACAAAGTAGATTGACACAGAGCCTCTGCAACATATACCAAAGCCTCTGCGATCATATGACTCGAGTGATAAAGATTCAGACACCTGCACAAGTTAAAAGTCGCAGAGCCTCTGCAAAACTTCTCAGAGACTCTGTGGATACATTCCTCTGATGGTAAAGTATAGAAGAGTTATGAAGTCAAAAACTGCAGGGCCTCTGTCACCAGTCACAGAGACTCTGTGGTACAATCCTCTACCAAGAGAAACCTCGAAGCTCTGCTATCATCCTCTGATGTTGGAAAGAAGAGAGAGCTCAAAGACATGCTTCATTTATAAAATTTATGGGGAGATTGTTAGCTCAGTCAAGGACTGAAATTGTAAAAGTTTTATAAATGGAAGCGGTTTTGGTATAAGTGTTTAATTAATGTAATGGGCTTGGGAAAATTAATTGTAATGGGCTTGGGCTTAGAATTCGGTTATACTGTGTATAAATAGGAGTGTGCTTGTGTAATTAGGGTAATCGATTGCATTCTAATCAGCCGTACACATCAAAGAAATATATGAGAGTAGTTTTTTGAATTTCGCTTGTGTTCTTCGTTGTTTTCTTTTCTTGTTTCAATAATCTCTCTATATTTCAATTCAGTTTGTCTATCTTCCTCAAGATTACTAGTTCTCATTTCTTAACAACCATGTCCAATGTTATAAGACACTAGTGGGTCACAGTACTACACACCCAATTAGAGATATCCTGGATTTACCAGATGTATGTAAATAATTAATTAGTATAATTAATTATTATAGAGAAAAATAAATAATAGTTTATTATTTATTGATAATTAACTAATAGTTAGTTAATTATATTTAAAGGGTTATTATTTAATTAATTAGTTTATTAATTAAATAAGTGTTTTAGTTTAATTATAAAGCTTGTGGGATTTTTAATTAAGCGGGCTTTTCAGTTATTGGGTAATTACCATAATTAACTTTATAAATATGGTAAACCTAATAGGTTTTCATTCATTCCATTCATTAGTAAGTTATCAGAAAAGAAAAGCTAAAAACCCTCTGATTCTCTCTCTCTATTCTTTCTGTCGATGAACACACACACACACATACACAAATTAGCTTGATTTGTGTATAGGGTAATCCTATAGGCGGTCTAGCAGCTATCTCCCGGTGGTGCAGTAGTGGTGTACTCCCCGTTAGCAGTCCAGACTGTTGTTCCTGATAAAAGCCTAAAGGTATAATCTTTAACCTTCTCATAATTGTATATGTCTGGTTTAGGTTGGATCCAGTGTTTGGGAGTTTGTTTTTATCCGCTGTGCATGTTTGTTTTATCCACAAATTCCCAACAGTGGTATCAGAGCCACTTTCTAAACGTTTAGATCTATTTTGTTTGTTTGTTGTTTATGATAAACTGCTTTTGTTTTAAATCCTGTAAAAATTCGTGATTTTTATCTGTTTGTATTAAAAATCGAATTTTTTATCGTAAAACACACGAACACGACAATAGACGGTGGAACGGTGACAGTTTGCCAACCGAACCACCGGGTCGATCGCCTGCCGTCGAGTGACGGTGGCTAGCGACGGCTGACGGTGGTGTAACCACCGTCCGACCCACCTAGCCCAGTCGTGGCAGTAGTGGTGATGTCGATTGAAGGCCACAGTGGTGGCGACGGCGGCTGATAAGCTGCTGTTGCCGGCGGTCGAACCATAAACCCGCCAGGCCGCCAACTGCCATACGGCCACGCCTGGCGGCAGCGGTGGTCGTTTTATGATCGTTGAAAGACACCGACGATGGCGGTGGCGCTGATTGCTTCTGTTGTTGTCAGATGGTGGCGGTGGTGATCGTGTTTGGGCCGTGCACCAGGGCGGCGATGGTAGCCGATTGCTGTTGTTGTCACGCCGGTGGTGGCGGTGGTTCTGCTGTTACTCGCCGGTGATGACGGCGGTGGTTAGTCGACTGCTTGTTGTCGCCGGTGATGGCAGCAATTGTGGTTTTCGAACGCCGGACATCGGTGATGGCGGCCATGCTTGCTACAGTCGTCGATCGACGAAACCGGCGGCGGTGGTGACGACTTTTGGTTGTTGCTGTTGTCGCCGATGGCGGCTGAGATTTGATCGTTGCCGAACGACGGCGACGGTGGCTCCGGCTGCTGTTGTCTTCGACCGCCGGTGGGGACGATGGCGACCGATTGTTGTCATTGTTGCTATCGGTGGTGGCGGCGGTCTCGGGTGTGTGATCACCGATAAACCACCGTGTGGGATTGAAATCCCAAATAGGCTTCGAGTTGATAGGGTTTATTTTAGCCAGATAGGTTTAAACCCTGGATGAGATTAATTTTTGGGTAATAGTTAAATTACTTTAAAAATTAAAATTGATTTTTGATAATTATAAATCCAGTTGAGATTTTATAATTTCATGAAATTTTTGTTTATCGTAACTGTTATTTTTGTTTAATTACTTTGAACTGTTAATTCTGGTTGTCATAGCTAAGCCCCAGACCCGTAGTTGTGTTGTTATTATTTTATTCTGTTTTGGTAAGGGAGGCATGCGTGCCATTTACAACCCTTTTTGTATTTTTTATTTTATAAATTAATTCTCTAAAGACGGAGTTTGGAGACACAACCAAAGATGTCGGAGCCAGTGGGAGCGTCTTTTCTTCATGTCTTGTGTGTTGTTAGTCACATAGGTTTGAGACCGTCAGTTTTAGTGTTGGCTCACTAAACTGACATTAGTTTAGGGCGAAGCTATGACACAGTGTTTTATGTTTTATAATTGCGTGGTTTGATATAATTGCTTGGTTGTGATAAAACGTAGCTTTTTCAAAATCTAATGAATAGTTTTTGTAAAGACCTAAAGGTTCGATTACAAAGTGTTTTTCGAATCAGTTTTAGAAAGGTTTTTTAAATTAAAACTGGCTAAAAACCCTTAGGTTTAAAAATCTTAGATCACGTGAGTGCGACCCACTTAGAGACCCTTTTGGCGTAAGGTACGCGGATGTTGGAAGTGAGCAAGCCTTGGGCATCCGCGTTCAAACCCCAAGTTGAAAGGGATGTGACAAGTACACCCAGTCTCGAGTGGTGCGATCTATTTTGGTTTTTGTTACAATTCACCGCTTCTTACCGAGCCAAAGTGCACTAGAGGGACTAAATATGCATGCATTTAAATGTTCGATGTCCCGACGATCTAGAACTCGTATTTTCGTTTTAAAATATGATTGGTATAAGCTATTACCTACCAGAAATAGCATGGGTCGGTTTGTGTGATCAAGCCGCTTGCCGACACATGTGAAATATGGATTCTAGTCTAATAAATTTATTTTTTCTAAGAGTAATAATTTTATTAGAAGTTTTATAATCAAATAACTAAATCGGAATTTATTCTTTCTGTAGATGTCTTATATTGTTGTTCCGTTTTATTCACCTGAGGAATCACTTCGCCTAATCATGGGCAAGTGGAAGCTTACAGACCAAAATTTTCCTGTCTTGAAATGGCACCTTGACAATGTCTTGAGTGCACAGAGTAAGCTGTATGTGATCAATAAACCACTTTCATGACCAAAGAGTAATTCTCCTGAAAAGGAATTTGCTGAGTATTTCAAATTCATGGCTGATGAATCTGATGTCATGTCTATTATGTCTTTCTCTACTTCGCCCAAGTTTACGGTCGATCTGAGAATTAAGTACTGCCATGAGGTCATGAAAAATATAGAGGACCAGGTTGGTTTCTATAAAAACTGTGGGAAGTATTTGATCATGAAAGAAATATTTTCACTGAAACTAAAAATGGTTTAATCAGTTAAAGATCATCTCCTAGAGATAAGGAGACTCTTTAAGTGTTTGTCATGACTGGGATACAAGATGACTCAGGAGGAGCTGGTGTATCTGATGTGGTTCTCTCACCCGAAAGAGATTCGTGTCACAGCTAGTGATTACATGGGAGAGCCCATAATGGACGTGGCAAAGGTTCATGAGGACATTTTGGACAGTTTAGAGCCAAAACTAGCAAGTGCTGAACTCATGGACACTGATTGGATTGATGAGCTGGGAGATCTAAGTTGCCCAGAATGCGGTAGCCAAGATATCTGTGTCCACTCATTCAACGCTGGCTAGATGGACATCGGTCTACCCGATGCACCAGGTATCTTTATGATAGATTGTTTGATCACTTCTTATGAATCATGGGTACTTGATACAGGAAGTGGTAACCACATTTGTAATCATTTACATGGATTCAATAGAAGGGAGACTTTGAGGAAGGATCGTTCGAACCTACGAGTCGGTGAAGGCACAATGCTTGTAGCTGAAGCCGTAGGATCTTACAGTCTTAGTTTACCCACGGGTCTAGTTTTGGAACTTGAAACTTGTTACTATGTTCCTAGAATGATCAAAAATATTATTTCTTTTGATTTATTGGTAGACCATGGTTTTTATTTTAAATATGATTATAAAATAATTTCTTGCTTTAAAAATGATATGTTTTATTTCAAAGCAACTCCTTCAAATGGTCTATATATATTAAATCTACAAGAAAATAATAATGAAATCTATCATATAAGTAAACGATCGAAAGATATCGAGGATCATACTTACCACTGGCATTGTCGGCTTGGACATATAAACAAGAAACGCATAGAACTTCTCCAGAAAGGAGGACTTTTAGGGACTTTTGATTTTAAGCCCTTTAGTAATTGATAATCTTGTTTGTCCGGCAAAATGACAAAGCAACCTTCAATAAGGACAATGAAAGGGCCAATGACCTGATAGAGATCATACACACAGATGTGTGTGGACCTTTTAGTCATGAGGCAAGAGGAGGATACCGGTACTTCATTACCTTTACTGATGACTTCAGTAAGTATGGATATGTCTACCTGATGAGACATAAGTCTGAAGCTTTTGAGAAATTCAAAGAGTTTCAGAATGAAGTACAGAATCAACTTGATAGGAAGATCAAGTTTTTAAGGTCAGACCATGGTGGAGAATATCTTAGCCAGGAATTTGACAGGCATTTAAGCGAATGTGGGATTGTTTCACAACTCACACCTCCACATACGCCATTGATGAATGGTGTGTCAGAAAGGAGGAATCGTACCTTACTCGACATGGTACGATCAATGATGTGTCCGCATACGCCATAGATGAATGGTGTGTCAGAAAGAAGGAATCGTACCTTACTCGACATGGTACGATCAATGATGTGTCGTTCCACATTACCAGTATCATTTTGGGGACACGCGCTCGAAACAACAGCACATATACTGAACAAAGTGCCAACTAAGTCGGTAGAAAAGACTCCGTATGCAATATGGACGGGCAAGAAGCCTAAGTTGTCTTTTCTAAAGATTTGGGGTTGTGAGGTATACGTTAAACGTACAGTCTCAGAAAAACTCAAACCCAAATCAGATAAGTGAATCTCCGTAGGCTATCCCAAGAACACACTAGGATACTATTTCTACAATCCTGGCGAGAACAAAGTATTTGTGGCTCGAAATGGAGAATTTCTGGAGGAAAAGTTTCTCAATCTTGAGAATACCATAAATGGTGTAGACCTACAGATAGTAGAGGAAGATACCGCTTTACCAATTACTGAGCCAGTCACTCAACAAGAAAATGTTGAGACTCAACCGAAAACGGTTGAGGAAGTGCAAACACAGGACCTTTGCAGATCCACTAGGGCAAGGCAAGAACTAGATAGGTATCTTGGATTTCTAGTCTCTCAAGACAGTGGAGATTTGAATGAACCTACATACTATGGAGAAGTTGTATCAGGTTGTGAGTCTGAGCAGTGGCAGGAAGCCATGAAGGTAGAGATGCAGTCCATGTACGACAACCTAGTCTGGGAGTTGACAGATTTACCCCAAAACTGTAAGGTTGTTGGACGTAAATGGTTTTCAAGAAAAAAACTGACATGGACGGAAATGTGCACACTTTTAAGGCTAGACTGGTCGCAAAAGGTTTCACACAAACTCATGGTATCGACTATGATGAAACTTTTTCGCCAGTAGCAATGTTAAAGTCCATTAGGATTCTGATGGCCATCTCAGCGTATTTTAACTATGAGATTTGGTAGATGGATGTTAAGACAGCCTTCCTTAACGGGAAGTTAACAGAAGATGTCTATATGCAATAACCGGAAGGTTTTGTAGATCCTAAGAATCCTAACAAAGGGTGCAAGTTGCTAAAATCCATATATGGATTAAAGCAGACATCTAGAAGCTGGAACTTACACTTTGATGAGCGAATCAAAGAGTTTGGTTTTACCAAAAGTGAGTTTGAGCCATGTGTTTGTTTATGTAAAAAATTACACAACTCGTTGTCGTAAGAAACTTGTGTGAGGCTTAACCGTCGAGAGAAAGAAATTACAATCAATGATAAGTGCGAGAAAGTAAAATGAGACAGATAATTTGAGTCTCAGGACTTTAAAGCAAACACATGCAAAAACAAAGGCTAAACCGCATGATATAAGCTAAAACGCACGATACAAGCTATAACGCATGATATAAAGCTAAAAACGCAACAATTGAAAGCTAAAAACGCACGACAAACGATTACTGAATCAAAAGTTTTTTCATTAAAATTTTGCATGGTATCGTTCCTGCCCTTAGGAAACAACCCATAGCGGTTGTAGGGCAGTCTCGTCACGTTGTAAGCAGAAAGAAGGTCGTCCACTGAGAACGCACGACGGCCCCAATCCTTGGTCACCGTTCGATTACCAGGATGACACGCCAGAATTGAGGCATCAGTTGCCCAGGAGACAAGTTGAAACGGGACATGAAGGCTCGAGAAAGTGGGGAGTAAGGCCATCGAAATCCGATCTTAAACGGATATTCGAACAGGGCAAAGAACCCCGTCGGAGTATCCACAGGCCGAATCTCTCCGGCCACTCTTATTTGGGCACCCTCTGGCAACCCAACCAACTCTCTTAACTCCCCTACCTCTAAACTTTCTGTAATCGAACTCCTAACTTCCGACGACATAATGAATTCTAATCGACCTAAACTATTTCTCAATCGTGTGAACCTAGGATTGTCTAAACTTCTATTGCTCTTCTTTGCTAACGACTTCAAACGCATGAAACACGAAAGAGAGGGGTACCTTATATAACTAGTCGCACGAAATCCTTGCCGAGAATAGAGTCGGATTACGATCTTGTGAATCAAAGCGAAAATTAGAGAAGATTTTGTGAAATCTTACTTTAATCTAAATACTTATATTTATAGCAACCAAGATTAAAGATGAATCATCACTCAAAGAGAAACACGCGTCGCCAATTAGCCGTTGGAAGACACGCGTCCAGAAGCTGTAGAACCCAGGTGTTGAGAAGAGTCAGAATCATCTGTCTTTAAACTGCTTTCTAGTTTAGTTTCCTTGTTATGTAAACAATTATGTTTTGTTAAGCCCCTGTTTGAGGTTTAGAACCTCGGGGGCCTTTATTGCCACTTTGTTGAACTTCCCTTTCCCTATAAAAGGAAAAGGATGTTTAGGGTTTTATTGTTGGATTCCATATTTTTACCAAATTGGGCAATGTATCACCATTGTTGAGTTATTCCAAGTTCTTCATTGATTTCATCTTATTGATAGGATTTCCATCCATTTCTTCCTTCATTTCATTGTTTTTGGGACAACAATTGGTATCAGAGCCAAACTTGTTGATTCCTTGGCTTTTGGTTTGATTTTTGAAAAGTTCTAAAGGTTTTTGAGTTTTGAGTTTTTTCAAAACTTTTGGGTTTTTAATCCAAAAGGTGTTTTTAAAGGGCTTAAATCAAGTGTTAAGTGATTCCCCATTGTTTTCTAAGCATTTTCCTACATTTTGGGGGTCTAAACACTGATTTTTAAGAGGTTTTTAAGTGGTTTCTTGAAATTTTTCGGAGCTTTCTGTGCAGGTTTTCCGCATCGGAAAACGAGAGCTGAAATATCAGCTAAAATTTTCCGAGTCGGAAATTGCTCATTCTCCGAATCGGAGAACTCTCCTTTTCCGAATCGGAAAACTCTGTTTTCCGAATCGGAAAACGAGTCTCTGACTCGGGGTCTTGCTCTTGAGAAGTTTCTCTTTTCCGAATCCCTTTTCCGCACCCAACTTTTCCGAATCGGAAAAGCTCATTTTCCGAATCGGAAAAGCTGCTTTTCCGCACCCTGTTGTTTTGAGCCAAATCCGAATCGGAAAACATCTGTTTCCAAGTCGGATTTCGCTTCTTTGAGCCGAAACTCTTGCAGTTTTGTTTCTCAAATTCGACACTAAGCTTGCTTTCAAAACCTTTTACTTTTTCCAAGCTTTCTGTGTCCCGAGGCGCTCGTAACACCAGCTTTTTCAAAACCTTTTCTGTGTTCAAGCCAAGTGAATCTTTCAAGGAGGTCTCATTCCTTTCTTAGAAATGTCGAAGGAAATCCTGGGGATTGGTTCCGAAACTCGCCCTCCCGTCCTGGTGATGGGCGAGTACCAGCAATGGAAGCGCCGGATGATACACTTCCTAGACATGCTCGATGGAAATCTCATGAAGTCAATCCGTGAAGGCCCAATCCGACCAACCGTCACGGTTGCCGCTGTTCCCAAAACCGATACGTGTCCCGAACTTCCGTCGTACGTAGTAGAAAAGCCTGTTGAGATGTTCAATCCAGAACAAAGAGCCCGGCACCTCGTTGACAAGCGTGCACTGACCCTTCTGATTATGGCTCTCCCTAATGATATGTACGCGAGAGTGGATAGTCTGAGAAACGCACGAGACGTTTGGTTAGAAATAGAGCAGCAGATGCAGGGAGGTGACACCGCCCTCGAGAGTCAAAAGGAGAGTGCCCTAAATGCTTACGAAGGCTTCAAAGCCAGGGAAACCGAATCCCTCAGCGAGTCTTATCAACGACTGAACGCCTTCGTGAATGACCTACGAAGACTCGGGGTGGAGAAGTCTAAATATGAGGTAAATGTTAAGTTCCTGAAGAACCTAACGCCGGCATGGCAAAATCTGGCGATCAACTTACAGCTGAGCCGAAATCTGGGGATTATGGGTCTACATGACCTTTTTAGCATGATGGTTCAGCATGAGGAATTCATCACTGGCGGCAAGTTCAAAAATGCTGTTGACCCTCTGGCACTCGCGGCAGTGCCATGTGCAGGATCAAACTCAGCTCCCTTCCAGCATCAGCAGTACAACAACTCATCTCCTCAGCAGTACAACCACTCACCACCTCAGCACTATCAGGAGAACTACAACCAGGAGTTCAACGGGAACTATGGTTCAAACTACCAAGAGTTCAACTCGAACTATGGTCCAAGCTATCAACATCCAGATGATCCGCTAATCATCTCCATCTCTGATAATGAACTCTTCCATGTGAATGAGTCTCTTGCCCTCATCACTAATAGCGTGCAGAAGCTGAACTCCAAACGTGGATACAGCAGACCTAGGGGATCTGGATACCCCAGTGGAGGAAGGATGGGGCAAGGCCGAGGTGGACACTATCAGCAGGAACGAGTTCAGTTTGGGAATCAAGGAAGAGGAGGATACCAGCAAGGGGACAGATATCAGAATCAGCATCCAGGAAGATACCGTGGTGATCAAGGCTAGTATAGGGAAGCGAGGGGAAACTACAGAGATAACACCTACCTGGACTATCAAGGAGGCCCTGGAGATCAGGGAGATTGGAGAGGACAGGTCTCTCATATCAACTATCGCCAAAACCAGAGAAACTACACTCCTGAATCAGGATACATTGATCGTCAAGGATACGGCAGCGGGTACGAAGGTGGCCAAGATGGAAGACGTGAAGATGGAAGATATGGAAGATTTGAAGGCGGTCAAGGTGGTCAGGGATATGGACAAGAACAAGAAAGGAACTACCGTGGATTTGAAGGACAAACTGATCACGGGAACAGAAACTATCCAGAAGGCAACCATCAGAGTGGTTCTTCTAGGCAAGCTCCGAGAGAAGGACATCAACAAGGTCCAGTTGAAATTGGTGATCAAAGGTTGAATGCTCCTCCAGCTCCGGTGAATAGTGGTGCACCTACCCCAGCTCCTCAAAAGACCGCTAGTGCCACTACATCCTGCTTCAAATGTGGCAAGCTGGGTCACTATGCGAACAACTGCCCTGCCAGATACAAGGATGCTGCATACTTTGAGAAGAAGGCAGCATTGATGAGGAAGAAAGAGAAGGGAGTTGCTCTGCTAGTCGATGAAGAAAACTGGGTGTGTGAGGAAGAAAGCTCAGACGAGGAAGATCATCTTGTTGGGGGTCCGTGTTTGATGGCAGACTTCGAAGGACCTGAAGCTGTTGGCCCCAGCACATATCGAGACCTCGACGCTTCTGAGGTATCCACTATTCCTGACTTAACTGATGATGTGACAATGTTAGAATCTAGAATTTGTGAACTTGAGAGATGTCTCCAATCGGAACGATCTCTCGTCACGAAATTTAGAATCGACAGTGCCATATACAAAAGCTCTCTTGAGGACTTGACCATAATGTACAATCGTGAGACTCTTGAGTCTAGCGTCAGAGAGTCCAATTTGTCCAACAAACTCAGTTGTCTTCAGAAAACCCATGAGGAACTTAACAGTGGCCATGGAGAGCTCCACATAAAATTCCAGTTGCTTTCAGAAGAAAGAACTAGACTGTTTTCCAAAATTCAAGAGCTTGAAGATAACAACTTTAAAAGAGGACAATCTGAACAGACCTTGAGCATTCTTACGCAGCATGCCAACAAAAATCCTTTCTATAAAGCCAGACCCGGACTTGGACTGTCTGAAAACCATGTTTTAGAAAAGGCACCTTCTAATCTATACAATTTTGAGGACATGGCAGCCTCCAAACCCAAACCTGCCTTTGTAGGAGGACACGTCACCGAAGAATTTGTTAGGCAGACGATCACTTACACGGAGGTAATTAATGGTGAAACCATTACCAGAACCATAAGTCCGCCCAATAGTTCTTCGAATAGTCCACCCTCAAGTCCCGCTCCTAACAAACCTATATTTGTCCCAGCCAGTGATCAACAAACACTAAGTCCACATGGGAAGGCATCAAAGCTAGGACCCCTAGGGTAGCTATGCCTCCCATCAACTACTCAGACCTTAACACTAGTTATGACACTAGGAAGATGGATTTTTCAGAGGAGACCTTAGTTATCCCACCAGAGGATGTTTCCGCAACTAAGGGTCCCGACCTAGTCGAACTAGAGAAGGAAATGTTTGGACTTAGACTAAAAGCCATGGATCTGGATGCATGTCAACATCAGATACTGAATCTGAAAGTGCTTATTTCTGAAAAAGACAACTTGGTTCACACTTTGAAGAAAGACTTGATCGAGGCAAATGCCGAGAGAATTAGAATGTCTTCAGAGTGTGAGACCGCAGGCTCAACCTTTACTAATTCTCAACTCAAGGTTGCGGATCTTAAGGCACGATATGTTCTCCTAAATGTTCATTCAGAAATTACAAGAGAACTTGATCATGATGAAAAGATCAATTATCGTATGGCCTTAACCAACCAACGTGTGTCAAATTCCATTTTGAAAAGAAAAGTCATGTACTTTGAAAACCTTTCAGACTCAGTTAATGATAGGACTACTCCACTCCTCAACCATCCGATAGTTAATTCCCAAACCAAATCTGTTACGGATCCAGAGGACTATTACCTTACTGTCAGATGATGATGAACCCGTCAACTCACACCACAGGATAACTGAACCAAAGACTATACCTTACTCCACTATCCATGATCCTAATGTTGAATACGATCTGAAGGTGTTCTTAGATGAAGGTGATGATCCTTCAGGCTTTATTCCAAAAGGGCCAAAATCTGTTTTTGTAAAACCTGAAAAGTCTGTTGAGTCACGAGCTCCTGTTTCTGAGAACAGTAACCCTAAGGGTGAAAAATGTGTTGGTACTGACAAGGGGAAGTCAGTTAAGCCTCACGCACCAAAGGACTCCAGAAAAAGCATTCAAAGTCTAATGATGCTCGTAACTCAGCTAAACCCATTAAAAGTCTTGACCTTAATTCAAGCAGCTTTGAAGTGGGTGAGACCTCTCAGTTAAAACCAAAGCAACCTTTTTCTTCCACAAAACCTAAATTTTCAAAAACATCTTCTGGAAAGGGTGGCAACTCTTCTCCTATTAAACCGTCATCTAACTCACACCATGCTCTTAATGCAGATGGGAGGAAGAAGGATGGTGGACAGGAAGTGAAGCCACCAAGGAAGGATCACCGAGGAAGACCCAACTCTTTTCAAGCTTTCCCTAAGCAGCGTAGTCCTAACCGTGCGGGTCTTGGCTATGCTCCACCTAGCGTAGGAATTAATTCAAACATGTCTGTAAAACGTAATCAACATTTAACTCATGCTTTTGACTCTTTGCGTAATGACATGTGCTTTATGTTTGACAATTTTCTGCGCTATGGTGTTTATAATTCTTTTAATGCTGATGTGCCTAAAATCAAATCTCGAAAGAGAAGAGGGAGAAAAAGAGGAAAGGGAAAACCTTCCTCGTCAGTGCAGTCCCCTGAGCCTAAGGAGAAATCCGAAAAGGAGACTGCATCGACCAACTCAACTGTTTCTGACCCTAAGGAACCCATTTGGCAATGGGTCCCTAAACAAACCTAATTGTTTTGCAGATCAGTCATGTGTGGTACTTTGACTCGGGGGCTCACACACACATGACTGGGCAGCGGTCCTTCATCTTCGACTACGTTGAGAAGTTTGAGGGATACATAAAGACTGCCGATAGAACGCCGTTGCCGATATTAGGGTCGGGAAAAATTACCAATGGAAAGTACATCATCAAGGGTGTACGTTATGTGGAGGGATTGGGGTACAACATGTTTAGCTCCAGCCAGTTCTGTGATAACGGATACTGGGTGAAGACATTTCAGTACGGAAGTGACGTGAACGATGAAGACAACAACGCTATTCTCTCAGCCAGGCGAAATGGCAATCTCTACACAACCGTCTTCCGTTCAATCCCTCAAACACACCCCCTGTTTGAAGCCAAACCGAAGAATGCAATCTGTCTGCTCACAAAAGCATCAAAAGGGGACAGTTGGTTATGGCACCGCAGACTATGTCATCAGAACTTCAAAGATATGAACAAGCTGGTCTCTAAGGGTTTAGTCAGGGGACTACCTGAGCTTCGCCTTTCCAAGGACACTCTTTGTCCTGCGTGCGAACAGGGAAAGATGACCAGAAGCTCTCATCCACCGAGAATGGATACGACTTGCCAAAGTCCCCTCGACTTGATACATATGGATCTTTGTGGACCTATGAGAGTAGAAAGTCTTGCCAGAAAGAAGTATATGCTGGTTCTCGTAGACGAATTCTCTAGGTTCACTTGGCTTGAATTTCTTCGAGTCAAGTCAGAAGCTGCTGAACGAATCATAGCCTTCATCAAACGCACACAAGTTCTCTTGGGTCGTCGGGTGAGGAAAATACGTAGCGACAACGGTACTGAGTTCCGCAACGCAAAGCTGCAATCCTTTCTCGAAGAAGTGAGGATCACTCACAACTTCTCGGCAGTTCGCACACCTCAACAGAATGGGGTCGTAGAAAGGAAGAACCGGACGTTGGTCGAAGCAGCAAGATCCATGATGGCTCATTCTGGAGTTCCTCAACAGTTTTGGGCTGAAGCCGTTTCCACAGCATGCTACACACAAAACCGGACTCTGATCGTAAAGCGGACTGGTAAAACCGCTTACGAGATGGTTGAACAGCGTAAGCCAAACATTGACTTCTTTAGAGTTTTTGGTTGTAAATGTTATGTTCTTAATGACCGGGAGAATTTGGGTAAGTTTGACCCTAAGTCTGATGAGTCTATCTTCATCGGATATTCACATAACTCTAAGGCTTACAGGGTTTTCAACAAACGGACCCGAACTATCCTGGAAAGCTCAAACGTTGATTTCTCTGAATCTGAAACCTATCTGAATGCTAGTTCTAGTAGTGTGTCTGCATCTTTCCCTGAATTGTTCCCTTCACCACCGAGCACAGATCCGTCTTCTAACTTTTCTGCTTTAGACTTTTTAGATCTCGCGGAATACGATCTACACACTCTAACGAGTCCAATCGTAGTTCCCGCTCCAACAGGTTCGACCACAACCACAGTGACATCTGATGCCTTCGTCACGGAGCCCTCCTCCAGCACTTCAACTCACTCCGTGACACCTGAGTCCGCGGCTCCCCCATCTGAATTTTCATCCGCAGCTTCACCGGCACCTGATCAAGAACAGACTCCGCACCCTGTTCTTACTCCAATTCCAGAAAAAGCTCCACTACCTTCCCCGAGCACAGCCCAACGATCATATGCTCAGGTAGTCAGAGAGCCCCGGTTAGATGCTGCACCGCGGATTAACCAGGCTGAAGGCTCATCAAGTGGGAACCTAGAAGAGGTCTTTGCCGTGCAAGATGAGAACGACGCCACCAACAACCGACAGGCTTATGTCACTCACCCTCACACTCGCAGGTGGACAAAAGATCATCCCCCCTCCCAGATCATCGGGAGTCCCTCACAACCTGTAAACACTCGATCTGCAAAGCACACTGAAAATCTGATCCTATTCGGTGGATTCTTGAGCGATTTTGAACCATCGGATGTTTGGCAAGCTCTCACCGATCCCGACTGGGTGATCGCCATGCAAGATGAGCTGGCCGAATTCGAGAGAAACAAGGTTTGGCGCTTGGTAGAACGACCATGGGGAAAGACAATCATTGGCCTCAAGTGGATACTCCGGAACAAAACCGACGAGAATAATCTCATCATCCGGAACAAAGCTCGCCTGGTCGCCAAGGGTTATCGCCAACAAGAGGGTATCGACTATGATGAGACGTACGCGCCAGTAGCCCGAATCGAAGCGATCCGAATCTTCCTCGCGTATGCTGCACACAAAAACATGACGGTCTATCAGATGGACGTCAAATGTGCTTTCCTGAATGGAGTCCTTCAAGAAGAAGTGTACGTTGAGCAACCGGAAGGGTTCGTCGATTCTCGATTCCCGAATCACGTCTACATTTTGGACAAGGCGCTTTACGGTCTAAAGCAAGCTCCGAGGGCATGGTATGAAACTCTCACTGACTACTTACTCGGAGTTGGCTACAAGAAAGGTACTATCGATCCCACTCTGTTTCTCAAGAGGTCAGGTAAAGATTTAATTATCGTTCAGATATACGTGGATGACATTATCTTTGCGTCTACAAAGCCTGAGATGTGCCAAGAGTTTGAGAACACCATGAAATCCCAATTCAAAATGAGCATGATGGGCGAGTTGACGTTCTTTTTAGGACTTCAAGTTCGACAACGCCCTGATGGCATTTTTATAAATCAAGCCAAATATGTTCAAGACCTTTTAAAACGATTTGATTTCGGTGGTTCAAACTCTGCGGCCACACCAATGCCAGAAATTTTCAACTCTCTGCAGATACTTCTGGTAAACCGGTTGACCAGAAAACATATCGGGCAATCATTGGTTCCCTTTTATATCTCACGTCTAGTAGACCAGATATCGTCTTTTCCACGGGTGTCTGCGCTCGTTTTCAGTGTGACCCACGGGATTCACATCTGTCTGCAGTCAAGAGAATCCTTAGGTATCTGAAGGGCACACCGGATTTTGGCCTTTGGTACCCAAAGGATTCTGGCTTTGAACTAATTGCATATACAGACTCAGACCATGCAGGTTGTAAGCTAAACAGGAAAAGCACTTCTGGTGCCTGTCAATTTCTCGGGGACAAGTTGGTCAGTTGGTCATCCCGGAAGCAGACTTGCGTCTCTTTATCCACCGCGGAGGCAGAATATGTAGCCGCCGCCTGCTGCTGCTCGCAAGTTCTGTGGATGAAAACCCAACTAGCTGACTTTGGATACACCATGCATCGAATTCCCATCTACTGCGACTCCAAAAGTGCAATACAGATCATGGCAAATCCGGTTCAACATTCTCGGACGAAGCATATCGACATTCGATATCATTTCATCAAAGATCACGTCGAGAAAGGTAATATTGAACTATACTTTGTTGAAAGTGACTATCAGCTTGCTGATTTGTTCACCAAGCCGTTTGACGAGAAGCGTCACTTTTTCCTCCTAAGCAAGTTAGGAATGCTAGACCTCCCTGCCTGAGGTCTAGGGGGAGTCGGGAGTTCTTATTTTATATGCATGTGTGTAGGGGGAGTCTGTAGGAACTCTATAGATGTTGCATGAATCGAGGGGGGGTCCTAAGTCCTGTATTTACTGTTTGGTGTGCTCACTAACGTTCTCGGATCCACAACATCTTGGATACCATATTGTGCTCTATTCTGTAGGTGTGGATCCTCACTACGACTTCTGGTTACTTCAGACCAAGACTCGCTCTAAACCCAGTGAGACGCACCAGGTAAGTCTCTCTTCTCGAGAGTCGAGGGCTGAACTTGTAACTTTTTGTGAACTTGAAAGTTCAGGGGCGGTAGAGTACATGTCTTGAACTTACAAGTTCGGGGACTAATTTTGCCACTTTCTGCTTCTTAAAGTTCAGGGACTCGTTTTGCAAATCTTGTGAAACTTGTAGTCCAGGGTCTGTTTTGAAAATTTTCTGAAAATACAAGTTCAGGGACTTGTTTGTAAGTTTTCTCAAACTTCAAGTCCAGGGGTGGTTTTTGCCAAATGGTGAAAGTCGGGTTAAGAGAGCCAAAAGGAGAGCCAAACACAGTGTTTTTGACCCAAACACAGTGTAATTCGGTAAAAATATAAATACCGGTTTTCAAGAGTTACTTTTCACAAAATTCAAAATTTTCATCTTTTCTCTCTGAATTCTCACCCGAACCCACTTCGCGCTCGATTTCGGTTTTCGCTCGTTATTGCTCCGATCGTCGATCTTTTTACATATTCGGATTCCTGGTAAGTAAACGATCAACCCTTATATAGTTTTAACATCTAAATCATCTGTTTTAAGGCCTGGATCGAAGCCTAAAGTTTTAAAACTTACCCGAAACCCAAACTTCTTGGAATGGGATTTCGGGACGTTAAAACGATCCATTGTTGCTTATAATCTTGTTATGAACTGATTTAGGATGCATGTTGATAGTTTAGGGCCTTAGATCGACGGTTTTTGAGCGGTTTTTAAGTTGGAAACTCGAACAGTCACCGTTTTCCGACTCGGAAAACTTGAACATTCAAGTTTTCCGAATCGGAAAACTTGAATATTCAAGTTTTCCGCATCGGAAAACGATGATCCTTTATGTATGTTTTCCGATTCGGAAAACTATGTTTTCCGAATCGGACTTGGTCTCGGTTTTTCAAATGCATCTTTTCCGACTCGGAAAACGTGGAACTACCCTTATGGGTTTCCAAGGTTTTCCGACTCGATCGAGAGACCAAGTCTTGCCAAAACTTTTCTAAGTGTCGAGACATTTTCCGAATCGGAAAACCATGTTTTCCGACTCGGAAAACCTACAAGTTTTTACTCTCAAATTTTCTAAGTATAGGAGTTTCCCGATTCGGAAAACACCCTTTTCCGAATCGGAAAACTTGTCTCTTTTAATCTTGTGTTATCTTCTAAGTGTTGAGTTTTCCGAATCGGAAAACACCCTTTTCCGAATCGGAAAACTCCCCTCGTATAGTTTGCTCGTTTTTCGACTCGGAAAATACGAAACACTCTTTAATGGGTTTTCGAGGTTTTCCGACTCGCGTCTAGTCGAGGGTATAGTCTTTTCACGTTGTATTATTTCTAACACTTAATGTCTTGCAGAAATGGCTGATCAACAACCAATTGCTCCTACTTCACCCGTCGCCAATGCTGCTGATCTCGCACTAATCAACCCGGCTGACATCCGCGAGATCCACCAGAACAACCAGTTCGTTGACTTGGCGAACTTCACTGTCCAAGATGACGTTGTTCTCGAGATTCTCCGAGCTCATCCCCTTGCATACGCGATGCAAGCCACTGCTGACATCCCGATGATATATCTGCAGCAGTTCTGGAACACTTCCCGTGTCGAGAACCGGGACGGAGTGCCTACCATCATCGGCCGAGTAGACCAGACTGACCTGGTCTTCACTATGGAGGATCTTCGCAGAATCCTTCGTCTGCCTGCTGCAACTCCGGAGGCCCCATTTGATCCTCTCGTGTCTGGACCTGAGCTCTTCAGCGAAGTGCTCGCTCTCGGAGTCCACTACACCGAGAACAACAGGCCGAAAGGAATCTCCCAGATCACTCAGGGAATGCTGCCCCCGATCTGGTACTCCTTCTTCAACATACTCAACCGCACGATCTCTTCGAAGACTCACGGCGTGGACAAGGCATCCACCCAGTTCTGGCATATCATCCATGCGGTCGCCTACGGGAGGCGGATCGACTTTGCTCAACAAATTTGGGCAGACATCATCAATGATGCCAGAGCTGGGCCAGCACGTGCGAAACACAACTCCATCCCGTGGATGCGCTTCTTCAATCTGATCATCCGAGATCACATGACTCAGAACCGTGCTGTCCGACGCAGATCAAGGCATCTCCGCTTCGAAAGCCAGCAGATCGGCCGAGCCAACAAGAAGACTCTGAGGCCTGGTCAGGTAGAGATGCACATTCCGGCAAACGTGCTCAACTTGGCAGACCGTAGGTCAATGAGTGTTAGGATGTACCGTATATCCATAGGTTTAGAAGACACGTCTACGGACTCCTCAGAGCCGGGGAGCCCTGCCCAAGACGTGCAACCCGTCCTACCTAGAAGCCGTGCCTCTGGTACGGCGGGCCAGAGCTCCAGTGGGGGAGCTTCTGGCTCGGGAGTGATGAGAGTTGACGTTAGGGGAGGAGAGGGTAGAATTGTCGGTACGTCTGCCACTCCGCATACTTCTCGAGCCGGTGCATACCAGACCATGATCCAGAACAGAGCCACTCGTGCCCGCACTCCTACTATTGTGGAGGAATCTACTGATGTCATCCGCACACGCGAGTACACGAGTCATTTCAGGGTAAAGCAGTACATGGGCACCCTTCAGCAGTCTCCTATCCACTCGTCATCGGAAGAGCGCCGATCGCCGACGCCGCCGCAACAACCTACTGGGGAGGACGTGGAAGCTTCCCCACAAGAACAAGCACATGTTCCTCCACCACCTCACTCGGCGGCCGTCACTTCTCAGGGAGGCGAACCCTCAGGCGAACCATCTGGCGATGACTCCGACGGTCACGAGTCTTCCGAGCACACTCCTACGGACCGTCGTGAGCCCGATGACGAGGCAACTGAGTCAGAACAAGTTGACTACGGATCCGACTCCGAGTTTCAACTATCAGATCCACCAAAGGGCGGGAAGGCCCAAGTGATAGATTTGGATGAAGCCACCTCCTCCTTCAACGACGACCGGATCTCAGGTGATCCCACTCTTATTGCGGATTTGGCGTCGGATGACCGAACTGTCGGTCAGGAGGAAGAAGGTGAGGCCGAGGTTGCTACCGGCTGGGGACGAGAAGACAGCGAAGTAGAAGAAGAGAGAGAGAGGGGAGAAAAGGAGAGAGAGAGCAGAGAAAAAGAGACCGAAGACGTAGAGGTCCAGTTAAGCGAGCCTTGGGCTCAATTAGAGGAGGCAGACGTAGAAGTAGAGCCGCATAGGTTAGAATCGGATATTCCTATAACCCAGAGTCCAACCCCCATAGAGGCAACCCACATTCAGACCGGTCACCTAGTGACGACGGGTCAAGACGCTGGCAGCCAACCAGCGCATTTGCACGCCCAAACCAGCCACTCGGCCATCTCTCAACAGATGGTCGTTTCACATTCACACGGGGAAATAGCTCAACTTCCACCGGCCACTCAATCGGAGTCTGCCGGTGTTGAAATGAGAGAGGTTCTGCCCCGCCTCTCGACATCTTTCCGTGCACCAGTCGTCCTAGAGCCACTCACAGAGACCTTCAGGGTCGTTCATTTGACTAGGACACTTTTGGATGCATCATCTGCCCGCCCAAGTGGCGAGGCCGAAACGGGGAGAGTTGGTGCGTCATCAGACGCCCTTCGAGGATCCACCGGAAGCCCCGACACCGTCAGCATCATACCAGCGGTGACATCGGGCCGAGAGAGTACCTCTTTAGGACTCTTCTCGTCAACTGGAGCCCAAGTGGCACCGGGTTTAGCTCTTCCGGGACCGGGTCCGACAGACTCGAGCAAAGTCTATAAAGATGCTCACGCAACATCGGGGCTTTTGAGCCTGACGGATTCGGGCGGAATCCCTAAAAACCGCCCCTGCACCAACGGGACTTATAGGTCCGACGGATTCGGACGACATCCTTAAAGTCGTCCAAAGCAGGTTATTAGCTGTGGAGCAAGCCAATCAGGCTCGTGATGCGCGGGTCGAGGCACTCGAGAAAGCCTTGGCCGAGACGGAGAGGAAGAGACTAGCCGATCTTGAGGCGTCGCGCAAGCTTCAAGAAGACCGGGATGCGGAGCTCTACGAGCTCAAAAGGAAGATCAAGGGCAAACACTCTGAGGCTGCCCCATCTACTGAAGCTCCCATTCCCAGGCCATCTGAAGACGTCCTCAGGCTTGCCCCTCCGACTTCGGGCGACCTTCCTCCGATCCCAGGCTACGTCACTAAGGTGGAACACTTGATGATGGTCACCTCCTACACCACTCAGAATGACCGCCTGTCTGCCCAGGTCAGAGAGCAACAGGCCCAGATCGAGCTGCTACAGCAGAGGATTAGAGAACTGGAGGCCGTGTGTCGGTCCCAGGCTCAGCCTTCGAAGAGGAGGCATGATGACACTGATGACTCCGCACCAGGTCCTCATGAGGGGGAGGTACAAGCTGCAAAACGGCTTCGCACCGACCTCCAACCTGGTTCCGGCTCCGGTTCATCAGCTCCAGCTCCAGGTTCCTCAGCTGCCCCTTCGAGTGCTCCCACAGACTTCGAGGCCGCCGAAGCTCCCTATGTCGACTCTGAGACAGAAGACATTCCGGACATGGGAAGTTGGCGATATGAGCGGATTCCGGAAGGGGAGTCAGTGCAGTTTCCTCAGATGACGGACACGGCTCAGATTGATGCCGTTCTCCCAGAAGCAGCGCCGACTGATCCCTCAGAGTTCCAGATTCCGGAAGCAGCCCGGAAGATCTTGCGGTCGCTCGCTCAGAGCCTAAGGGTCTATCAGAAGGGAGACGACCTCGTCAAGGATCCTGACTACGCCAACCTCCTCTCAGCGCTCAAGTTTCCTACTCCAGAAGCCCCACGGACCGTCCACTCGACTGATCCAGAAACCGCTGCTCCTACTGTCATCCAGCTCAACTGGAACCACTCCATCATCTTCCGCCCGTTCCTAGAAGAAACGTTCACCCGCATCTATCAACAAGAGAAGCTGCACGCCTGGTCCCGAAAAGTCTACTTCGGGATCTCTCACATCAAGAACAAGAGACAAAGGACAGCATACGTGCATCAGCGAATGTGCAACTGGGCCACTCATGGACGCCAGAGGATCAGACGTCGCTTTACCAAAGTAACTGCTATGCGCCCCTACAGACATGGCCATCAGTTATTCCTTGAATATGATGTTCGCATGTACGGCACCGGTGTCCCTCGAGGTGAACTGCAGAACTGGACATTCACGGAAGCTGACCTAGATCGGGTGCATCTGGAAGACCTTCTCACGATTATCAAGTACCTCCAAGGCCCGATCCTCCGACCAGAGCACTACAGAGATGGCACGGAGATACTGAAGAAATACGTCCGTCACGCAATCTCTCTCGCGAGAGTGACGGACTACCAGCTTGCCATAGAAAGCCGCCAGCCGAAGGTCAACCTGCTGAGACCAAACCTGCTCGTTCCTGGTATCGATGCCTACATTCCGTACATGCCAACCAGGATACCTGAGCATGGGGTTCTCTACATCACTCAGAAGAAGAAGGAGCGCCGGTTCATGAGGTTTGGAGAGCTCTCCAGGTTCTGCGACGGGACCCTTCTTTATGTCTACAATGGCATGCAGAGCAGACTGCTGGCGGATCAGGTACCAAGTCGGAGAATCATAGATGGAAAAGGAAAGCTGCTGGAGGCAATGAGGTTGATCGAGAAGAAGCTTAAGGAGCGGATGATGTACAGACGGGCAGAGGCTGCAATGCAGATGAGAGCGCGGATAATAGGCGAGTGGGAAGAGTACCTGCAGATGTCCAAGTGGGAGCCTGCACTGGAGCTTCCACCACCATTCTGACTTCTTCTCAAAGGGGGAGATTGTAGAACCCAGGTGTTGAGAAGAGTCAGAATCATCTATCTTTAAACTGCTTTCTAGTTTAGTTTCCTTGTTATGTAAACAATTATGTTTTGTTAAGCCCCTGTTTGAGGTTTAGAACCTCGGGGGCCTTTATTGCCACTTTGTTGAACTTCCCTTTCCCTATAAAAGGAAAAGGATGTTTAGGGTTTTATTGTTGGATTCCATATTTTTACCAAATTGGGCAATGTATCACCATTGTTGAGTTATTCCAAGTTCTTCATTGATTTCATCTTATTGATAGGATTTCCATCCATTTCTTCCTTCATTTCATTGCTTTTGGGACAACAGAAGCAACGGCTGAATAACGGCTATATTCCTAACTTTAACTCGACCGTTAATTAACATATTTTTACTCCTTATCCTGCGAACTAAAGATTTAGATAAAATTAGAATTATTTTCTAAATCTTGGGGGCAAATTGTTAGGGTAAAAATCCACAATCGCACGACGACCGACTATAATCGTAAGACAAACGTTAGGACAATAGTCCTGTATTAAGATATGGTCCTGAGATAAAACCTAAAAGAACTATCGAACAAAGATCATTGAACATCGAATGAGTACATCAACTAAGTCGAACGATGACTACAATGTCGTACGACGATACTAACGAATAAACATACAAAGTTTATGTCTTTGATGCAGGCAAGCTGATTATAATATCTAACAATTGTCCACCTTTGAGAAAGTCCGAGATTGAGTACTATGCTATGCTCGTTGGAGTTCATCATTACAACGAACACATCGTAAGTTATATATCGTTCGATGGAAACCGACGACATCAAGATCGACCGTTACAAGCAAGATTCTAGCAGCGGTTACAATCTGGACATTAACTCTCAGCAGTACCGTTGGACAGTTATAAACCAAGCATTAATAGTCAACAATACCGTTGGACAGTTACGATTTGGACATTAATGAACCACAATTCCGTTGGACGGTTATCCTGAAGTTGCTATAAAAGAAGGATCAAGCGAACATTTGAAGACACGAAGTCTCCCCGAAGCTTACAACTTCCATATTGGCTATTCTTGAGAATCAGTTGTAATTTACATTCGATTTCATCATTGTTTCATTTGTAATCGTACGATCAAAGCTGTATACTTGAAGGACATCACCTCTGTTTGGTGATCATAGTGCATTGTCGACTTACCTTCTAGGTCGACCGCAGGTTTTTTCCTCCGTCGTGAGGTTTTTCATGCGTCATCAAATTATCTGTCTCATTTTACTTTCTCGCACTTATCATTGATTGTAATTTCTTTCTCTCGACGGTTACGCCTCACACAAGTTTCTTACGACAACGAGTTGTGTAATTTTTTACATAAACAGTGTTTACCCTAAGTTCAGTGGGAGCATAGTAACCTTCTTGGTGTTGTATGTAGATGATATTCTACTAATTGGAAATGACATACCAACTTTACAGAGTGTGAAAGCTTGGTTATGAAAATGTTTCCAAATGAAAGACCTCGGAGAAGCCGCCTATATACTTGGTATAAAGATCTACAGAAATAGATCTACACGGCTTATTGGACTTAATCAAAGTACGTACATCGATAAAATCTTGAAGCAATTCAGGATGGATGAATCCAAGAAAGGATTTATCCCGATGAAACATAGCATAGTGCTAAGTAAAGCACAGTGTCCCGTATTTAGTCAAGATAAGGACATAATGAAATCGATTCCATATGCTTCTGCAATTGGATCGATCATGTATGCCATGTTATGTACTAGGCCCGATGTTGCTTACTCGGTAAGTGTTACGAGTAGATACCAGCAAAACCCAGGTGAAGCCCATTGGGTGGTTGTCAAGAACATTCTCAAATACTTGAGACAGACCAAAGAAATGTTCTTGGTCTTTGGAGGTTCTGAGGATGAAATTAGTGTCACTGGTTATACAGATGCTAGTTTCAAAGACCGACAGAGATGATTTCATATCACAGTCAGGGTACGTCTTTACCCTAAACGGAGGTGCGATCTCGTGGAAGAGCTCGAAGCAGGATACAATAGCGGACTCTACTAGGGAAGCAGAGTACATTGCGGCTTCAGACGCAGCAAAGGAAGCGGTCTGGCTCAGGAACTTTATCACGGATCTAAGAGTCGTAGCCAGTATCTCTAGACCCGTGGATATCTACTATGATAACTCTGGAGCCGTGGCGCAAGCTAAAGAACCCAGAGAACATCACAAGTCGAGGCATGTATTCATAAAGTTTCACCTCATCCGAGAGATCATTGGAAGAGGAGATGTAAGAATATGTAAAATTCCGACAGATGATAATGTAGTAGATCTGCTGACAAAGCCGCTAGCTAGAGTAAAACATGAGGTCCATGCTAATTCCATTGGGATGCAGTACCTGGATACTAGTAGCTAGTTTTTGTTTTTGATTATTACCGTGGATTAATTTTGAGACTTTATTATTTCACCGTGTGTTGGAAATAAGGAGGATTTTATTCATGATTGTCTCAAATTAACCAGTTTTAGCATACTTATTTTATCCATGATTTTACATACAAAGTTTTGTAATAAAAATCAGAAGTTCCGCAGCAACTTGTTGTGGTGGGAACCCCAACAGGGTTATAACGCTATTATGAATGTTTGATGATTTATTCAACGTAGAGAATAAAAGCACAAGTTATGTGACCAAACATTCATAGATGCTCATCAAAGTGTGAGTATTGGAAGTGACAAGTTTCAAGTCTATTCCATGGAGCCTAAGTCATGAACATTGACTTGATGATCGGTGTTCCTTAGACCTGAGATATTTGCTCTGGAAATGTGAGGACTATTGTACTCTTAGCACGTTCTAACGCTACGCCATAACAGGGTGGCCATACGGGGTGTGACTAGATGCAGTGGAAGCCATGTCACCAGATGCAGATAGTCAAGAAGGGATTTACACCTATTTTTAAAGAGAGATATTTCCGGGCCCCTTGAAGATTAAGATTGGCAGAAACGTGTGGCCACGCATGGATAGAATAACAGTTGTTATTTGGAAAGTTCCATTACTGCAGGCAATCGAAATCATAGTCAAGAAATGCTTGAGTTTAAGATTGAAGTCCTCCGCTCCATGTCTAAAACTCACTTTAGAAATATCGTGTGTAAAAGGAATGAACTTGTGTACAATTCTAGCGAGAATTGTATCTCTGGATATAAGAGATCTTATAACCTGGTTAACCTAAGTGTCTGGCTAGGGACCTCCTTAGGCTAATGGTAACAGTTGAGCTACTTGTTTGGCACAAGTGGGAGTCTGAAAGGATTATGTGCAAGACAGTAACTAGGTTTACCGTGTCCAATGTTATAAGACACTAGTGTGTCACACTGCTACACACCCAATTAGAGATATCCTGGATTTACCAGTTGTGTGTAAATAATTAATTAGTATAATTAATTATTATAGAGAAAAATAAATAATAGTTTATTATTTATTGATAATTATTTAATAGTTAGTTAATTAATTTTAAAGGGTTATTATTTAAATAATTAGTTTATTAATTAAATAAGTGTTTTAGTTTAATTATAAAGCTTGCGGGCTTTTTAATTAAGCGGACTTTTCAGTTATTGGGTAATTACCATAATTAACTTTATAAATATGGTAAACCTAATAGGTTTTCATTCATTCCATTCATTAGTAACTTATCAGAAAAGAAAAGCTAAAAACCCTCTGATTCTCTCTCTATTCTCTCTGTCGACGAACACACACACACATACGCAAATCAACTTGACTTGTGTATAGGGTAATCCTATAGGCGGTCTAGCAGCTATCTCCCGGTAGTGCAGTAGTGGTGTACTCCCCGTTAGCAGTCCAGACTGTTGTTCCTGATAAAAGTCTAAAGGTATAATATTTAACCTTCTCATAATTGTATTTGTCTGGTTTAGGTTGGATCCAGTATTTGGGAATTTGTTTTTATCCACTGTGCATGTTTGTTTTATCCACAAATTCCCAACATAAGAGTCATCATTTGCCATTCCACAGAACTCTGTCTCAGCTTCTGCTTCCTCAAAAGCCACCAGCCCCTTCTGTGGCTTATCCTCTCCAGAGGACTCACTGGTGACATGCTCACTTGTCTGAGCTAGAAGTACTTTCTTGTTGTAGAATTCTGCCTTCTTCTTGAAGTAGGCAGCATCATGTTTAGGCTTCTGTGGTAGCCTCTGTGGAGCAGATGGCTTCTGTAAAGCCATGGGGCTTGTTGCCCAACACTCTGCAGCAAAGTGAGCGGGCTTTCCGCATCTGTAACAACTCTCCACATCCCTTTGTGGTTCTCCTCTCAATTCTTCTGTCCTCTTCTCCTTTTCATTCCAATCTTTTCTCTCATAACTTCCTCTGTCATAATCTATTCTTCTCTCTGGTTCAAATCCTCTGCTACCCTCTCTTCTGCCAAAATCTTCTCTTCTCTCATACTCTCTAGATCTTCCTCTCCCTGCACAACCCTTTCGATAGTCTCTTGTGAATGAGACTAGTGTTTTCATCATGTCCCTCATGGATATCTCTTCCTCTGAGCTTATATCCTCTGCATCCTCATTCTCTATCACAAGTGCCTTCTTCTTCTTCTTCCTTTCCTCTGTTGGCTTAATTTCACCTTTTCCCTTTGATCCTTCAGCCACCAATTCCAGAGGTCCACCAATACTACTCTTTAGTTGCAAAACCTGAGGCACTTGACTTGCCAATGAACCATACAAATCTGCTAAGGACATGATTTCCAGATCTAGATTGGTCCTCATAGACATGGTCAGATGTCACCATTCATTTCCCAAGCTCTTCAAAAACAACATGTTGTTGTCCTCATTGGTTCTGATTACTCCAAATCTCTTGCACTTACTGATTAGAACATTGTATCTAGAGTAAGTATCCTTTAGGTTCTCTTTCTTTGGCCTTGAACTCATGGTATTCATTAATACACATGGTTCTGTTGTTTTTAAGTGTGGTTACACCTCCTTCAAGCTGCCTTAGAAGTTCACCCCATAGTTCTTTAGAGGTGACACAGTGATCCAATGACATGAAGATATCATTGGGCAAGGCCATGATCAGAAGCCTCTTACATTTGGGAGCAAGGCTGACTAACTCTTTGTCCTGATCATCCCAATCTGTTGGACTCTTGAGCTGGTAATGTTCAGGTACCTCAGTAGTGATAGCAGTAGCAGGTACTCTGCAAATTAACTTGACAGGAATGTATGGAGGATTGAGGTGGAATTCAGTGATTCTCGGATGGATCCCTTCAAGGAAGTTAACCATACGAATTTTCCATTGCTGGAATTCTTCACGCACAAGGGTAGGTGGTTTGGATTGAGATCCAATACTGATGAACACGTAATTGGAATTAACCGCCATGAGAGAAATATGATAAAGTGAAAGATAACTACTCAGAAATCAAAAACAGATCAATACCAAGAGCAATCGATTGAATACAAAGACTCAATTCTGCTCTGATACCAATTGTAGATCCCAGACAAGAAAAGGTATTGATCTAAACTAAGATGAATTGTTAATAAGATGAATGTAAACAATGAAGACTTAAACAATTCAAACTTAATTCAATTAAGAAGATGAATATCAATGGAATAGTGTAAACAGATTTAGACAATAAACACAGATGATAAGCTTCCAATTGATCTTTAATTCATGATCAAAGATGACATTAATTCAAAGAAACTTACAACCAGAATTCTCTCACACTATTCTCACCAAGAAAACACACAGATATCTAAATAGAATGAGTAATGCAAGTGATGCTCAAGTGATTCAGATTACAAAGGAAATTCAGCTATTTATATTGCACTAAAACTAACCTAACTAACCCTCTAGGATCTTGACACGTGGCCCAATCCTGGACGTAGAAAGTAGGTCGGTTGAGGTAGTCACGTAATCTGCACGAGTTGAGATAACTGTTTTACAGAAGACAGGTTTTCACAGAGGTTCCTTCTGTAGAGCTTCTGTCAGGCTTCACAGAGGCTCTGCCAGTTTTGACTTGTGTGAACATTTTCCTTCTCCGACTTCAATTCTTTTGTGAGCATTCTGATGAAGATACCTTGCTTCTTTTATCTATACTTTTACATTTACAGAGGCTTGGAGCTAACATGGGTACTTAAATCTTCTATCTTGTGATTGCAGAAAAAGGCATGTGCCTACCTGGTATGTTGATTCAGGTTGCTCAAGACACATGACTGGTTTAATAGAGCTTCTTTCATCGTATGTTAATAAAGAAGGCAGTTCTATGGCTTTTGGAGGTAATCAAAAAGGAAAGATCAAAGTGTATGGGATGATAGTTAAGGGGGAAATCATAGTAAATCAAGTATCATATGTTGATGGTCTAAAACATAATCTGATAAGTGTGAGTCAGCACTGTGACAATGAGATGGATGTCATATTCAAGATCAAGTACTGCATCATGTATAAAGATGACACCCTCATCGAAGTAATGAGAGCCAACAGAAGAGGGGATCTATATCTGTGTGTTTTTGACACACTTGAGTCCAAAGAAAAAATATGCTTGATCTCCTTTGTGAAGAATGAAGAAGCATGGCTCTAGCACACCAGGTTCTGTCATTTGAACTTTCATACTCTTAATAAACTGGTAAGGCTTAAGCTTGTTAAAGGCCTACCTGAGATAAAAGTTGAAAAGGACCATCTATGCTCAGCGTGTGAAATGGAAAACTCAAAAGGTCTTCGCATAAAAACCAAGTTTGATCCTTCTTTTTGACAAGCCTCTGCAGATGCTGCATGTGGACCTCTGTGGACCTATTGCAGTACAGAGTCTTAATGGGAAGAAGTATATTCTTGTACTTGTAGATAAATTTTCACGTTTTACCTGGGTATAATTTGTTAGAAAGAAATCTCATGTTCCTATGCTTCTAATCAATCCCTAAAGAGATTGCAAGTTCTTCATGGTATGCATGTGAGAGTCGTCAGAAGTGATAATGGTACTGGAATTTAAGAATTCCACCATTAAAGACTACTTAACCTCTATTGGTATCACACACAACATCTTTTCACCAAGGACACCTCAGCAAAATGGACTGGTGGAAAGAAAGAACAAAACTCTTGTAAGGTTGCCAGAACTATGTTGAATGCCTCTGGATTATCACTTTCATTTTGGGCAGAAACTGTATCTACTACTTGTTACACTCAGAATAGCTCCTTGGTGGTGAAACGACATGAGAAAAGTCTTTATCAACTCTTGTACAACAAAAGGCCAAACATCAAGTTCTTTCATGTTTTTGGTTGCAAATGCTATGTATTAAATGATGATATTGCAAGTTCTTCATGGTATGCATGTGAGAGTCATCAGAAGTGATAATGGTACTGAATTTAAGAATTCAACCATTGAAGACTACTTAACCTCTGTTGGTATCACACACAACTTCTTTGCACCAAGGACGCCTCAGCAAAATGGATTGGTGGAAAGAAAGAACAAAACTCTTGTAGAGGCTGCCAGAACTATGTTGAATGGCTCTGGATTATCACTTTCATTTTGGGCAGAAGCTGTATCTACTGCTTGTTACACTCAGAATAGATCCCTTGGTGATGAAACGACATGAGAAAAATCCTTATCAACTCTTGTACAACAAAAGGCCAAACATCAAGTTCTTTCATGTTTTTGGTTGCAAATGCTATGTATTAAATGATAGAAAGCCTATTGGAAAGTTTGATCCAAAAGGGGTAGTTTTCTTGGGAAAGCATGGGACCCTTTCTTTTGAGTCTTTTCCCCCCCAAAACCAATTAGGGGTTGGTATAAAGCAAATTTGATGTTTTCCCCGGTTACCCGAAAAATTTTAAAAAGGAACCCCAAAATACAAGCTAAAATATCAAAACAACCCTAAAAAAGTCTTAAAATTATTTCAGAGTGGGAGAAGACTTTGAAGTTAAACAGAGCCCCTTTTTCGATGTGTTTAGAGCTTCTGCAAAAAACTAGCAAATTTGGGAAAATTGTAAGGGCTCTGAAATTCCACAGAAGTCCCCAAATTCCCACAATCTACGGCCTCCCCAAACCTACCTCCCAATTTTCCCTCTTCAAAAAACTCCCCCACCCCAGAACCCCCCTGAACCTTTTTTTCTACAGATTTTGTACATTTAAACCCCCTTCGCAACTAGTACCACCTTCTGTAGAACATAAATCATCCGAAGATCTCACTTAATCTCAACCTACAAGAAACTCCTCAAACCTCAACCACCCCTGCGTTAAATGGCAAAAGACCATCCCAATTCCAAACAAGCAAACCTTCTAAAAGGGTCAAGACTAGAGCAAAAGTCAAATACTATTTTTTGTGTTTCAGCAAAATTTAAAGTAAAAAGTAATAAAGCTCGCAGATCCATTTTTTGGGAAACCCTGCAAGAAAACTTCTTCACCTTGAGGGGGCAAGTAGGACTTTTTCATTCTACCCAATTTGGGAAAAAGTGCTATTGGCACAAAAGGGGTTTTTAGAAACAAAAAAGATGAAAATGGGGTGTGGGCAGAAACAAAGCTAGGTTTTTGGGCCCAAGGTTTCTGTCAAGAGGAAGGGATTGATTATGAGAAAAATTTGCCCCCTTTGGGTAGTTGAAGCAATCAAAAATTTTTAGCATATCACCACAGAGGGTTCAAGGTTTACCAAATGGATGTCAAATCTGCATTTTTTTAATGGCCCGCTTAAGGAAGACGTATATGTCAAGCAACCTCCAGGATTTCAAGTCAATCAATCTTCTGAAGGCATTTTCATCAATCAAGCAAAGTACATTCAAGAATTTCTGAAGAAGTACAAACTTACAGAAGTTTCTTTCCCATGAGAACCCCCATGGCTACTACCTCAAGCTTCAAAAGGATTTGAGTGGAGCTTCTCTAGAGTGCAAACTTTTCAGAGGCATGATTGGTTCCTCTTATATCTCACTGCTAGTAGACCTGATATCATGTTTGCTACTTGTATTTGTTCCCAGATATCAACTGATCCCAAGGAGTCCCACTTAAGTGCAGTAAAGAGAATTTTGAGATACCTAAAGAAGACTCCAAGCCTTGGTTTATGGTACCCCCTGCACTCTGGCTTTGATTCTAAACATAAACTGACTCTGACTATGGAGGATGGTCAAATGGATAGAAAGAGTACTTCTGGAAGCTTCAGTTTCTTGGAGAAAATTTGGTAAGTTGGTCATCAAAGAAGCAAATTGTGTGTCACATCCACCGCAGAGACAGAGTATGTAGCTGCAGCAAGCTTTTTTTGCTCTCAGGCTCTATGGATGCAGTACCCAACTCAAGATTATGGCTATACTTTCAATACGATCCCCATCCTTTATGATAACAAAAGTGCTATTGCCATCTCAACAAATCTAGTCCAACACTCAAAGACCAAACAAAATCGACATAAGGTAAACCTCTTTTTAAACATCATGTTGAAGAAGGTAATGTTGAAATGTATTTTTTACCAAATGTACTTCTCTCCACCGAATAACAAAATGTACTGCTCTTTCCCCCGAATAACAGGCCTCTATGGGGTCAAAGACATTAAACCAAACACTTTTGGTTCAAAACCCATGT